>CM062831.1:12105497-12472667 GCA_031772345.1 Himalopsyche anomala
AACTAGCTGGCCCGACGAACTTCGTACCGCCTCAGAATCAATAAATGTTGTGTTAATTTATTGGATGAGTTAAATTCAGTTTGAATGAATACTCAAAATGAATTAAGTTCAATAAATGTGCAAAATTAAAAATGAAAAGTATTTTAATTACATTGAAATGATGTTATTCACGTGGCACAGTCGATAGATTTAAAGGAATGCAGTGGACCAACGATTTGATTTTGAATTGTGAAGTTGAAATGATCCACATCTTTGTTATTTGCTGCAAGAATTGCTCGTTCACTCAACCAATTATGATGTTTGTGATTAGCAATGATATTCAGGAACACTTTGTTGATTGTCCTTCGATGAGACGAAATTTCAAAAATTCGGCAAAAACGAAATCAATCCATTCGATTCGTCGACAGGAACACGGCCGTTACAGATAGTCAGCAAATGCTTGGAGAAATCTGCGGCAGATGGTCGTTTAGAAATGCAACTCGCATGTTTGTCGTTAGCTGAAGTTTCTTAACATAGCGCCACAGAGTCGATGTTTTAAGTCAAGCGTTTATTTCATCGGCAGCGGTCGATCTTGGAATAACTGGTAGTGTTTGGCGAAAATCGCCAGATAGTAGAATCATTGCGCCTCCAAAACATTTTGAGTCATTGCGCTGATCTTTCATAGTTCGGTTGAGTGCTTCCAATGCGGAGGAAAAATAAGCCACCATTTCCCTCATCAATTGCCTTCATTAAAGTATCGTACACTTTCTGTTGGGGGTTCAACAGTGGTACATTCGTTTGAAGTGATTGGTTCAATGCATCTCGATCATATTCACGTTTACGTTCCGATTCTCGATTGAAAGCGTCGTTCATTCCTCGATCTGGCGACGCATCATGCAGCGCATGAGGTAACACATATCTTCGATCAAAAGCAACGCCTGGTTATGTATCTCCTCATTCACCTCGAGATCGGGATTCCCTGAACTGACGCGAATTCGGTGTAAAGTGTCTTCGGACATGTCATCCTTGTACATTTTCCACAATTCACGTGGATTCGATGGGAAGCATGTCAAAAAAATGATAGCAAATAATTTGCGTATCTGACTTGGAGACGCAGAAACAATTGCTTCAGCGATTGTCATGTCCCAATGAGTTTAGTTTTCAAGCAAATTGAGCTATTGACATGCGGCACGAAATGTTTGGCATACGACGCCATTGACAGTTCGAAATGATTCGAAATGTCGACCCGAAGGGAATTATTGTTTTTTTTTCAGATTTTTTATGTTCACAGAACTGAAAGACTCTTAGAAAACCATTCCTAGCACTCTTACTGATTGGCTTAGAAATACTTGGCATAGCTAATACCTCTTTATTTCACTGTATTTTAAATAACAAAATTACATCTTCACAATGTTGACAAACGACTACTTTTGTTTGACAGTAACTGTCAAACAAAGACTATTAAATTTAGGTAGGATAAATTTGTTCTCAATGCATGTCACCAACATAATGACAGGGATCTTTTCAAAATTATTCAAATAATACTTTTTTATAATTTTACGAAAGTTCATTCTAAATTTTCATATTTTTTTTATTACCAAATGATATAAATTCTCAGTATAACAAAGAACGCAACATTTTCTAAATCTTCAATATTATATTTATGAGATTATCTTTCATTAGAAAAAAAAAAAAAAATTTTGTTTAATGTTCCACACATACCAACAGTTATACAGTCAATCCTGTTTTTATGCGGTAGATGCGTTCCACGAAATATCGCAAAAAAAAAATCGCATAAAAAAACTTGACTTCCATACAAAAATTGGGGTGCGTTACTTAAATTGTAAAATCCGCATAACTTTGAAACAGCGAGTTAAAATATATACTAAATCGCAAAGTATATGAAAATAAGGGGAAAACCACGGCGTAAAAATATTAAAAAATAATCACTGTATGAAAATTCTATGTGTGTTTTAAAGCATGTGGTTCTAAATCACTCTTTTTCGGAAGAAATAGTATGCGCATCAATTTCATAAAACTATGGCTGTTTTCTAACAATGAAATTAGTGATCAGAGTTTGTTCAGATTTTCTTTTTCGATAATTTATTGGTTATGCAGTTTGTTATACCCATATATATATATTTTAAAGTTATCGTTGAAACTTGAATGCGCGATCAGAATTTGAATCATTTAGAAAGAAATGATCTTCTAATTTACTGAAAAGTTGGATACCTTCTTCAATTATTTTCGCAGTGAAGGAACTGGAATTTCTTTTAGTTCGTCATTGTTTTCTGGTTTTTTGTCAATAATTAAATTTAAATTATTGACATCTTCGTCACTTATATGATATATGATTATGATATAATTTTCGCTAAAGGTATCAAACCTTTCTTCGCCAAGTTCATGTGCTAAAGTAATCATTTCAGCTGATATTACCGATGTTTCAATGGTTTCATCGACTGTAACACACCTAAGTAGGTGGACATAATTCAGCGATAGCAGATGCAACATGATTTAAACAGTCCGAAATCGTATTTTTTTTTCAAATGTCGGTTGTGTTTATGATTCTCTCTATCCAAAATACAACGATATATGGTCTCGATGTAATATTTAACATTTTTATATATCGTAAAATATGGTACATCTAAAAAAATGCATTTCTAAAAAACCGCATTACTTCGAAATCGCATAAAAAACCACATAAAAACAGGATTGACTGTATATGGGGATCAAAAATAAAATAATGATTTGATAGTATTCTATAACAATACATGAAAAGTATACTGATTTTTTTTTACATACCTTCTGATTTTATGTACTTTCATTCGTCTTTTCACATTTCAGTATATATTTTAGCGACGGTGATGAACATGAGACATAAATTCCTAAAAGTTTTTTTTTTAAATGGATATTGAAGATTTAGTTTCGATTTAGTTTAAAGTTGGCATTCCTAACTTGATTAACAAAATGCCTCACATGAGGTAACACATGTCTTCGATCTAAATCAAAGCCTGGTTATTTATCTCTTCATTCACCTCGAGATCGGGATTCCTTGAACTGACACGAATTCGATGTAAAATGTCATCCTTAAACTTGTTCCAGAGCTCACATGGATTCGATGTGAAGCATGTCAAAATAATGATAGAAAATAATGTGCGTATCTGACATGGAGATTCAGAAACAATTTCTTCAGTGATTGGCATGTCCCAATAAGTATAATTTTCAAGCAAATTGAGCTCTTGACATGCAAGTAGAAACATTCGTCATTTTTCGGATGAACTGTGTAAATGCGACCAAGAGCATTCGGGTGATCAGGAACCGCAACGCTTTGCTTTTGACGTTAAAATTTCTTCGATATAGCGTTCCAAGTGTAATAACGTGTCATCTCAGAGTAAAACAACGTTCGTGCAAAATATTGTTGTCAAAAATTTATATACCTAATTATAAACGTAACCTTATTTCAATATTGTCCGATTTTCTTTCGTTTTAATTTCATATCATCGATTTCTTTTATTCTAATCCATATTCTAAATTTAAAATTTTTTATAAGTCAGACGTACGCAAAATATGCAAAAACAAACAAATATAGAAAACAGTGCGATCTGGTGGATTTTTCTGAAACCAGCTTACGACATTTTATCGTTTGACGTATTCGTCATTTGAAAATTTTATTCTGTATGAAGATATTTATTTTCTTTATAATTTCTTTTCCGTGATATTTTTCCGATGTTTTAATGCTTATTCTGCTATTCTAGGCAAAAAGGAATTTTATAAAGCAAAGATCATTGAAATCCTTGGAGTAATTCTCGAGATATACGTGGTGTAAATAACCCGACTTTGTTTTATATATATAGATAATAATACATAATATTATGATATATTGATATAACAAACAGGTAAATAAAAACCAGTTTTATAACTGAAAATTTATTAAGATATTCATACTGAATCATAATTTCAACTAACAAAATTAAATATTTTCATCATAAATTTATGGATTTAATAAACAACTGAATATAAGTCTTTTCCTCCTAACCTTATTGCAATACTAATCCTTTGTGTGTAAATATAAGCTTAATGTATGATATTGAATTAAAAAAAACAATAATTAACACCTGAACCGGACAACAACCAATATTAAATATAAAATTAATCAGAACAGAAATTTTAAATGGGTAGTAATTATATATTTTCATAAATAACATAATATAGTGGAATTCTGTCCTTTTTTATGAAAAAGGAGTTAAAATAAAATGCTAAATGTGGGGAAATGAATAAAGCAGCTTTTAGACACAGATCTGTTCTCACATTTTTAAAAATATACATTTTTTTGTAAAATAAATGCTCATTGGTGCACTGAGAAAATCAGGATAGCAGATTTTGTTGAATAACACTGGTTAATTTGTTTGATGGACTATCAGATAACACCACATCATCAGCCTAAATTGCAGACAATGTTATTCCACAAATACAAACATTACATTGCGAAAAAGTAATAACTCCATGATAAGACTTAAATAATTTACATCATTCTTGCATTTGCGTGTGGTAAATCTTGCACTTTTGTGCACGCTCACATGTAAAGTGATCGGTGTGAACAAGACATAAGGGTGAGCTATCAATAACTCTTTTATCCTGATCACATACATGCAACGACAATGAAATAAGGAAAGAAAAATTTACCATGCCCCATTGGTAGATATAATTAAAAGTTTATTTTATTGCATTGGCAATAAACAGAGAACATAAAAAAAGCACTGACAATAAAAAAACCGAAGAAACATACCATTACTATTTATAAATTTGATGCTGGGAAATAGGGAAATGAAAGGGAAATTGGAGCTCGGCTCCACTAGCCCCAGAATTTGATGTATCAATAGAAGTTCAAGTGACGATTCATGCGATCACAGTATGCACGACAATATTTCAGGAGCAGAAAATTAATGTGGAAGAAAATAGTTTGTGTTCCCACTGTTCCTACTTCATATTTTTTTTCATGTAAAACATTTTATAAATCCACAAAATGGCTTGATTTATTGATTACTTTCTAACAGTTAATAAAATATTATAAGTCCATTTTTATTCAAAATTGTTGTGGAAAAGAAAACTTTTTAGTTTATTTAATCTTCGTGTATATTTAATTGATTAGATATTTTTTTTATCATCTTTCGCGATTTGGCGGGAGTATAGTGAAAATTATTTTTTGCAAAATATAGTAAAAATTAATTCTGCAGAAATTATCAATAATGTACCGAGTGTTTTTTAGTTTATCACCTCTTACATATCAATATCTATTATGAAATAATTAATTACTAAGATCTTTAGAAATAATTGGTCAAAAATAAATTCAATGTAAGTATGTATTTGTGATTTCTTGAATATTTGAGTTTTCTTGAATGATTCAAAGTAATAATGTTAACATATTTTCTTGCAATGTATGTAGATTTTGGATGTTGGGGAGTATAAAAATATTCAACGAGTACCAATATATTTTATACATTTATGTTACTTTTAATCTCTCTATCTTCGGTAAGTTAAAAATATAATGAATGGTATTAGCAACAGAAAAATACAATAATTTATAAATAATATCTATCTACAACATTTCATAAATGTGATTTAAACGCATACATGGTTTGCAACATTTAACCCGGTAACTAAAAAGATAAAGAAATTTAATATAAACTACAATACAAATAACATAATTCAATATCCTTACCGCTTATCCCCAGAACAAAGAATGGTAACTGAAACCGGTTTATAAACTTAACAGATTTTTTTAACCATAGACGGATACACACCCTTTATTAAAGAACCATTGTGTTAATGGATTTGATAATTATTTAATGTATGGAATAACCTCCTAAATGAGCGAGCAATATATTTTTTTTACAGACTTAACATAATACATTTCCAATGGATTTGATGTTTAATTAAACTGTCAAAGGTGAAATTTTAAATTATAAAATAAAATAAGTATTCAAGACAGATATTTCAGGCAACATCAATAATTCACGATGACTTCTAAAATAACATCTTCCGAATGCTTCAAAACTTTTACACACAAAGTCGGTCCAGATCGTTAAAGATACATAGAATATCTATAATTTCATTATGAAAACTTTCCACGTAAAGAAATAATTAACATTTCATTAATTTCGAAATTTTATTAGAACGGTGGCCAAATTCTATGCTCATTGTCAGTATGTTTGATGAAAATTAATGTAAATAAACAATATAATTTAAAATTCAAGGATTGTATCTGTTATAGTAATGAATATATTGCAATATTTTTCGACATTTCGATGGTTCTTTTTACTAATGCTATTTATTACTTAATATTAAAATATGTTTTGGTGAAAACCAATCTTTAATTAGTAAACTTGAATATAAGGCTAGGGGGATTAACTGACATGACTATTAGGATGAAGAAATATTTTATTTGGATAAACAAGTAGTTTTTTAGGCTTTTTTTCATCTACAATATTTACACGCTGACCATTATAAAAATGTTACTGTACATAAACAATTCAATTTTAATTGTTTTAAATTTCTTCTTCATATTATATCTTAAAATCTATTGTCAACAGTATCGATATCATACAATTTACTAATTTGTACTAATTCTCAAATAGCTGAATTGAAAACAATTTAAAAAAATATTGCCGGTTCTTTAAATGCATATCGATGGTGTTTATACAATCGAGGAAAACGTATTAATGTATTTCAATTTACATTTTGTTGTCGACAGTTAGGTGACAAAATACCTACAAAAAAGTGAGAAATCGCTGTATGTTTTCTGAGAAAAATAATGAATAATGTGGTTTTGTAGATATATTCTGCTGAATAAAAGTTTACGAAAAAATTACAAGCTACATTTTCCATGACTTAAAAATATTTTTTCCTTTAGGAATAATAATGGCAATTGAAAACAAAAAAAAATGATACAATAAGAATACAAAATAACAAACACTATCTTTTTATCACTTTTTTGCATGAATCTACTAGATGGGTACGGATTTACAGCTACTTACTAAGCCAACAAAATGATTTTCAAGTTTCTTCCATTTTGTAAACACAGTCGATATTTGGTATGAATATAATTCTTTTCCGTTAAAGCGCTAACAATTATAAAATATGTATTAAATACTTTTATATTAATCTATCTTTTGCTTGTAATTAGAAATAGTAATGCTCGTATACACAAATGCTGCATTTAAAAGTAATCACAACCTTAATATAATGGAATAGATACTGAACAAAATGAATTCAGTTTTATTAATGTCTCATTGGAGCTTTTCGTTACAAATAAATTTCACAAATATCAAGAGGAGTAAAAAATGACTACACCTGTGTATAATATAAATAAAATAGTATGCAAATTCAAGAAGATAAATCAATAGGCCAAAATTCTTGGGGTTTTTAAAAATATTGTTCAAATACTTATAAGTATTTCTCTTAAACATGGATCACTGCTTTTTTTCTAATGGAATTCAACTGGTTAATTTCAAAAATATAGCTTATTTCCTAAAAAAAACATTATTCAGAGCTATCCATATTGTATCCTAATATTGCAACCATAATAATAATCAATACATTTCAATAGTAACTTGGATATACTATATACTAATATTAATTAAATTACTGTGAAGAGCTTAGCTAAAATCAAACTACAATAAATATAGAACCCGTACCAAACGTAGGCTATTTATACACCTATTTAAAAATTACCACAGTTAGAATTGGATGATGTTTGTTTTAAAAATCTTTTTTCATTACTTACATATTTTATATTTCTCACAAAGTAATCAGAACTCAGTTTTGGCAACGCGATGAATAACTGAGAAGAGGCTTCACTGGTACGACTTAAAAGTAAATTGTTTGTCTAGTTGACAGAAAGATGATGGTATATCTGGCGAAATCGCTAGGCCGAATATTCGTAGGACAATTTGTCACTTTAAGTTAACATGAATTTTATAAATAAATTTCCATCCATCTTGGTAAAACAGACATCTACGGTTGTATTTCTTCCAGAGACACTAGGCTGATAAATTTTATATTTGGTATATCTGCAAGCAGGCAGTGTTATATTCCAAAGTATTTTTAATTACAACAAAAAAACATACAACATACAGCTAACACTAATGAGTTACGTTAAAAGCGCATGCATAATGCATATTGCTGTATAAAAATATCTTTATCCATACAAACTAATTCAGGACTGCAATCACAGCATTTGGCATTGTCAAAAGTAACTAATAAAATAAAATAAAAGATTTGCTTTTTTCGATGATAATTATGGCTCTAAATTAGGGTGTTTATATACACTAAAAATCAAAACATGTTTTTGATTAATATCGGTAAAAAATTGATGATTTCAAGTTGCAAACAAATGAAAGAAGTCTTCCTCGTATCTTTCAGTCTTTTCTATTTACCAAATGCTCGATTGACACTTTTTGAATAATAAGTTTCCAATTGTGGGACATTACAATAGCTCTGATACAATGGAAATTATTACACATAAAACTATTTTTATTAAGAATATTCATAAAAAACAAGTTTACATGAGTTATATAATCAATATAAATCACAGAATGCTATTTAACCAAACACTGTAAAAGAAATTTGGAAGGGAATTGAAACCATTGCGACCAGCGGCATAGGCACCTCATAGCAAAGTCATGCAATGGAAAAGTGCCCAACAAAATGGGGGGCCCAAATTTATACATATTTAGTATAAAAAAATGCACATGTGGGCCTTGCATGGCGTTCGCATGAGGACCCTAAATATATAGCTACGTCACTGATTGCAACAGAAAGTTTTTGAAAAACTAGTCAGTTCTCAACATATCTGTTTTCTCAATCAGCACACCGTTGTCTGTTTTAATTAAATTTATAAGAAAAACAAACAATAAAACTATACAGATTATCCAGAACGTGGCTATTAGAAAAACAGTCGACAAAAATTGCAGGAGTTAGCAAAGATGATGAAAATACTCCAGAATAATTCTAATAAGTGTAATATTATACATTATTAAAATACTTTACTTTTGTATTTTCAGTTAACAGTAAACAATCAGAAATAAAAGCTGTTTACGTAGATAAATTTAATGTCTTCTATTGTTCTGTATTAGTCGACTATTTCTAATTATTTTTCAAATGACGTTCAACACATAACCAATTTGATTTATGACTGAGGTGGTGTAACGGAACCTCAACGTTAGTCGAGAACTGACTGAAGTAATAAAATTATTTTCATTTGAGAGAGTGTGCATATCAAAAAGATTAGTTTATGAGAACAAATTAACTGATGCTAATTTTAAGAAGAAGAAGTGGGTCAATATTTATTTTTACAATCAACAATTACACTATTTTGCCAAACTTTCATTTAACATCCAATCGGCAACTCAGTAAGCTCACTGTGCAATAATTAGTAGGTTTCATTCTTAATCATGACATTGTGGAAACAGGATCAATGTAGACAAAAAACCCTTTGATAAAACAGTGCCAAAAGTCAAAAAAGGATGATTTAAATTTAAGTATACATTCAATATACACAATAATATTCTCCATCTGGTGAAAAATATTAATAATTTTAGTTTTACTATGAAATTATTGCATTGTGATGCTTTTACGCGAGACTAAACTCAAAATTTTGACAACTTTCCTGTATATAAATTTGAAGTTGCATTTTCAATATGAATCTAGATAAATAATGTGAAACAAGGGCATTGCTCTATAGATAAGTAAAAAATAAAAACATGTAATTTTAACATTATTATATAGTTTTTGGCCCTACTAAAGGAACTTCTTTTTGAGAAATGACTACTTTTTTGAAGATGCGGTATCTTATAATGCCATTCTGCTTTGGTAAAACCACAGGGTAAGCAATATTAAATATATTTTTTCATTGGACTATTAAACTTCACACCAACGAGTGATAAGCAAATATATTTGAAAGATATAAAAAGAAATAAATAAAATAATTATGGTTTTGTCTATGGCCTACATAAAAATGTCAAGAAACATACCTGGGACTCTGGTATAATCGGCATGTCACAAGTTGTGTAAACAGAGTATTATTTGAAATGACACGGTTAGTGTCACAATGATAATTGATGTTAAACAAAAGTGAATCGTTCACTTTACACTGGTTGAAATTACAGTTTTATTAATTGAAATAATTGGTGTAAAATATATAATTATAAAATTTTGACATATACAAATTGTACTCATAAATAAATATGTGTAAAAATTAGAGCCATTAAAATATGTTATATTTAAGTTACAGGTCACAATCGAATGTGTAGCTCTTATGTATAATATTTATACACGTAATACAATAATGCATCATTATCGCGTTACTAAATATTGTGATATTTTCAACAGTATTCAAAAGAATTCTACCCACTGCTGATTATACAACTCTAATTGTCTTAATTACAGAAAATTGAATACTAATTAATTTGACAAATATTATTTATTCACTAGTATATAATTTTCGTTTCGCTGTAAAATTATCATGCATTTCTACTAGTTATTTAAAACATTTTTCAGTTTTCTTATTAATAATTAGTTTTGTATATCGCCACACGCACACTGTAATAGTGCGTGTATAGACTCATCGGCTGGAGAAGCATTATTAGGTACTTTGAGTAAACTATTCTTGTGCCCAAAATATAATAAAATATTAACATAAAATTTTGACTGATACCGAGGATTCCATCGTAATTGAACTAAGCCGTTATGAAAAATTAACGATAATTGGTACTGTTTTATTTTTGTAAAACAAAATTATAAATTATGTAACAATAGACGCCACAAAATTAAGGTGGGCAATGATATGTGTAGAACAGATCAATACATTGAATATCGAATATTTAAAAAGAAGTGTTATGAGAGAGGTGAGAAATATTCTCCAACAAAAAATGCATAGCGTGTAAACAACAACAAAATTTGCTAACTCATTCCTCATCAAAATTATCAGAATATATATATTTCAGATGGTCCAAAGATACCACATGATTGTGAGCCTCGATAAATTTACACGGTACATACAGCAGCCGGTTCACCCTAGTAAAATTCAATAGTATTTGGCATATGTCGGAGATCAATTTGATGGCACGAAAAGCTTATTCTGCAGAGAGCAAACTTCTCCTTGGACCGGACCATAGCAAACCAGCTCACCGTCGACAGTCAAATGCGCAGGGTGTGAAGGATCCGGCTGGGGTTCTATTCTGAAAGCGCTCACAGGAATCAGTCTGATGTTGGCGTCCTCTTGATCCGCGACGGCGTGAGCTCCGGTGTTGAGTCCGAGAAGGAAGGCCAGCAACTGTGCCCGCGTGGCGTTCCCCCGCACTACCAACAGCCATATAATCCCATCATCCAGCCGAGAGTCAGGAGCGAAGACGACATCTTCTCCGAGGTGCGTTTGATATCCGGCATGCACCATAATAAATTCACCTTCCATCTTTTTCCACGAAGCAGGAGCCGGGGCAGTGAGAGCAGGAAGGCGTGAAGCGGGTCCGTAGACCCGTGCGGGTTCAGTTTTTCCGTTTTGACCGTAGCTCTCTGAGACGCTGAGATAATCTGATCCGGCCGTGCTGAAATAAGCGCTGCGTCTCGACGTAGCGGAATACCACGAATCCAACCTCTGCCGAGACTCTTTACTGACTACATCCTCGGCGGTCGTGTCCAAGCAGATGATTCCGTTTGTACGACAATTTTCACAATCTCCGTCGGTCCGCAAGCAGTCTTCGCAGTCGTCGAGAATTGCGTCTTGACTGAGACTGTGAGGGATCATCGCTGTATTCTTGTATGGCGAGACAGGGGGCGCTGAAACCGGCAGGTAGAATACTTTGCCTCGGTAAGTTCTGAGGCCTATGAGTCGAGCCAGTGACCAGATGGTGAAGCGCTGTCCTCCGATAACTCGAAGACGTTCGCTCTCGATATCTATGTCTGACAACAGTCCCCAGCCGACGGACAAGATTGAAAACATGATCTGGAAGAAGAAAAGAATGCGTAAAGTTTTGCAATTTTCAAGTGAATGTCGACCACTTTGACCACATCAGCAAAAAATCGGCCACACTTATGAATTTAGTAAATTAGCTAGGTAAAACATAATTTATATTAAACTAAAAACAAAACAAAAATGCTAGCTCCGCTTAGTTGCCTATTTGCAGTTTTGTGACTTTTCTATATATTATTTTAATAAAGAAGAAAACAATCAGTACTCTCTGGCTACGAGTTAAATATAGCTGTCTATGTTATGCATACAGTTCACAGAGTCAATGTGTAGTAACATAGGAAAACCATGAAAACCTTCATATTATAAAGATGTGTTGCTGTCACGAGAGAAAAAATTGTAAGCATTGTCATGCTATAAAAACTCTACAGTTTGATAAGAGAAAGGGTGAAGAGTGATGGAATATCAGTGGCCATTCTCTCCCTGAATGTACCTCATTCTTCTCCCTGAATGTACCCAGCATTCTCTGGCGTCAGCGAAATGTTTCCTCGGCATATATTTTTTAAATGAAAATATGCTCTCTTAGTTCTGATAAGCTATGTATCAGTGACATCATATTGTCACCGAGCTAGAAAATGGTTGGGAACCTGTGCTCTGAATGTTTCTAATTTTCATTGGGAGACCACACTGATAGTTGTGCCCAATTAATTAGTAGACAAGTCTAGTTCACAAGTTAATTTTCAAATAGAATGATCTCTCAGTAAGTATAAAATTGGCTGAGCTATTGGAGAGCTAAAAATGTTCAAACAAGTGTCATATTACAGGTATGGATGATCCAAAATCATAGTGAGTAGGCTTATTTATGAATAAATAACATTATTGAAGTGATTAATTATTTTGTTACTTTGAAACCTTGCTGTATTACAAGTTGTATATTGTGTCATGAAAATTATATTAGGTATAAAAATATATTGTTTTTACGACATGCAATGGTAAATACACTGTTAAAATGTCAGTAAAACAATTAGCAAAATCATAAAAGCATAAAAAAGTGATAATTGGTTACTTTGCACTTTCATCCGACGATCATAGTTCAAAGTCGGTTTACCCTTATAATATTCACATGTATACATATCGACTGTGGTAAGGAAAAAAGACGTAACCCAAACATATCAAATTTTACAGGAGGCGCAAAAAACGTGTTTTGATGATTTTGGGCCATATACAAATTATGAATTATACACAACCTTGAAGTGCACGGAAACTTCTAAACTGGTTTTAATTGACATAACCTAACATTAATTACAGAAATTGTCCAGGAAAAACCATTATTTCAGTGTTTTTTCATGGTTTTAATTTTTTACAAGGTCATCTTTTTCAAACTTAAAAGCTAAATTTAGATACTAATTCGGCATTTGCAGCTTGCATCCTTTTGATAGAACGTTTATCAAGTTTGATACAATGTGACAATCTTAAAAAACATGTTTTGAAAAAACTGCGGGTTATGTCTTTTTTCCTTTCCACAGTCGATATCATATATTTATGTAGCATACATAATTTCACAGTCGTTTTTTATCAGCAACAAATCATATTTTAATTTATTTAGTAGAGAACACAATAATTATAAACAAAACTACATTGAAGCCAAAAATTGATGCTGCCAAAATGTACCGCTAAAGGAATATCCTGTGGACCTCGTAATCAAACGAATAAGAGCCCTAGAAAATTTATAATGAATGGTAATCACCAGGTAAATAGGGGATTGATGAACTTTTTTTTGGCATTATTTACTTGTTTACAATAATACCCACTCAAAATGGAGGCAAGAAAAATGTTTCTGTAATCCTAAAGAATGCAAAAATAGTAAAGCTTTTTTAGATAGCATATTTATGAACTCTTTCATTTTCACCAGTTTCTGATCAATAGGACATGAGAGCAGTTGACCAGGCCAACTCAAAGACTGCTTATATTGAACATCTCAGGTCTTTATCAAAGCTTGGAAGACATAATATACGAGTGCAAGTATTTTCAATTTTGACCAGTTTCAAGACCCCTGAAATAAGTGAAGAGTTGGGAGGATCCCACAACGGTGGTGCGGCCTGAGACAGAAAACTAGGGAGAGTGATGTACGATCAGTTTCATTAATTCATTTTAATGACACTAAGTGTCAACTCAACATAAAATATGAAAAAATGTCCTGTTTCAAATTTGTTTTGTTCGTTTTAAAATTGATTACTTTGTTTAAATTATTACTTGTTCTGCAAATAAAATATTATGTTGTTGAATATTGAATTTCATTAATAATAACCGGCGATCGGTAAATGGCCAAGGACAGCAAATTGACCATTTTTTAAATGGAATTATCGGGTCTTGTATTTGCTACCGAGCAGTAAATATTATTTGTTATATAATATATCAAAGTAAAACTGGAACTCTGGGTCTAAAGGTATATTGGAATTTACATTATAATAATTTAATAATCTTTTTTATAGAGTAAGAACGGTATTTCTAACCTTGCTAAGACCACAATGACCATTTGTTAAGAGACGCTGATAATAAATGTTAGCAACAGCAAAATTTTGAATAATAGGTGTAATATCATCCGCAAATACAACGCAACAACAGCAAAATATTCTATTACATATTATAAAAGATTTAGAGATCTTACCTTGGATGCTATGATTTGTAGCATACTTATGCACGCAAAATTGTAGCTGTGTTAATGGCAGCCAAGCGAGGAATACTTTTATTTATAGTTAACAAAAATAACTAATGAACTCCTCGAATATTAAAAATACAATGTGAAATTATCTACATATAATTTTATATTTTACTATGCGTTTTATTTTAATTTGGGATTGTAATACTGAAACCGTTCATTCTGAAAACTGTAGTTTTGGTTTTCCAAACATAGACGGACTGTCGTAGAACGAGCAATATAAAATAGATATAAAATACTTAGTTTGTTATTCACAAATGAAAAACAGAATTAAATGCATTTTTGGTTTCATTGTCAGCAGAAATTTTCTCTTTATAAAGCACAATGATTTGAGATCATGGCTTGGTAATAAATAAAATTTATTATGACAGTTCACAATGTGGAGCATATGGAATCCTAATGGAATATATCACAACAGAAAAGTTTCTACGCAAACTGCTTGTTACTCAGTTGCTTAACCTCTTTTAGAGAGGAAGAATAGAAGGATAGGGTTAGGACAGGACTAGTGGTTAGCTAATCGCGTTTAATAAATAACTTATGACTTAATAACCTTACATTCCAAATAATTAAATTTAATATTGATTGCAAATAGTCAAAGTTAAATTAGGGAAATATGTACTAATATAAAAAAAACATAGTCAAAGGAAATCAAAATCTGCAACACAAAAACAGAAAATATCTCTTTACCCTAACACCAATATTAGTAGAGGCAATTGTGATACAGCTTGGGTTTTATTCTAATTATCAGTTAGTCGTGCAAGGTACTCGAGACCGAAGTAGAGATTTCATTATTAAAATATAATTATAAAAAACGAAATCTTTTAAATTATAATCTTTTTATTTTAAATTTCCTATCACTGTTTTGTTATCAAATAGATGATCCTAAAAGCATCGTTTTGCTTTGTTGATACTACATTCTCCGGTGCAAATCAAGAACAATGATAATTTATCACACACTTTATTCATCACACGAACATGACGAAGAAATCGCCGTTTAGGTAGGTACAGGATACGATAATTTAAAGCAAATATTTTCAAGATTAGGTTGCTCAACCTCTCTTAAAAAAAGAGAGGTTGAACAACTGAGTAGCAAGCAGTTCTCGTCAGAAAAAACTTCTGTTCAGACACCTCCATTAGGATGTCATATGATCAACATTGGGAGAGGGCATAACTTAAAAAATCAAGATGGCAAGCGAAATATTTAAAACTCATCTAATCAATTATATTTGTTTTTTTTTTTTTTTTAATATATGGTCTGAAACACATAAAGTGAACAATTTATATTAAAATTGTACGCCATGCTTTTATGCTCATTATAATATCGACCGATAATCGGCAAAAGATCTTAAGCGACACAATGAAATAAAAAAAGTTTTAAACCGATAATTTTTAAATTTCTCTAGGCCCTAGAATCCAGGAAAGTGTTTTTCGACCTTTTTGGGCACATGGCCCCTTTTGAGTGACTCATTTTTATGTGGCTCCCATACCTGTTTTGTACTATTGAAGTATAAGTGTTATAAGGAATTTTGAAACCCAAAACAAAAAGACGCGAGTCTTTTTTTTTGTCTTCCCATAATTTCGAATTTCAAAAACCCAAGAATTTCTATTCCAAAATCCTATGAATTTGCGGATTTCCGAAAATGAATGCTGTGACACCTTTTGCACGTGGTCCCCTAAGCTGTACTGTGGTCCCTTTAAAAATAAATTATCTGTGCCCCCCTTAGAGCATGCTGTGGCCCCCCGTTGAGGATCCCGGGTCTAGGGCGTGACAAAAAAAATGGAACGTTATCCCATTCGCCTGATATTTTTTAAGGCCTGTGCATTTTAGCGTTTTGACTAGTTGTTTGTTCCACGTGGACCCCGGTTGAGAAACGCTGATCTAGAGAACTGAAAGTAGTCAGTATATCAGGATAGGCATAGACCATATATTACTTTGTACTAACTAAGGAATTCCTTTACCAAACTTAGTACGAACGTAATTTTAAAAAAACGTCCTGTAAAATTTATAAATTGTCGGTTTCGATTTTCTGCCTATTATGGGTCAATATGACACATCAAGCCAGTGTTGTTTTTATTTTTAGTTATTTATAAGGATATTTTTTTTCATTGATGCGATATATAGATGCAAGTTGGCGGTTCAAAAATGGAATTATCTACAGCAGAATATGTTCGCGACCCGCAGGTAGAACTAAGTTCAAAATCAAGATTAAGGCGATAAATAATTGAAGGTCGTCTTGCATCTTGGTAAACGATTGACCTTCACGATTCACATCTTCGCATCTTGTCTACTCTGCCGGTTGACCGGCCATGGCAAACAAACAAAGCGCGCTGTTATTGCATTATGTATTTATACGGATATTTATCACCGTGAATCACATCTTACAAAAATGACGGTCAACTGGAAATATCGAAAAAGGAAAATAAAACTAGTATTTAAACAAC
Source organism: Himalopsyche anomala (assembly GCA_031772345.1). NCBI lineage: Eukaryota > Metazoa > Arthropoda > Insecta > Trichoptera > Rhyacophilidae > Himalopsyche > Himalopsyche anomala. The sequence continues at coordinate 12,122,603 of CM062831.1, forward strand.
ACACAACACGTACACTGAGGTACAACATATTTTTTAAACCTCGTATTTATATATATTATATTTAAACGATATGTCACATGGGGTTAATTTTTTATGTCTAATAAATCAACAAACACTTTTATTGCTACAGTAAAAGCATTGTTGAGATTAGCTGTCTTCCTTTTTCAAATTCAAATCTAATTTTCGTTTTTCACGAGCTTTGTACTGTGGGCTGGTGATATTATAACATATCGAGTGTGAAAAGGAAAAAGGAGGTAACCAACACGTACCAATTTTTACAGGAGACACAAAAAACTTTTTTTGATGATTTTATGACGAAGGCAAATTGTGAAATATACACAACCTTAACCACAAAGTGGAGACTGATAAACTAGTTCTAAATAGACTTTATCTAATATTATTTTTTTCAAAAAAACCTGTTTTTCAAGTAATTTTTCATGATCGCAATTTTTTCAGGCCCATATTTTTTCAAACTAAAAGCTAAATTAAGATACTTATTCTGCATTTTCAGCTGACATCCTTTTGATTGAACGTGTATCAAGTTGTATACACTAAAATAAGCTGTTTTGAAAAAGTGTGGGTTACATCCTTTTTTCTTTCCAAAGTCGAATTAATTATAAACGATAAATAACAATTTCAGAGCCTTGTGACGTATTTTTTAATCAAGGTCAAACAATGTTCATTTTTTTATTATCTTTTGATAGTAAATATTGTAGTAAATGTAAACGAAAAATCAAAAACGATCTTTGACATTGTTTTGCGTTCAATACAAGAAAACATCATTCCTGATATAAATGATAACATATTGTCCGTCATAATCCAAGAATTATTTTTAGATGAGATAAAGATAGTGCTTATCGCACAGTTGTGAATGGTGGCCTATGAAAATATTGTTTGGTTTCTGGATAATTGAACTACACTTATTAGCATCTTTGTTTTCTCCACACGTTTTAAATATGCCCGGCACCTGAACCTGGCCCTGTTGTACGAGACAATTAATTGAAGTAAATATATTATACATATTTTTATATTTTCAAGGAACAACGTGCATCTATCTATCTATGTTGAATTCTATGACGGACCGACAATGGTGAGTATTATATTTACATTGTGGATCCATTTTCGCGATACCTTCCTTGTACACAAAATGTCAACCTATCTCGTAAATATCTCAAATAAGATGTTATTACTAGCTTGAAGCAGTTTAATCATATAATACATAAAAAAAATATTTATGTATTATATTATAGGACATCAAAATAATAATACATCATTGAATGGCTCGTAAACTTGTCAATATTGATGCAACTCTTGTCAAATTTTAATTATTTCAATTCATATCGAAAATTTTACAATAATATGTGATGGTTTATTTACATTTAAAATGAAATTAAATTAAAAAATCGATTTTGGTTCTATCTAAATATTGGTAGTTTAGCGTCATCAAAATCGATAATTTGATTTTCAAAAAATACCTCGAATATCAATAGTGTAGTCAGGATTAGGGTCTCCGATTCCATGATCACGAAATCATTCTTATTTTAAAAAGAAGACATTTCTGCAAGCAAGTATGTATACCGATCATGTTCTCAAAAATATAGTATTTGTCGAGATTCACTTATGTCTTCACGGAATATACAAACAACGTGTAATTTTGATGTAGAAACTGGAAAGATTAAGGAAGACTTTCACTCCATCACCATCCAGACAGGCCGTAAAAGAAGAAGATATTGAGGAAAAAACGAAATATGGTGACAGTGAAAAATTCATTATAAGATATATAAGCACTTATATTATAACTAGCTGTAAGCCCGTTGACCTCAACGGGGGGATTTTTGTTGCATTTTTAAGAAGTCAGAAAATTACAAACCTATTTATTGAATAAGCCAGAAATTCTAAAAATAAAATAAATATATCTCGGGCCATATATCGACAGCATGCCCTGTAGTATTTAAATTGTAAGTTATTTAATTTTTGGAATAATGTTGAGTTTGCTAACAATTAGTTTTCCTATTAGCAGAAATATACCTCGTAAATTACCTAATTTTTGGAATAATGTTTAAGTTTGCTGACAATTTTTTTCGTAGTGACAAAAATTTCGTAAAATATTAAATCTTTGGAATAATGTTCAAGTTTGCTAACAATCATTTTTCATAGTAGCATAAATCGACCTCGGCGCATATATCGACAGCCCTGCAGTTTTAAATTGTAAATTACTTAATTTTTGAAATAATGTTTAAGTTTGCTAATAATCATTTTTCACATGCAAAATGGTATAAATTAATTGCACATTTTATCAAAACAAAATTATCAATTTTCCATGTTACAATCAAATGCATATTTATCAAATTAATCAGAATAAATTAACTTCACTAATTCACCAAACGGAGCTTATTTTTAGGAATATATGAGTCTTTAAGGGAACCAAACATAAAAATGGTGAAACTTTTCCATTTGACTTTTAAGTGCAATTACGTTTTCAATTAATTTTTGTGGGAACTGTCATCAACTTTTAATTTTATGTGAAAGTTTTTTCAATAAATAAGCATAAAAAAGTAATACAAAATAACTTAGATTATTCCACGTATTGTGCTACAAACTGTGACACGTGTTTCGCCTATTTCAGAGGCATCCTCAGACAGACTTACTTTCAGTAAGTAAAAGTAAGTCTGTCTGAGGATGCCTCTGAAAGAGGCGAAACACGTGTCACAGTTTGTAGCACAATACGTGGAATAATCTAAGTTATTTTTTATTTTATATTCAAATGAACTTCCACAAAGATACCGACGAATCCATCGAAAGCATAAACAATGTATTTTAGAGAAAAAATGATTGAAATTATGCAATAAAAAGGGTGGGTTCAGTTCACTTTTTCCCATCATCCTAACTTGGCTCACTTTGCCGTATTTTAATCTCGTTGACCCCAATCTATCAAACTATTTCGCTTACTTTATTTATATTACTATTTGAGCATAAATTTACCTTGTCCAAAGCATAGACTCGTTTACTCGTTATTTAAAACAAAAGATACAAAACTTTTAAATTATCGGGATAAATTCTAAATACCCTCTGTTAAAAAGTAAAATATTTAATAGCCGTCAGCATATGACACACATGGAATATTTGCATTTAACTGTCGAAACTATATTATGTAAAATATACCACATTCATATTTGACAGACGTCACAATCTTGAATAAAAACAATCGAAGTCAGTTTGTGAATCACAAATATCGTTCCATTTTCAAATGCTTGATTTATATAATGTATTTTTATCGCCTTGATATTTATGACGTTAGCTCAGTTGATAGAGAGCTCGACTGGTAATCCAGAGTTCTGTGTTCGATCCACGGTCGCGGCGTTTTTTTGTATGAAATTTTTTCAGCGATTTGTATCGTCAAATAATAAACAGTGTATTGGGAAAATATGTCTTTAGTATGAATAAAAATATTGCGTCAGCGGAGCTTTGAGAAGGGAGGGGGAAGGGGCAGGGGGAGGGGATATCGCGGACAATCATTCAGACGGACGGACATTATCGAGTATTAATATATAGATTTGTAAAAATAAATACAACCGTCTAAATATTGAATTCATTGGTTCTGAATGGTGTAGAATTGGGTTTATATTAAATAAATATGAATTTAATTCAATAAAAAACGTAATTTTGTTAAATAAATGTTTCTTAATCAAATCGTGTTTTTTTTATAAAATATGCAGTTCTTTTCAAAACATATTGTGTTCCTATTCACCCCGTTTCCCTGGTAAATAGGAACATACCATAATATTGGAAAACATCAATAGTGAGTGAAAAATGAGAGTCCCTATTCACCAAACCATAATGTAAGTGCTAACAAACCTTATGCCAATACAATTTTGCTTTCTATTCAGCCAGCATAGGGTTTAAATTGAATGTGAAATATGCGCACGATACTTTTACCCCGTTTGACGGTACATACATACCACATCATGGCATTGTTAAATGTGCGTCTTTAGGTCTGATTTGTTCACACTACGGATAATTAGTGAAGATTTGTTAAATGTGGAAATTAATAAAGAAATATTAATAATTCTAAAGCAAAAAAAACTTAAGTATAAATACACAAACGTCAATATCTTTTGCTTTGCCACTTATATTGATTGATACCATAAGCAAACGTCACGACATTCAAATAAGGAAAAAATAGAATGCAAAAAATATTCATTCGCCATTAAACATATTTAATATATTGTTATGACAAGTGCAATTGATGTTTGAACAGAATCCTTACAATGCTTGCCGGATTCAGTTTGTATATACTATAGAAGTGGTTCGACTTTGAATCGGAATATTTTTACAATAAGGTGCGAAAGGTCGAAAGCGTATTTTATATTATGAAAAATTAATATAATATTATGACATGTGTAGAATAATGGTCGACTATAAACAATAAAAGCAATCTTTAAGCGATGGATTACGTAATTTGAATTATATTCTGGCTTTATAACTTAGAAGGAAAAAATACACGAGTCAAACTATTAAGTCACAAGTTCTACGTTCAGCAGGGATTCCAATTGAATATTTTAATATATTCGGCTCTTTTTCGATGTTCAGATATTTGATAAATTACTCGAATAGTACTTGTTGACGTTGACATTAAATGTATTGTATATTTATTTATTTATACCAAGGGATAAACTAAAAAATGTTCTTTGGCGTTAAAACACTTTTTAAATGTTTTGACAGCAACAAAATACGTCAAGACGGAAATATGATGGAAAATTCTATTCAAATAATGTACATTAATTTGTTACAAGGAAGAATTCACGAAGACATGACAATTCGACCAAGCCTAAATGAGAAATGAGTCACATAAAATTGATTATTAACCATAATGATTGATCAAGAGCTAAACAAAACTGCCAACTATTTTTTTAAATTTGAAAATGTACATTTTTAAATGTTAAATAAATTCTTACAATGAAATACTTACACTCCTATCTCGATTGATAATTTTTCTTCACATTTTACAAACATTTAAAATATTCGAAAATTGTAAGGTTTTCATATTCGATATTCGAATAATTTATGTAACGAATATTTGCAATACCTTAGGTTCAATTAATTGCACAGATTGATTATTATATATATTAAAGTATTTCACTCTCTAAGTCTAATGAATAATTGAGTATTTCAGATATGGAACAGTGCTAATTACAAATCTTGAATCAACCTTTGACCATCCGGGAAATATGAGAAATGAGCACAAACATTCCCGTATTTTTTTTTTGTATTCAACAAACCAATATTAATACGTCACTTCTTCTTTATATACCTATGTATCTCCTTGAAGCGATATGATAAGCTTGAATTAATTACAATTATTTAAACACGTTAAATAAATCTATTTAAAATATTAATTCAACATATTATACGATTTTTAATTTTTCTCGAACCATATCACATTGAATTTAAATACAACTTATAGAATAAAATATTATGTTGTTTATATACATACTTGTACATATGTATTACCAAAAAACCAATGATCAAGTGGGATGGTACTACATGTTTTATCAAAAGGTTGTAAGCGGAAAATATCGAATTAATACCTAAATTTAACTTTTAAGTTTTTAAAAAGGTCATGTGAAAATTGCAACCAGAAAAAGGGCTAAAAAAACGTTTTCTTTAACAGTTTTAAAATTAATATTAAATTAAGTCAATTAAACACCAGTTTATGAGTCTTCGAATACTTCAAGGTTTTATATATTTCATAATTTGCCTTCAGCTAAAATCATCAAATTACGTTTTTGTGCCTCCTGTAAAATTTGTTATGTGTCGGTTACGTCCTTTTTAATTTCCAAAGTCGATATGTACAGGTATAAAGAAAACATTTAAGCATATTTTTGACTATGGGGTGGTGTCAAAATAACTATAAACTATACTAAATAATTGTTGTGGAATCGGAGGGAGCAACACGTAGGGGTAGTAATGTTTCAATATTTCAATAATCTATGGGAGAGTCGGGAAGTACTAGTCAGGAAAATTTTGTTTTCGTGAAAGTTTTACAGGTAACCTCGCCGTTGAGAAAAGTTTCTTGAAAAACGTAACCTTGCCAATGAGGATATTGCATGAGAACAAACTTTGCAATGATTTCAGCGATATAATAATATAATGACCATAATATGCGAGCTCTGCAGCGCAACAAGTCATTACCGGAAAATAATAATGGATTGCAAATCTTATACTGACAATTACCAGGTACTTACGTCACTATAATATTATAATGCGTTTAAATTGCAACTATTTATTCGGAATATTAATTTAATATTTATTTATTGTTAAAGATTAAAATTATAGTACACTCATCCCTCGATTTACGCGGTGGATACGTTCCGAGAGAAACAGTAAATCGTAAATCGAAACAGCGTAAATCGAGACTTCAAGCTCATACAAAAACGGAAGATAGGTTCCAGAAAATAAACATCCGCGTAAATCGAGACTTGAAGTTTATATAAAGTAGGGGGATAGGTTCCAACAAATTTGGTGGGGTAGTATTCCTTTAAGGAATTATCAAAGGGGAAGAATTTAAATTTTTTGAAATAATAATATCTTAGAAATTTCTTATTGACTCCAATTGCAGCTTGTATGAACTTTTATATGGGCTCCAAATGATGGATCCATATTCAAGCGTACTTAAGACCAAAGAAACATAAAGCGTGCGAAACACAGTTGGGTTTTCAAATGGTTTTCTTTGTCTAACAATAAGCCCAAGAAGTTTGCTTGCACGCAGTGCAATATAAGTTATATGTGAATGAAAAGTGAAAGAGGAGTCAAATCTTATACCAAGATCAACAATTTCAGACAAACGCTTTAAAGCATCATTAGATAACACATAGTTATATAAGATGAAAAATCTTGAGCGAGAGAAGGAAATACAAAAACATTTCGAAATGTTGAAGTCTAGTTTGTTTTTTATAGACCAATTCAAAATAGCATTCATATTATGTTGCAGAATAGTACAGTCAGACTCATTACTGATACGTAAAATCAATTTTAAATCGTCAGCAAAGAGCAGATATTCTATTCCACGAATACATTCTATAATATCATTAATAATAATAGAAATTTTGACAGAGCATTTGACGTTCGAGAAATTGGTTATTCGAGGATCTTGTTATTCGAGCAATTTCCATTCGAGCAATTTACCGGGAACCGAATTTATGTTCATACCGATGTGGTTAATGTAAATTTTCTAATCGCTTTAATGAGTTCGTAAACTTTTCTGCGCAGCTCAGAAAAGATATTATAATCATTCGGACATTTACAGCATTTCCATTTTTTATGGCACTTATTTTTTTTTGATAATACGTTGAATAACATTTTTGGAAAACCACTTCGGAAAGTCACGTTTTGAGCCCAAGTTAACATTTTTATCAAAAAAAATTGCAAGACATCATTAATTTTATTATAAAATATACTGACAGCCTTGTCAATATCGCTGATCAAGTAGATATGGTCCCACTCGATGCCGTGCATTGTGTTGTACATGTGCAATAAGCCACCCCGGCGAAAATTCCATGAAGCTCTTTTTCTAGTGCTATCAGGAAAATCTTCAATCACATCACTTTGATCGTGGTGATAACCGGTTAATTTCTTTTTAAAAATAGGAAACTCAATAACTAAAGCTGGATGATATGTGCCCTCAGGGACAAGAGGATCATCACTTGCAAACACCGATATACAACAATCTACATCAGCCAGTATAAAGTCTAAAATTCGTGACTTTGCGTTCCTAATCTGTGAGAACTGTTTAAGATTTACACAGCTCAAAAAATGAGCAAACTCCAATTCTACAAATTGAAATCACCGATGATAGCAATAGAGTTTCGTACAGGTAAATTTTGAAGGAAGTTAAAAATCTGTTCATATAAATATTAAAAGTAATACAATTGAATTGACATTACAACGTAATCTGAGAGATAATTTAAGATAGTATCGAGTAACCAGAACCTCAGAGCAGTAAAATCAGAACCTTTTGATTGCAAAGCAGACTAGAATCAAGAGGTCAACTTACTTTGAGGACGACAAAACCATGTTTGAGAACGATTTCTAAAAATACTTTCAAAAAATATGTTTATCTACTAAATTACATTCATGGTTCATGTTTCAACAATTTTTGAATTAGTCGGGTTTGCAAATAATAGCCTCAATTATTATATTGAAAATACGAAAAACAGGGTTCGTTCAATTATTAAATATATTACCGAAAACGAATGCGGTGTCCAAGTTTTTTGTCACAAGACGGTTTTTTTCCTCATGATTCATTGATTATTACACTCATTGTCATTGAACAATATTCAGTGACAACAAGAAAATGTTCAATAAAATTTGCTGTTTTGAAGGAAGAATTTGAAGAAATGCAGTAAGATGGTCATAGGTTTTCTAAAATTTATAGCAGGCATCCTTGTGCGAATTACCAAATAATTGAAAGCATATATTGTAATATCACGGTAAATTAAAGATTTGCGATATTGATTATTATTATTAAATTCTAGTATTTGAAATCGAAATTATAACCTCGGGATGAAAAATAAGTTCTGAAAATAAAATTACCGTGGTGATTTTGCTCAAAGTTTTCCGGATTATAAAGAAGGAATTTGACTGCAATATATTTACAATAGTTTTAAAAGTAAAATCTCAATCAATAAATTTAAAATTAGTATAAGTTGAAAAGTCAGAGTTGGAGAATACCAAATCGTCAGAAACAGAAATATTATCAGATGAGACATCGCCGTCCGATTTTAACAATCTGCCCATAACTGACTTCTGGCTAGGGATTGCAGTACAGGACAAATATAGTGAATATCGGTATTTCAATATTTCAATATTTCAAAATAAATAAAACACATTCTTTACGCACTTATTCCACATTTTTTAAAAGATCATGGCCCGTTTTGTTTTATAAAAAGTGTAGGATTAGTACATAAAAAATGTGTTTTTTTTAAATATAAAGCTTTTCTACAAAAAAATGACAGTTCACATTTTTGCAAACACCAACGCGTGATTGTCCAATCACGTAAACATAATAAATACGTAAGTATGTGATTCTGTGTCAATACACGTACTGTCAAAGACACCTAGAACAGAGAATAGTCTTCTGAAAGCTCATAAAGACTGCGCTGCGTAAACTTTGAATATAAAATAATAAGCAATTTAAATCCGATTTTGTTTAATTTTTAATTTCGAAAAAAAAACCTGTATTATATTCAAAACCAGTACATTGATATTTAAAAAGCCGTCAAAATATCAGAAACTCTGTTTTAGGAATACCGGTATTGCAATCCCTAACTCCAACTGTGTGTCGAGTTGTGTCAAGATATGCCCACTTCTTTAGCGAGTGGCGAGCGACAATTTTGTGTTTTACAATTATTATTTAATGATATACGAGCAATGAAAGAGAACAAGCTGTCTGCAAATCGGTATCACAGTAAAATTTGACGCTGATTGATATTGAGCAATATTCGTATGAATTTTACTTGCAAATGTTTAAAAAACACCTATTTGTAATAAGAATTCAATTTTTACTGGACAGTTGGATCAAGAATTTTGATATGCGATGAAAACGTTTGCTTCCCATCCCCGATACAGCCTTTTAAAGATGTTGTTATTGTCTTCGGCCAATATGATAATATTAATGAAATCTTCAATGTCAATAAGCCGTACGATTTACAAGCTATATTTCAGAAACATTATCAGTCATAACAACAAATCAATATGATAAAGAAGCATGGCATAACAAATATAATCACAGAGATATTGCTAAGGGCAATGTGAAAATGGATAACTGGGGTTATCTCTTGAAATGACACGAGAAATAAGTACCTGTTTTTTTACACGACCGTTGAGATACCTTAATATAATTTGTATTAGAAATATTCTTTACTACTTATCATTGGTAAGAAAAGAAAATTAAAAAACATTTTATTTATTGATATAATCGATTAAGCTAGTGAGAATATTTGTAAATAGATGACGTCAGTCAAATAAATATGAATCTTCAACCGATTAATGGCAAACTAATAAGAGAATGGCTTCGATAAATGCTGATCGCATATTTAGAAACAATCTGCCCACAATTTTAAAACGAGTTTACCCACATTAACAACAATTTTCACTGTAAAAATAAACATGAACAATAAAGTAAAACAACTATGAAGGATAGTAATTTAGTTATTTTTTATGTTATATAAAAATAAATTATGTCGTGCAGATTGGGTGTCATTCTAGAATGACTGGGTAATAAAAAGCGACATAATAATATTTCGGTAAAAAATAGCAAATTATTTAGTTCTACAAAAAACTTTTGTATACATATATAGCATATATATTATTTATAAATATAATATAAGACTCGCCGTCTTACGACTAGCCAATCAGATTTATCTTGACAGTGTTATATTCAATATAAAAAATGCATTTGAAGCCGATCATAATGACTTTATTTTGGATAACAATTCGTCATTACTTGATTTTTTTAACACTACAGGCAAGGGTATCGTGTACTAAAAAAATGGTAATTAATTACTGCCAATCATTACATCTATTCAATTGACATACAGTGAGGATCAATCATTGCTATTGGCAATATTTGTCAGACGATCGGGGTCATAGATGAACGAGAAATTGAATCAATTGGAAATAAATTTTAGTCTTGTAAAATCGTACAATATTGTACTATTTATTTGTGAGAACACGGCAGCGTTATTGTATAGTAGTATCATCTGCCCAATTTTACAAATTACTTATTCCGTTTTAAAAAAATCTTTTTTTTAAATTACAAATTACAATTCAATTTAACATTTTTAATTTCACTCTGTACAAAATATATCCACCACATGTAAACAAAAAGTGAGAGCAGATTGAAGCTTGTAAGGAAAGAGGCATCGATTTAAAAGACGATGGAAAAAAATCAATAAATATTTGATAGTGAATGATTCTAAATCGTTAAATATCTCAGTATCAAGATGATGACAACATGTTTAGTGAGAAAAAAATCCTAGGATATGATAATTGGTTTGGAATATAATGCGAATTCGATATACTAACTGAGCAACTAGAGCCTGTCAGTATTAATTGACTTTCAGAAAAAGAGCGGGATAGGAAGACTGCATAATAGATGTGATCGTGTGCGTCGCTTATTCAATATCGACTTGAATTGTTTTTATGTAAGCTAAGTAACTAAGTAATATTCGTGATATTAAACATAAATAATTTCATAGTCAATAGTTGCAATTATAATTAATTCAACACTCGATAAGGATTAACGAAGTTACATAATATATTCCCTCTCGCAGTGTTAAATAAACACGCTTGAGATTTTCTAGTTAACTATTCTAACTCACTTTCTAACAGTCAATAATTATTTATTAATAATAAGTACCGACTATTTCCAAAATAGATTGCGTGTTTTACCACGACAAAGCTCGATTATTTATCCCGTAATTATATTTGTAAACAAGAAGTTTCACTGGTTAATTTTCCGGCAGCCGTTTCTAGTGATTTATTAAATGATTAGTTATATATTAGGTGATAAATCACTGACAGAAAGTGGAAGAAAAATAGCACATATTATTATAAAATACAGCGATAGTGTATTGAATACCGCATCGTATGGTTTTTTTTTTTTTATCTCAGCAGGTTTGTTGGCGTATTAGATTAATAGCAACATTATATGTACATACATATATGGACAACGATTCTTTAACAAGGTCATTAGCGCACCCTAAATTTTCCAATTACTTTAAAAATCAATATGGAAGATTTACATTCATGATTACTTACATTAATAGCGAATAAACATAGGTCATACATTTTTAATACTAAAGCCGGTAAATCTTGCCGTTTATTTTTGAGCCACCGGTAGCCCGTTTTACTCAGTATTGCAATTTGCAATGTTGAATTAAAAACAAGTGCCGTGGCATAAATGTGATTTCATAAGCAACTTATTCTGTACGGATTTTAAATGAGCAGTTTTATGATTCCCGTTTTACCATATAGGAATACTAGTAATAAGATAGTTTAAGCTGAAACATTACGACGTGATTGAAAACAGATTTATCCAGATTTGTATAATATTTAAGCCAATGCTTTTTTTAGCTGCGAGACTATCCAGTAATTTTTATATATTCAGCCATTCGGCATGAATAATTAAGCTATATCTCGGATGTAATAAGGAAACATTCGTTGACATTGTAGTTTATGGTTTTCTCCATACATTTATTCCCTTTTATAACGAGCTACTTGTCGGGCATACCGAGCAAAAATATCGTCAATGAGAGTTAAAACAATGAAACAAGCATCAATTTTAAATTGTATAAGAAAAGTCGATTGACAGAAAAATTTAATATGTGTGTAACGGGTACGTAAATAAAATCTAATTGCGACTCTTTGTGTTATGTGACCGTTCAAGATGTCTTCATGTGATTTTATTTGTATTTATTTTAATTTTTCCAAAAAATATTTGGCATTACAGCTAATGCCAAGACGCCAAATATTTTTAAGTTGAAAGATCATACGAGAAAACTCGATGAGAAGCTATGGTAAGTCACTACAAATGTAAATTGAAAAAAAAAACTGAATTCGACATTGACCTAAGCGGGGACTTGAGCCCCCGCCTGGTCGATAGAGCTAAGCTCTTAATTTCTATAAATTTTGTTTAACAAAAAAAAACATAAAACATTCTTTTGAAAAAAAAATCAATTGAAGTGAGCGCATTAGTCGTAACCTTTACACGGCATATCAAATTTACTAACTAACAGTATCGAGTTTTAATATAAAGATATCAATTTTCTCTAGTATTTATTAGTGCCTGTGGCGGATTAACCACGTGGGATGCCCCAGGCGCAATAAAATTTGAAGGTTTTGTTTTTCGGATAACGTGAAAATATCGGAAAATTCCAAGTAAAATAATAAAACTATAGAAAAATCTGAACAAAAAGTATATGCGTTATATAATATAAGCTATTTTTGAGGCCCCGATCATTCGGAGGCCTCAAACGCGCGCCTCATTTGCTTATAGGGTAATCCGATACTGATGAGTGGACACCAATTGTATAACGACACGATTATTTTTATATGATTGTTAAAAAACCAATTCAATAAAAGGATAATAAGGTGAAAAAAATAATAGTTCAACAGATAATATTTTATTTATTGCTATTAATGGGGAGCAAACATTTAAAAAGTGATTTGTCACAAATTTAAAAAAAAAGCCGTTTAATATCAGTTATGATAGTCCATAATAAAATCTATATATGGAAATCACAATTAGTGTTCAAAAAAGATTTTTTCCTGTACAAATTAAATCATTCACAGTTAACACATTCAAGCAAACCGTGATTTCTCCAACACTCAAATCATAATTTACCAAGCTCTATATTTGTGTGATAAATCACTTTTTTTGTGCTTGCTCCTCATTCGGCTTATGTCTTAGTCAGAACTATAGTTTTTTTTTCCACCTTATTACAATGGAGTTCTACCAAGTAAATGCCAATTCAATCAATAATAATAGAGTGATGAAAAGAATCTTTCGTGGATTATAGAATTTAGATTTAAAATATGGAAAATATTCATAATGATTGTATTATAAATCTATACTCGTTAAAACAGTTATTTTTATATACAATCATTTTTTAGGATTTTTAAAAACAGATTCAAAATGATTATCCACAAAATATCAGTATTCTGAACGTAGTTTAATTAGGTACAAAAAATAACTATTTATGTTATTTCACAACCCTTAGTTCATTTTTTTAAATCTATGCATGTGTCAGTGAAACAAGTGTTATACCACCTAGCAAACTTTGACGTTGTTCGGCGGTAAAACATCTACGTCAAAGTAGTTTTGACAATTGAGATGGTAACACCGACAATGAATTCAAGTTTGACAACACCACGGTTTTAGGTTGACTTCCTTCCGCACCACTTATTGTATAATAATAATATGTACCAAAATAATAATTTTTATCGTGTGCTGATCTTTCCTTTCACGAAGATTTTGTTTTTAACCGGACGAATAACAAAAATATTTTCAATGGCAGTCATTCATGCGGTGACTTCGTTCGTAATAAAGTTGATAATTAACTGACCTTGTCTACTAATTACGGAAGAATAAATTAAAACATGACGTTCAGCAAACAACACTATTGCAATAAATTTCATAAAAAGTCACAGATGAAACGCCACATCAGAGCGTCCAAGATCACAGATGTAAACAAACATAATAAGAATAGACATTATTAGATTTGATGTGTGAACAGCTGTCATATTTTACTAAATTGGTATCATTTTAAATTGGGATGTGAGATAATTTAAGAGAAATGTTTACATCTCGTGAGAAATAAGTTTTGTTCGATTTATATTATATTGATTATTACCAACATAATTCAAGTTTCTTACAATAAATAAACGTCAACTAAAATTATTGAATATTATTAATTATGAAAATTATTACTAATGAAATAAATTAATAATTACACCCTACGCTCTATTGTTAATAGGTAGGTAATTTACGTGCAAAAAAAAAATTGCAATGGATGGTTACAAACCTAAAATGTAGATATAACATGACTCGCTACCCTAAAACTACAGTGGAATAAATCGAAAGTACTAGTTTCGAGATAATTAAACTTTAAGGTTTGTGTTGTACTTTGTAAATAGTAAATTATGGTTTTATTTAGCTTCTTTTACGGTTTGTAACTAAAGGTAATAGTAGATTTTTTTGTATACTATTATCTGTATCTAGTTATTTTATTAATCTTGCTGACGCTCTGAAGTTACAGGGCAATATTAATAATTCTAAGATTTATCTTTTAAATGGGTCATTTTCTTTTAAAATTAAAATATTTCAGTGTTTCATTATAAAGGTTTACGTTTCAGCAATCAATTAGCATACTTATCATTAAAATTATTTGTTTCACTTTATTGTTGCTTTATGGCAGCGGTATGGTGGATTAATCATTTGATTTGAACAAAATTTGTCTTTCACCGTAAAGTTTGTTTTAGAAATTATAGTTTTTTTTGATACATAAAATATTTGGCTTATAGTTTATAATTGCTAATACAATGAGCCTGTTATTTGGAAAATGAAAAATCATACAAGATAAGAATTAACAAACCTAAGAAAATGGTAACTTTTTGATATAGATATTTAAATGAATGCTTCTCTATTATAAGAAATGATTAAGATACCAAAATACAGTAAAAAAAATCCTTATATGTGTAAAGAGTCTAGATTAAAGTATTAAATGTTTAAACTAATAAAAAACTAAAACCTAGGTATATGGCTGTCTATATTTTGCAGCATTTTTTATAGTTAGAATAAATTCTTACCTGAGTTTTTGTTTCTACACGGATGATGTCCAGAGGTGAAGTCCGCCCCCTTACAACGCCTAGTGTACATGCCAGTACCGGATTAGGTGCATAAGGTTCACTAGGAACAAATATACTGCATAAGAATAAATCTATACGTAAATCAGTATAAAATCTTGATAAATTTAATATTTCAATATCTTAATAATAACAGATTTCATATCTAGAACCTGGGTTTCAATTTTATTTGAATTGTTGTCCGAGTGATTTGATTTTGAAAACATAATGTCAGCTTAAATTTCAAATTACATGTTCACCATTTGTGTAAAAAAAACTTCACGTTAAAAATCAATACCTCGGTGATTTGATTCAAGTGAATATGATATTTCAACACTGGTCATTTAGCTACAATTAATATTTCAATCAAAATTGAATATTTAGCATACTTTGAAAAAATAAATGTATAAAATAGTCAAAGTACTAATAGTATTAATGATTCTCAATAGTATTAGCACTTAAAACATTACCTTATTTGATACATTTAATAAACTAAAACAAATGATTGTGCTTGTAAAACAATTAATCTATCTGGTCAACATACCCATATAGGTGACATATCGTTCGAGCTAATCCATTGCCTGAACCGCACGGGATTATTCCGACAGTAAGCTCTTCCATCACTTGTTGCCAGTCAGGTCGTTCAAATATACCATTTATAACCTCAAAGAATATTCCATCACCACCGACAGCGACTACCCCTCGCCAATTATAAATATTTTTTTGTCTTATAAAATCCCTAGCATAATTGGCGTGTTTAGTCACTTGAAGATCATAAACTATCTCAGCTTCAGTTAATATAGGCAAAACTCTCTGTTGGAAGAACTCCCGAGCCTTTCCTGGGCCTGACTTGGGATTCAGCAAAATGAGCAATTTGCGTTCATCGGCCGGAGGAGACACGTAATTAACTGGAAGTTTATTTATTAAGCATTTTATTGCAGCGCGCCATTTCTGGGCTTCTTTATTATTATCGTCATATTTATCAAATGACCTAAATCTCAATGTTATTGTAGTCCTTTCACGTTTACCACCGCGTCGATTTCGCTTCAAAATATAGGCGTAAATATATAAATATGCACTGACATCGGCTTCGTCTTGCTCTCCGCTATTTTCTTCGACGACTTTTAAAGGTTGGGGGCCAGGAAGGGAGCTGCAAACGCAAGACGCTGAGCCTGCGTGCTTCCTTTTGCTTCTCATACACCTGCATCCTATTATATCCTGTATTAAAATGGTTTGTTCTTTTGTTGTCCCATTACACTCTTTCGAAAGGCATAAGCCCTTATCGGTGAGTAAAACTTTGAACACAGTATTCTTTTTTGATAAAATATAAAATGTTTCCTCTAAGTAAATTTCAACCTTCGAGTCATTACAATCACTTGGTTCCATATGAAATACACTCCCATTTTTACCCGCATCTGCCATTACTAATACACACGACCAATTTAAAATGACAGTTGACTCTTACGGCAGAGAAATCTTAATGACAATTAGCCAATCTGACAGCATGAAAGTTGTCGTTGTTCTAAAGTTGCCATGTTGTGATATCTTGTTTCCTATTGATATAAATAGGTAATAAAAAAGAAATAACCCCAACTATTCCAAAGCTTACACCTATGAGAGGACTAGTACTCTCTGCACGCGTTAATTTTAATGGCAGTTAGTAATAGTAGTTCTCCAACTACGTATACTAATCAATGCTTAGAGTTTCATAAAGATACATTGCGTTTTTAAGTCATTCATTTTCACAATATAAAAAAAATATAATATTTTCTATTTAAGTTTATTATTTACTTGTTTGAATGTATTGGACAGGAAGTCTAAAGTAGGAGTTCCTAATCTTATTCACTCCATTCCCTTTATACACCATTGTTGATAATATAATTCCTCTATCAGGGATAAAAAAAATATTCAAAATTATAAATATAATTTACGTTGTTTTGAAACTATTTTTAAATATGTAGGTATTTATGTATAATAAACATTAATTTATAATAATTTATAATATTATGTTATAATATTATAAATTAATTGAGATGTTTTCTTTCTAACTACTTAATTACTGAAACATATTTCAATGATCAAAAACTTCAGTAAAATTACAAGGTATTCAAAAATGTCGTTCATGTGTACGTGAAATGATTTTATAAAAAATAATGGATAAACATGTCATCTTGTATTAAAAATATTTTTTTAAAGAAATAAGTACACAAAAAAGAATTCTGAAATTCCTCCTCAAGGAGAAATTCACTCCCAGTTGCGAGCCCCTGGTCTAAAGAGTACACCCATGACTCGATTAACGCGAGACTCGTTTTACGCTGTTTTAACTTAAACGCGATCGAGAAAAATATGTTTTTTCCATAACGATTAAAAAAAAGCTGATAATTATTCAATTTAAAGTTGTGATCGAAGACTGGGTGTTTCTGATGTTAATTCACATTATTTCCTCTCTTTCCATCCTTCTGATCCTTTAATAACTGGGTGTAGCAATAGTGATAATAGGCATTCATAAATCAAAATTAAGATTAAAATTGACTGACAACCACATCGCATCTGTTTTGCGTATTCACACCACAAATTTTGAGTTTAGAATCGGAAGAATTTTGATGTAAAGAATTTATAAGTATGACGGCCTTTCAGAGATACTAGCATATATTGATGGGTTCATTACGCATTTGCGTGCCATACCATGGAGTCCATGCCCAGGGGGTGACATCATAATGCTGCCCTCCACTGTACACTGGGCTGCAAGCAGCAGCATCGTCTCACACCTGGATATGTAGGTCAAGCGGCAGGATGCTTGCCATTATCGGCAGCGTATCCGTACTCAGTGGCGTAGGAAGTATGGCAGGAGCGGACCACCCGGGTGTCATATTTTTGGGGGAGGCATTTACAAAAATAAGTACAATATTTTTCGAGAAATTATATTTATACATAAAAAAATTAAGCCATCTGTAGTAAAAACTCCTAGTTCATAGATAAAAATAGTATAAGTGATTTAAAAACGAAATTATAGGGAATATTGAAGGCGGCAAATTCAAGGACCGCCCCGGGCGGCAGAACCCCTTCCTACACCACTGTTCGTACTTGTTTTCCTAAAGGCCTTGATTATGACAATCAGTAATGTTCTCTGTCCCCTGAGAAGAATTCTCCTTATATGGAAGAGCCTATCTATTGAACCACGCGTTGGCAGTATAGCCGTAGTTATGGCAGTTCTGTAGATTTTCCAGACCTGATGCCTAATTGGTTTGGTGGTAGTGGAGATGTTCTGTGCACATGGGTCTTTAGTCTGCTGTATATTAATTTTTCTAATATGTTGCCCGACGTAGGCAGAAGTATATGTGGGCAGTATGCTTTGGGGTCCCTGGGTAGTCGGCTGCTGGATTTCGGGATCACATCAAGTGTATCAGTTTTCCAACAGTCTCAAACCACAGTTTGAGAACTGAGTTTCAAAAAAGTTTCAAACTTTTGATTTAAGCTATTTGCTTCAAAATTAAATTTTTATGTAGCATTAGTTTTTATCACATAGACAGACAATGCCAAAAAAAAATATATTTAATGCTTGGTTTGTATGCACAGTAGTTTTTTGTCATTTACTCAAAACTTGAAAAAGCTTCCAGAGTGCTTTTGTGGACATCATTTCATAGAAGAAGGAAAAAATGTGAGCGGTAAACTGGTAAAATAAAGTACATTTATGTGTCTTCTGAAAACTTGTACTTTTTGAGATACCAAGTTGTGGAAAATTATCGATGCTATTTTGTGTGAAATTCAACTCACAACCAAAGTTCAGGAACGTATCTCGGTAGTAAGTCGAAGAATTCCTGTAATTTTCCGCCACGAATTTATAGTGAAACACCTTGAAAAATATTTAACTGTATTTTCCACTTGGTAGTTTTTATAGATCCGTTTTTAGCGAAGAGACACTTTTCCAATGTTAAATTTAATAAAAAAGTAAAAAATATAAAATCCATATTTTTTTAATTTCAAAAGCCCTCAACCCTGGTGGTCACCCTATTTACTTGGCTAGGAAAATAACAACTTGCTGCTTATCTGTGATAGATAATATTTGCATTTTGCATTGATAAAAAAATTCTTTCATTTTGAAGTGTATGAATAACAATGACATATTTATTATTTAAAGATTTCAGTTGAATAAAATATAATCATTTTTTTAGTATACAAATGTTACTTTGGGTAGTTTTCAAACTATTTTGTTAAAACAAACAAGAATGTATGAACAATGTATATATTTTTTTTTAATACAGTTTGAACGTGATTGCATATCTCATTACTTAGTAGTCTTATTATATTTGTTTACTTAAAAGAAATGTTTTCTTGAACAGGTATTTTTTTTATTCCATAGGGGCACATCATATGGGGAACGGCAATTCGTCAATCCATAAGCTGCTAAAAAACAATGTTTACACTTCACTTCATAATTTATCCAAATATAAAATTACATTCAATAATAATTATTGCCTAAACATATGCACAAGATTCATGAAAACTTGTACTGTTCACAATATACATTTTGTGTAAAAAGGCAATGAAGGGAGACCTACATCTTCATTGAATACCTGTGCTACATAATTTTTTTCAGAAATAAACTTAATGCACCTAACTATGATTTTACCAAAGAATTTATTATTTATCTGGCTATATATAGTATAGATTTTTATTCATGAATCTTTTAGTAGAATGTGAAATACCTATAATCGAGACAGCCGCTTAATTGAGACAAGTATTGTTAGTCCCGATGTATACCAATCAAGCAGACTTGGTTTTATTATCATATTATGCAATTTAAATAAATAATTGTTTATGAAACAATTAGATGCAAGAGATTTATTTAATTTATAATGTTTTCGTTATTTAATATAAATTGGCTTAAGATCTATATGTTAGGAGTGGCAGATAATCTAGAAATGCATTAAAAAACCATAAAAATATTCAATTCTCAATAGATTTTTGTCATACTATTTTGCTAACTTATCTTGGAGGTGAAATCCCAGTTAACATGGTGGTGAGAAAAAGAATGAACAAACATCTTATGCCATTACCTATAACGAGGGGTGTATTGTAGATTTTTGTAGTTTTAAATGCATTAGAAAAGGTGGCAAAACTACAAAATTCATCTAAAGGCAGCGGGTTCACTAAAACTTAAGGTGCGGGGTTTTTATTAATTCTTATGCATAATATAATTATACATAATAATTATAAAACCAATCGAATGCTACTTATACAACATAACAATATGCAATATATCGTAAAATGATATAAATATCAATAGCTAAATGTTGTACTTGCCCACCTCAGCTTGCAAGCTTGAAGAGTTCCAAGATTGACTCGGTTCCATTAGTTTTGCTCCAATTTCATGTTTCAAACAATATATTTTAACCTTTATAGATTATAATATATTTCAGAATTCGAAAAAATACATTTTTGTATAAAGTCTTCTCTCCATAGAATAGTTTTCACATACAGTAAAACCTTGAGTATCCACATTAATATCCAGTTTCTCTCTAGTTTATGTATATTTTTTTTTTTCAACTTAAGAAATTTTTGCCGCTCAGGGCCCTCACTTGACTTGTTCCGCCACTGTTTCCAATGTTTATCACAGAGTTTTTGTGGACATCTTTCGTAGTTGAATGTTTTTTTTTTTCTTTCATACATAATTTTCATACATAATTTTCTGTTATATATTATATTTATTGAAATTATCTAAAGTTACTGTATTACAACAAAAGTCTAGGAATTTAATAACAAATTGCTTATAAAGACAGCTAAATGAAAAAAATCTACTAATAGCTACTACGCTGAATTTATACATTTAAAAAAAGGTTATATATGATATATAAAATATGTCTCAATAATCCCACCCTTGAATAATGATAACTTATTGATTCCTATTTCACAATAACCACACAAAAGATGTGGTTTTGCACACCATTTTTCGGAAAGGTCACTGTTTTAAATAGTCATGAAATAGTCATTGGCAATCATTAGTTGTATTGGACTCATCTTAATCAACTAACGTTTCAAGTTGCAATTGTGTTCATAATGTCTGCTGCAAGAAATCTTCAGTTGCTTTTTGACAGACCCTCTGAACCTGTGTTTACACTAAAAGGGGAAAAGCATGTTTTATTTGATGTTCCATCAGAATTTTTGGTAAGTGCTTCATTTTAATAAAATTCTCTTACTTCCACTTTAAACTACATACTTCTATTTTTATCAAATATTTATGTGACTTTTTCTGGTTAAGATAATATTTTTTTATCATTACAGTTATGAATTGCATTTCACCAAATTTATCTCTTCTTATTCATCATTAAGATTTGAATTGATCTGAGGAGTCATACATAAACATTATCATGCGATTTTTAGTGTATTTGACACTTTTCCCCTTCTTACATTTCTTCGCAAAATATTTTAACCTTTTCAGTTCAAATAGGTAACATTTTAGACGTAAGGAGCTTCTCACATTTTTTCACAAATCAAATAAATTAGATGACGTTATATTTTATTGGTGTTGTATCTTATTCCCATCGTCACAAATCAATACATTATCTAAGACTCCTCCTCGCTCTTGTGTAATGTGAATTCATATATGGATTGTGTTAATCTTAAATATTTACGATTTTTATGTTAATAGACAGACAGATATCAATCAATTGGAACTGATTTGACCAACCGCTTTGGTAATGACACAACCGAACACATTCCGGTCAAAGGTATCACGCCTGTGGATATCAGTGAACCAATGCAGCTTTCTAGGGAGGATGGCTTTTCTCCATTGATACCACGCCATAGTCGGTTAGCATCCCGTCTCATCGATATTTTCATGGGTAAGAATACATATTTTGCTATGCTTATTCCATAAAACAAGGAATGTTTGATGAAAACGTTTTGATCAATCCTATATTAATTAACCTGTTCGCTGTCTATCTAGTATATATTCAGTAACAGTTGGATCCTTCATGTTTACCTCGTTGATATACCTATAACCTAATAAATGTATTGTATTGTTATCACTGCTTAATTAATCACTGTTGAAATTTTGTTTGTGAGAGGATAAATTGTGTTTAGCAGATGGACAGGGAAAGGGTTATTATTTAATTGAGTTATATTATTACTACCTAATTTTAAAGTACACCTAAAGTGGTTGCATAAGTTTTAGTACACTTTACCAATATTGATAGTTTCCAACCATTTCAATTAAGTATTAGTATTTTAACTAATAAAAAAGCTGTCAGAATTTAAGCTTATCGACAAAATGATCTCCATGCAGCATTGGTCTTCTAAAAAAGCAGTCTTGCCAATTATGTACATCTATAAATCGTTATATTTATTATTTATCAGATCACACACATAGCAAAGTCTCACTATTAATAATGAACATAGGGAAGTAAACCTGTAAAGCAGATTTATTAACATACTTTTTATAATTGTTGTATTCCAGGATGTCCTGACATTGACAATCTTCTCTCTACGTCTCTGTACTGCAAAGATCGAATCAATCCTGCCATGTACAATTATTGCCTCTCAATTGCTATGTTGCATAGGTAAGTAGTACCTGAGACACTGATATGAAAATATTATAATATGAAGCTTTAATATGATAATACACCCATCCCAGTGGTGTAGGAAGGGGTCCCGCCGCCCGGGGCGGTCCTTGAATTTGCCGCCCCCAATATGTCCTCTAATTTTATTTTTAAATCCCTTCTACTATTTTTATCTATGGACTAGGAGTTTTTACTACAGGTGGATTAATCTTTTTATGGATAAATATAATTTCTCGAAAAATATTGCATTTATTTTTGAAAATGCCGCCGCACACCCCTAGCTACGCCACTGATACACCCATAATCATTTGAATAGCAATAATAATTTACTGCTGATTATGCAATTAGGAGTGCAAATATAAAACACATTTATTATAGAACAGGTCCTATAGTATGATTACTTTCTAAGAAATGGAGTGGATGACCCTTTTTTTATGTGGCACATGTGATTTTCAGACCATAATCTAGAATTATGCAAACTATCCTGTTTGAAAATTGATGCCAATATAGCTTGGAATGAAACAATTTAATTTTGATTTAGCAGTAGTAATAAATTCTTTAATATATCTATTGATTGTTCACTTTTAAGGTGTTCACTGTCAATACTTGGTGGAATGGCATTGTAATAAAAATGTTTTATTATTTTTATTCTATTGATTGTATTGATTAATTTGGTAAAACACAATTATCATACAGTAAAAATGGCAATATATAAGGATATTTCCGGAATAAATCCATTAAAAAAAAATTATCTCACAATCCTTATAGAACTCCAATCTTTCTTGTTTCTGTTATATTATAATTATATATTATATTATATTATAAGCTGTGAGTTAACTGCACATACAGTATATACTCAACAATATAAGAATCTTGGTCTAATCATTTCAACTATTTCCTCGATGTTAAAAAAAATATGTCTCACATGATTCTATACGCAGGCCTGATACCAAAGCAATCCCTATACCATCTCTAGTGCAGAGCTTTCCGGACCGGTTCTTTGACTCCGCAATTTTCCAACAAGCCAGGGAAGAAGCAGAGTTAGTACCAACAGAATTACGGGTATTTGACATATTTATTATAAAAAAATATTCCACCTCAAACCTGATTTGTCAATTAAATGCGAAATGTTTAATACATTTTTCAGTTTTTATTTTACTTCAGCTAAATTATTTAAGTAAATGAATAGCCAAAACTCATAAGTAGATCTATTATTACAACTATTAATGTTACATTGTAATCTAATCTCTCATATTTTTTTTCGAGCAATCTATTTAAAAGGGGGGGAAAGTAATTAGCCTATAAGCACTATTTTATAAAATATCAACAAAAAGCTAGGGAAACATTACATAACTAATAATGGATGTATGTATTCATTTTATTGTTATATAGAGACCTATTGTGGTTCCTCGAGACTATACTGCATCAGATCTGGAAGTAGAGCATCGAGTAGCTTACTGGCGTGAGGATATTGGTTTGAACTTGCATCATTGGCACTGGCATATTGTCTATCCATTCGAAGCCTCCAACTCGATTATCGTGGAAAAAGATCGCCGAGGCGAACTCTTCTATTATATGCATGAACAAATACAGGCTCGGTAAAGTTATGTTTTATTTAGATATGATATATTATAAATAAGGTGGTGAAAGGTTATGCCCGGAAAGGGTAAATTTAAAATGACAATTTTAATGCCACACATATTTACGTTGTGCTAATTACTTTTTATTTATAGATACAACTTTGAGCGATTGGCAAACATGTTGCCACGTGTTAAGCCACTTAATAATTTCCGTGATACTGTCAAAGAAGGCTACTTTCCTAAGCTCGATCCTATCTTAGCTTCCAGGTAAGACATTGACTTTGATACTCATAAATATTTCAAAAATTAGAGGAAAAGACTGCATATAAGATTTAGATTTTGTAACTCACCCTGTTTGAATTTTTGTCAGCAACAATATTATTTGTAGATACTATGAGAGGCCTAATATGAAAGTAAATAAGTAAAGTTAATGTTGGGAGTAAATATAAATTTGAGTGATGAAATAGTTATGAATATAATCACATTTCATTTACCATTTTTTCGTATTATTTTGAAAAGAAACAACAAATATGTGTAGACCATTTCAAGAGGAATGATAAACAACTTTTTTATATTGTACATTCTCACTACATGCACTTATATAAATATATTATGCTTTAAATTTCTCCATAGCCTTAAATCAATTGATAATAAAAAAGGAAATATTTTCCTGTCTTAAAATTTAAAAACTTGAAAAAAACTTACCTTCAAAGAGGATTTCACAGAGAGTGATTACACACGCATTTTACCATACATTAAGTATTAATGGAACCAGGGCTCAGTGCCTAATGTCTTTCATTTTACTGGCTTTTTCATTCTAGGGGATGGGCTTCTCGTCAAGACAATATGATGATACAAGACTTGAGCAGAAGTGTTGATGAAATAAATATGACTATTTCAGACTTTGAAATCTATTTAAGAAGGATTTACGATGCTATTCATACTGGTATGGTGATAAATGTAAGTATTATATTATATATATGTATATGCATACAATAAAAACGGTTGCAATTACGCAAAGATGATGTAAGAACGAAACAAGTAATAAGTAATACAATGGACATGAATGTTTCAAATGATATTTATTTTTAAATTGATTATCGTGTTTATATCCTTTGTTTCACAATAAGTGAACGATTTCATTCTACTACAAAGCATTTTAACTGAAATGTCTCATAGTGCAGCAGTCGGCAAAGTGTGGTAGAGAAAATTTTGGTGGTCTGCAGAGAAATCTGGCATTATTTTATGTACTTGGTGAATTTTCAGACGCATTTGATTTGAATATGTAATATTTAACACATAAGTCCAATTAGTGGTCCACTGGATGTCCGTGAGCCCAAAAAGTTTGCCGACCGCTGTCATAGTGCATTAAAGCAAAATCAGCTCTGAAGCAGAAATGAAATGTGGAATAATATGTACCTACTGCTTATGGATGCATTTTTACTATATTTTTAGAGTTATTGACAAAGGTCATTTTTAGTTTTATAATGTAAGTGATGTGATTCAATATCTACTTTTCATAAACATAACACGATGACAATACGATTTATACGTAAGTATATACTGTTCACATTTGTTACTTTTATATGTTGGTGATATGACCCCTTCAATTTACATATCTACATTGCTAACATTGGTTTGTACGATCTTCTCAAAACCATGACAATAAATAAAAAAAATTATCTTCTTAAATTAATAAAATACACTACTAAGTACCATAAGTTTCATTGATTGTAAGCACAAGTATTTACCATTTCGGTATCTATGAATTTGGAGTGTGTCTTACAATCGCTGTCAAAAATGTAAAAAAGACATTTTCTGGGACGACAGAAAACTATAATTCAAAAAAATCAATCACAGGCTGATTTTAAGCATAGTATGCATCTTATGTACCAACTTTAAATGCTTTAGTTTGCCATTAAATGACTTTTTTGTTAAAACAAAGTAATATTTAATTGTTTTAGAGAGCTGGTCAATCTATTGCTCTAGATGAAAAGACAGGCATCGATGTATTAGGAAACTTGATTGAGGCATCTAGTCTATCTATCAATAGCACATTTTATGGAAATGTACACAACTTTGGCCACCTTTTCCTTGGATACATTCACGATCCAGACGGCAGATATTTGGTAAGAACAAAATAAATGATTTCTCAATAAACACATGATATAACTCTGATTATTGAATATTGAAGTAATTAAAAAATAGTAACAAAGCCAATTTCTATTATTTATGTATAACCGACGTCATTTTGTTTTCAATTTCTATTTATCAATCTTGTACACTTAAAATTATAATACATTGTTCGCCGCCTATTAAAATACACCAACATTAAAGCTACACTAAAATATTCCGATATATTATTTTACATTTTTACACCAATACACATTAACGCACCCAAACAACGTAACTGTATGGATTTCGTAGTAGTATTGGCCTGATGTGACATGCTACAGCTGTTTTTGGGAATTTTCAATGACACTGTTTTTAATTATAACTATTTTGAGTGGTGCTTGTACTGTATACAGGTAGGCTACTTTCTCAATTTCGCCTTACACTTAAATAAACAAAAACTTCCCTTAAAGACTAATATCACTATTCTAGGAACGCTTCGGAGTCATGGCCGACCCTGCAACTGATTTACGTGATCCAATATTCTTTCGCTTGCATGCATTTGTTGATCAAATATTCCAAGAATACAAAGGAACAATTCCTCGTTATAATAGAGCTGTTGTAAGTAACATCGTAAGACATTTTTTTAAATTTTTTGGTGTTTTAACACTACTTTATGAATATTTTATACTTTTGGCTATTTTATTTGTTTATTTACACAATTATCCTCAAAATTTTAAGTGAGTTTTATTGTGATTTTATGGATTTTATGGCATAATTCTATAAAATAAAAGGCTCAGTGAAAATCAAATGATGTTTTGACAATGCAGATGTAATATTATTACAATTGAATAAAAAAAATGTGAATTTGGATAAAATATTCTTTATGGTATAACATTAGTGATTAAAAATCTCAAATATCATACATAGTTCAATAACAGATAAAATATAATGTTGGTCAAATTTCACACATCATACCGTCACATCATATTTAAATTATTATACAGTAAACATAAGAAAATATTAATGCAGATCAAATAAACAATAAACATAATTTTTACAGCTCAATAATCCTAATGTAAAAATGACATCCGTTGAGATGACACCTCAAGGTGGATCCGCGAACTTCTTGGAAACCTTCTGGATGCAAAGTGATTTGGATCTATCTCGTGGAATTGACTTTGTCCGGGAAGGAGCAGTCTATGTTCGACAGACTCATCTGAACCACACACCGTTCACATATAGGTAATACAATCGAGTGTAACAAAAAATTCTCTTGATTTGGCTGATTTAGAAACATGTTTATGCAACATAGGTTTTTTATAAACATGATTGCTTGAAGCCATATGTTCCGAATGCTAACATATGTTTACTATAATATTCCAATTTATAAAACGCCCTTGTTGAATTCGTAAATGCAACTTAAGGTTAATAATTTGAAATTTTGTTTTAGAATAATAGCCAACAATACTGGAGAAGCCAAAATGGGAACAGTCAGAATTTTCCTATCACCAAAGTTTGACGAGCGTGGCCTACCATGGACGATGAGAGAGCAGAGACTAATGTTCATTGAAATGGACAAATTCTTCATTCGACGTTAGTAAATTTCATGATAGACCGTTTTCATAATATCCTAAATAATATTAAATAAATAATTGGTGTAGTTCTGCATTCAGTTTTTTTCCCTGCTAAATTTCTTAAAAAGGCATATTTTTAATATAAAAATAATACACTGTTTTGAGTAAATGCAAATTACTAATGGATTTGAACAAGTAGAGCAGTTTTAAAATAGATATCAAAACTAAATGATTATTTTATCCCGAAATGCTAGTATGTAAATAACATTAAAGTTGTGTCTGAGGGTGCCTTTGAAAGAGGTGAAACACGTGTCACAGTTAGTAGCACAATATGTGGAATAATGTAACTTATTTTAAATTTTATATTAAAATAAACTTCCACAAAGTTACCGCCGAATCCATTGAAAGTAACAATGGGTCTAATAAACAGGTTTTCGCCTGTACTATATATATTTTATTAGTGTAACATAAAAATACCTACAGGAAATTATTCAAGATTCATGATTTAATTATTTTTACGTAATTAGTTTTAAAATCTATACGATATTATACAGGACATCTGTAGAGAATCACTGCATTTGATATATCTGTGGATGTTGACTTATATTTTTAGTTCAACCTGGTACAAATGTGATTATCCGCCGCTCAGACGAATCATCGGTGACAATTCCTTTCGAAAGAACTTTCAGAAGTCTAGATGTCAGTCAAGACAGTCCAAATGCTGAGGCGTTTAACTTCTGCGGATGTGGATGGCCACAGCATGTGCTGCTACCAAGAGGCACCAACAGTGGAATGGCTTGCCAACTATTTGTGATGATCTCTAATTACGAACTAGACAAGGTAAGAATGGTAATCTTTACAAATAATGTTTATAATAAAAACCACAAGAGGTAGAGTTACCTGCACTTTACAGTGGTTATTAAGATTTTTAGTGATCTGCAACCCCTTATAAAATTTATCCATACATTTAAAGGTGAATACAAAAAATATTCCAATTTTTAATAACTAGATTGTTTATTAGTGCATTTAATATTTTTTAAGTGTCAAAATAAAAACTTCTTCCCCACCCCCAGAAATGCTTTCTTGCACCTCAGGTTAAAAAACACTGCTTGAAGAGTCTTGTCCCTTCATCATAATAGCCAAGAAATTTATGATCCTCCTTGAAAATTTTACTAAGATAAAAAAATACATTAAAACTACCAGCTGGCCAAGAAAAATTCAAATTTGTGTGGATTGTGCTTGGTTCAGGAGCCATGGAGTGTTCTGGGTTCTAAAATTGCAATCAAGCTGGTTGCAAATGTTACCCACAGATCGATTAATTAATTTTGTTTATTTTAATATGATATTCACTTTTTACTATAAATTAAAATGTGATATCTCCATTTGAGCAACCAGCTTCAAATTAGTGCGAAAGAAAACCTAATTTCAATCCGTTTCTCACTTTGCTTACATTTTCACTGTAGTCATCATATTTTTATTAGCCTGCTAAATCTCTTTTCAAATTGATGTTCCTAGAAGAGTCTCACAACCATAGGCATAATTAATGACTGTTTTTAAGATCTTTCTTTGCATAATTGCAGAGGTATAAAAAAAGTTAAGCAAATGGTTATTGAAATGACATTACTTTTAGGTCGAACAGCCGCTAGGCGGAACATGTGCTGATGCTGCGAGTTATTGTGGGATCAGAGACAGACTCTTCCCTGACAGAAGATCAATGGGATATCCCTTTGACCGATTACCAGCCGACAATGTTGAAACTCTTGGAGACTTTCTCACTCCTAATATGATGGTTCAAGATGTTACTATTAGGTATACGGATAGGACCGTGTTGAACCCAAGAAATCCGACATCCACCCGAATATAGAATTCGACAAAACAGAAAGAAAATATAATTACACAGTTGCTTTATCTTAATAAAATTATTACGTATAAATTTTTAGAATATTATCGAATTTTATATGTTATTATATTGCTATGATCATTTAGTTTGATATTTTTCATATTATATCCTAAAGATACAATAACCCAATTATATCTTAAAGTGTTTATTGTAAAATCTAAAAAAGGCATCATATTTGAAAATGAATGCAAAATTGGTCCTAATCTTTGTTAAAATATGTGGAATTAGTACAAAAAAGTTATGTTATATTTTTAAATATATCTATATCGACTGTGGAAAGGAAAAAGGATGTAACCGACACATATCAAATTTTACAGGAGGCGCTAAAAACGTGTTTTGATGATTTTATGACATATGCAAATTATTAATTATACACAACCTAGAAGTGTACGGAGACTTCTAAACTGGTGTTTAATTGACATAATCTAATATTAATTAAAGAAATTGACTAGGAAAAACCTTTATTTCATTCTTTTTTCTTGGTTTTAATTTTTTATAAGGTCATCTTTCTCAAACTTAAGAGCTAAATTGAGATACTAATTCTGCATTTGCAATTTCTATCCTTTTGACAGAACGTGTATCAAGTCTGATACATTGTGACTAATGAAAAAACCTGTTTTGAAAAAACTGTGGGTTACGTCCTGTTTCTCTTCCACAGTCAATATCATTTAACTAGCTAAAACTAGTAAATATTTACGAATACCTTTAATACGACTCTTTTAATTCACGACATTATCATTATTACAGTGAAACCCCCAATAACACTACCCCGAATTACGCGCTGGCTTGAAATATTCGTCGCAAATCCCCCAATTGTACAGTTGCATTCCATTGTCGTTACTACGAAACGGTTGTCTGTGCCGCGCATACAGTTAAATGTTGGCTAGCGTTTGTGTATTCAACACGTGCCAGGCTATACACGCATAGCTGGGCGTCTGTCTGTGTGCGGGATATTTACTACTACAAAAAATAAATATTTCATCCATATTTTTTTTTCAAAACAAAGGGAAATCTTAATTTTGCATTTTCCGTGGAAAAAAACCAAATCCCTAATTTTGTCCCTAACACGGTCCCGACTATAGTGTAAATGGGGGTTTTACTGTATTTATTTATTTATTGTTTAAAAATTAAAAGTACAGTACATGAAATGACAGCTGACGCCAATTCGCCATGCACTAATTAATATAATGAGAAAAAATAAATTAACATAATACATCACACTATACAATACATTAAAATCAACATACAAAATCATGAAATAAAAAAGTAAAACTTAAAAAACAGTTCACAAATACTGTCACTAAAAATTTCCAGTTATCTAGGTAATGAGTTGATCAGTCGAATGGCCCTTGGAACTGGCGACTCATACGTCCTACGCGAG
This sequence comes from Himalopsyche anomala, assembly GCA_031772345.1. Classification (NCBI taxonomy): domain Eukaryota; kingdom Metazoa; phylum Arthropoda; class Insecta; order Trichoptera; family Rhyacophilidae; genus Himalopsyche; species Himalopsyche anomala. The sequence continues at coordinate 12,154,117 of CM062831.1, forward strand.
GAACAAATTTTTAGAAACAAAAGGTTTTGGTCATAGTTTTGCTCACGTAAGAATAAATTGGGAGCATGTAAGTTATAAGAATTTCAGGATTATTAACTCGGCCCCGAAGGAGAAGAGGAAAATGCTTTAAACTTGAAAACGATCTTCGAGCTTCAAGAGAGTGAAATGATAAAATTCCTAAAACAAATTTGGTGGGGTAGTATTCCTTTAAGGAATTATTAAAGGGGAAGATTTTTTTTTTTTTAAACAATAATATAGAAATTTCTTATGGACTCCCTCCAATTGCAGCTTGTATGAACTTTCATATAGGCTCCAAATGATGGATCCATATTCAAGCGTACTTAAGACCAAAGAAACATAAAGCGTGCGAAACACAGTTGGGTTTTCAAATGGTTTGCTTTGTCTAACAATAAACCCAAGAAGTTTGCTTGCACGCAGTGCAATAGAAGTGATATGCGAATGAAAGGTGAAAGAGGAGTCAAATCTTATACCAAGATCAACAACTTCAGACAAACGCTTTAAAGCATCATTAGATATCACATAGTTATATAAGATGAAAAATCTTGAGCGAGAGAAGGAAACAAAAACATTTCGAAATGTTGAAGTCGAGCTTGTTTTTTACATACCAATTCAAAAAAACATTTATATTCTGTTGCAGAATAGTACAGTCAGACTCATTACTGATACGTAAAAACAGTTTTAAATCGTCAGCAAAGAGCAGATACTTTATTCCACTAATGCTTTCTACAATATCATTAATAAAAATCAGAAATAAAATTGAGCCAAGATTTGATTATATCAACTGGAACAGAGAGAAATCCATAAACATATTTTTAAAAATAAAATTTATTTACCTTGACTAATTACAAGCAGTGTAACTGATAATTATATGGGTTAAAAAGATTTTTAAAACTTAAAAATTATATAAATAAATAAAGACCAGAAGAATAATACTAATAATGTTAGTATGCATACTCAGTGGCAGATTAAGCCCTTGAGAGGCCCCAAACGCAATAAAATTTAGAGGCCCTGTTTTTTGGATACATAAAAACTTCAAAATTCCATTCCATGTAAAATAAAAATTATATTATTATTAATAATTATTAATCAACCAACTTCTTGTTTTCAGATTGCTTCGGTTGTTTGTTTTTTCATTCATCGTTTTCGTCATTTTGACAAATATAAAAAATCTTTCTGGCCGGCATCATATTTGAAGAAATACAGACCTATAATTCCAGTCGCTGGAAAAATGTTTACTTATTCAAAAAACAAACCTCTAAAATTTCACCCTTAATACTGCAATAGATAAAATAGTTTTAATTTTTTCCCAAAATATCTCCGAAACTCGTTTTTTTTTAGCTCACTGAGGAATTTGAAAATCTCAAAATAGTTGGCGAGCGCATCGGAATCGGTCGGCGGGCGATATGGCGCCCGCGGGCACAGCGGTTGGTAACCCCTGTTCTAGAGTGTATGTCATACACTCTTATATTATGAGGACACTTTACTTCATTCCACTTAAATGTGGAATTTCCATATACAACTGTTTTCAAAATTCTTGCTTAAATGCCAAAAAGACATTTCATATATTTTTGTATAAATGATTATTATATAGTTGGTATATTATACAAATAATATTCCATGAAATGGGAGCTAATTTAACATACATGTAAAATGTAATACTATTTGAGAAAAGAATAATTGTTCAATGTTTTGAAAGTATAACTGCTTGAAATTGGGATTAACACAAACCAAAAATTCGCGCTGGAAATTTCTGGGTTTTTGAAATTGTTTGAAAATCCCAAAATCACCGACCAAGGTGCGAGCTGTATAATAAAATTTTAGTAGTACCACTGAATATTTCAAATCTGTAAATCATGTGGTCTACATTTTGACATTCCGTTAAAATGTGTTACATTAGATGTGATAAATTCAAAATAAATGACTTTATTAATGTAGTTAATAAGTTAATTATTATGGTATGATACATCATAGTATCTCATTCAAATCTTAAGAATATATTTTTTACATATAATTTCGATTTTTAAAAGTAAATATTCCATGTATGTCATATTTATGCTGACGGTTTAAACACTAATGAATGAATTGATAAGTTAAATAAAATATTTTAGGTTTTAACAGAAGACAATACCGTTTTGTGTCTTTCATTTTAAATAACGAGTAAACGAGACTATGCTTTGGACAAAGTAAATTTTTATGTTCAAATACTACCTAAAAACAAAGCAGAAATATTAATACAATTATAGAGAGATATGCTCACATTTATGTGTAAATTTTTTTATTTATCTTTACTCTCATTGAAGTTAATTTTGATGCGTATGGAAATGCTTAAAATATGCAGAAAAACGTTCAAGGAGACCAACGGCATAAACCAGCCACATAAGACAAGAAAGTTTCATGTAAATGTAAATAAGGTTACTATAATGGTAAATATGACAAAAATAAAATACAGTTAGCCAAATAGTTTGGTAGATTGGGGTCAACAAGATTAAAATACGGTGAGTAAGTGAGGATAGTGGGAAAAAGTGAACTGACCTCACCCCTTTTATAATATTATTACAATAAATTTTTCTCTAAAATATATTATTTATTCAATAAACTTGCACATAAAATTAAAAGTTCGCACAAAAAAGAATTGAAAACGTAATTGTACTTAAAATAAAAGTCAAATGGAAAAGTTTCACCATTTTACTATTTGGCTCACTTCACCTTTTAAAAGCGTATATATTCCTAAAAACAAGTTCCATTTGGCGAATTAGTAATTTTTATTCTTTTTGATTAATTTTATAAGTAATTATGTATGCATTTAAATGTTTATGTCAGAAAATTTCTGTTTTTTTTATATTGCGAAAAGTTCTCCCGTCGGGGCAACGAGCTTACAGCTCTGTGTTATATATTATCTGTGCAGCTCGTAAGCTATAATTTTACAAAGTATTCTTCTACTCATAGACAATACCTAGAAAATTTTCTCAACCGATCCACTGGAATCTAGTTACTAGTTCTAGTGGATGGCCTAAGGTTTTCATCGAAGCCAGATACATAATCAAATATACAAAGTATTGAGTACATTACTTATCAAGAATAAGGAAAATTTGATGACTGTAAAAAATTTTAACCGTATTATTTTTTGATTTATCAAATAATATTATTTTTTTGTTTTCAACGTTATATTCTGATAGTTCTTTATTTTTTTGAGTAAATTACATCTAAGGTAAAATGAAGTTTGATTTGTGGCAATATTAATTTATGTATGCAAATGGCCGCTGGCGTTTGTTAGTGTTGGTCTGTCAGTATTTACTTCAGTTACGCTAAAATAATTTAAATTGTCTGCAAATGGAAGGCTATATCTAGTCAGACCTTCCTTTATAATATTGACTGTGATCTATTGTACAATTTTTTCTTATTTGTATACTCGGTAGAATACTTTCTAAGTGATAAGTTTTGTTTTTTTTTTGTGCCAGGCAAGTACTTTGGAAGTGCTCACAGCTGTTATACCGTTAGATTGTCATATTGGGTATCTCCGATGATACAAAGGTAAGTTTTTAACAAAGCTTATTTTATTATTGATTATCTTTAGTAGTTTCATTGATGATTTTTCGGATATATTTAATTTAATTGTACTATTTAATTCATCTGTATGTTTATATTTTGACGTCCCTCGTAATATAAGCACCCAGTTGTTTTAATAAAGAACACAAAGTCGATAGCCAATGAGATAGTATTTATTAATCTTGATAATTCTTCTAAAGTGTATTGTTAACCAAAATCAAGAAATTGACAATTTAACATCATACATACAGTAAAACTATAAGAAAGTGTATCTATGATTGCTCCCGGCGAATTTACGTAGATGCAAATAAGTAGGTACCTATAAATTAATTTAGGATGTTTGCAATTTTGAAATAATACCAATAAAACATTTTTTTATCTTTGGGTTATGATTTGATAAATTTCAAACCGTGTAATAGCTAAAAGGCTACTTTATCCAATAAAACTTATTCGAAAAACTGTTTATCGATTTCCATTATTAACATCACAAGAACGATAAATCGAAATTGTTGTATTTTCACAATAAGTGTTTTTTTATGTCAAACATTATTCCACCCTTCTGTCAGTCTATTAAGAATGGTTGTGGGCCAACAATTCGACACACTATTTCAAGCGTTGGGTGAGGTAGGTAGCTAGCTGCCAATATTATAAATCTAAACTAGAGTTTTCAATTATCTGTAAACATTAACCAAAATAGAAATTATCTCTATCTCACTATAATATTTCTTTGTATAGTGGATTTAAAAAGGAGTCAGTGTTTTTTTTTTATTAAATTATTTCTCCTCCGTTAATAATTGAGACGCTGGTGCTTGATTGTCTCGGCATGCCGATCAATAAAATATCAGGAGCAATAATTATTATGAGATTCAAATACGAATCTCAAGCCTCTTTTAATTTTACACGATCATTGATTAAATTGTTTATGGTGAGTATAGCGGTCTAAAAAGACACATATAGTTCAGACAAATTATTCACAAAAAAACGTATAATTGATAGTATTTTGGTTAAAAGGATTTTCAAAAAATTAAATAAATGAGTTGAGGTTATTTCGATACTAGCTGACCCGACGAACTTTATACCGCCTCAGAATCAATAAATGTTGTGTTAATTTATTGGCTGAATTAAATTCAGTTTAAATGAATACTCAAAATGAAAAGTATTTTAATTACATTGAAATGATGTAATTCATGTGGCACAGTCGATAGATTTGAAGGAATGCAGTGGACCAACGATTTGATTTTGAATTGTGAAGTTGAAATGATCCACATCTTTGTTATTTGCTGCAAGAATTGCTCGTTCACTCAACCAATTGTGATGTTTGTGATTAGCAATGATCTTCGAGAACACTTTGTTGATGAGGTCGTCCTTCGATGAGACGAAATTGCAAAAATTCGGCGGAAACAAAATCAATCCGTTCGATTCGTCGACAGGAACACGGCCGTAACAGATAGTCAGCAATTGCTTGGAGAAATCTTTGGCAGATGGATTGCTTAGAAATGCAACTCGCATGTTTTTCGTCAGCCGAAGTTCTTCACATAGCACCGCAGAGTCGATGATTTGAGGTCAGTGTTTATTTCATCGACAGCGGTCGATCTTGGAATGACTTGTAGTGTTTGACGGAAATCGCCAGATAGTAGAATCATTGCGCCTCCAAAACATCTTGAGTCATTGCACAAATCTTTTATAGTTCAATTGAGTCCTTCCAATGCGCGTTTGTGCGTCATTGTGCATTCATCCCAGGTGATTTTACTTGCTACCAATACTTTGGTCATTGCTGAGTGTTACGCAATTTTGCATGTCATTTTTTCAGTCGCTTAAAGGTTTACATGCAAGTAGAAGCATTCGTCATTTTTCGGATGAACTGTGTAAATGCGACCAAGAGCTGATGTACAGAGATAACTTGCATCAGTAGTCAATTTCTTCGATGTAGCGTTCCAAGTGTAATAACATGGCATCTCAAAGTAGAGCAACGTTCGTGCAAACAGCGTAATAATGTTGTCAAAAAAAAATATCATACCTAATTATAAACATAACCTTATTTCAATATTATCCGATTTTCTTTCGATTTCATTTCATATCATCGATTTTTTTATTGTAATTCATACCCTAAATTTAAAATTATTTAAAAGTTAATCGTATGCAAAAGAAGCAGAAACAAATACATGTAGGAAACAGTAACATCTAGTGGATTTATCTGAAACCAGCATACGATATTTTATCATTTTAAGCTGTTCGTCATTTAAAAACTGTATGGGAACATGTATTTTCTTCATAATTTCTTGCCCGTGATATTTTTCCGATGTGGTGGTTATTCTGCTATTCTAGGCGAAGACGAATTTTAAAAATCTGTGCAGCCATTCTTGAGTTATACGTGGTGTAAATAACCCCACTTTGTTTTATATATATAGATAATTTATCTGTCAAAAACGATCAGGGAGCCAGTGGCGTGCTTAAGCAGTAACCTGTTTTTTTTCATTAAAAAATCGCTTTCAACCAAAACATTTATTTTTGAAAATTTTATTAAACGTTAACAAAATCAAATAATTTCATAAGAACATTTATTTTTTTATAAATTTTGTTCGTTTGACAGTTACTATTTTAACATTTTATTAGCTATGCATGTCAAATAAATTCTAAAAAATACATATTTTTAGATGAACATCATTTCACAATGTTTTTTTTAACATACAAAAAATAATACTCTCTTAAAACCGCTGCTCGTCGGTTCCTATTCAGCCTTTTTTGCTTAAGTTTTACGAGTCAAAATGTAAATTCGAAAGACAAAACACTGTTCTGAAAATATCCGTTAAAAATTAGTATATGAAAGATTCCGTTTGGGGATTCCATCCCATCGCCACGCCACACTGTAGTACAAAGATCAGGCATGTTGTGTTGTGAAAAAAAACTGCGATAATTTCTGTAATTTTAAAAAAAATATGCAGATTTATATAATCGGTAGTTGTGTATTTTTAATATATATTAAATGCATATGTAACGTTTTGTATTTTAAATTAATTAAAAAAAAATCTCATCACTCGCCTACTAGACTGGAAAGTAGTCATTTATATATACTTGTACATATAAATGACTATTTATTTATATAATACTTGCATACATCGTGCGAGAGTAAAAGTGCAATTCTTCGTAATCCTAGTGTGAAGGACCTCCGGGTCCAGTTAAACATGTTAGTTGTGTCAAGTATCCACTGTTGCCTTAAACTTACTATTACACTGCATGCACGTGATTACTATATCGTTTGCATTATATAGCGTAATAACGTGCGTTATACTGCATTACCGGTGAAGTTTTATTACGAAAGTCCTCAGTAATTGCTCTGTATTATCCCTACTCAGCAGAGGAAAATAACATTTTCATAAAGCTATAAGTATTTACTTCTAGAATAGCAAAAATACAATTATGCTATTTTGTAGAAGCACACTTAACTAAACATCCAAGTTTGTATTTATTACAGATACGACACTGGTTTTCATTAAAATATTTACTATATTCACCTGGGTACTCAACGTCATAACCAACATCACCCCTTTCCACTGCGTAACAACATTTTTTTATTCAAGACTTCTCAAGCCAATAAAAAAAACAAGACTTGAAAGCGTGCAGTTAGAAAATGAAGAATGTCAAATAAATAGTAAAACAGCTTCTCCGAGTTCTACTCGCTCTCCACGTTTTCAAGTCAACAAATCCGACCTGGCACATTATTTAAGTTTTGAGCGATTCTTCCCTTTCCCATCTGGACTTTTCCAGACGATGTTACAGATTTTTTCAATTCAGTCTATCTTAGATCTTACGTCCAAGATATTGTAAGTAGTGATTAATATTGGCGTAACAACCGTGCAGTTGTTTGAACATACTATGTCAGGGGTTGTCAAAGTGTCCCGGGTGTCTTTTTGATTAGTCCAGCGAGTGTTATGCATGTTAAATCAGTATTATTTTTTCTTTATATGATTTTAATCTTTAATTTTAAGCGCTTCTTCGATTTTAAGAAATATCAAATAAATTTTAATTGATTTCAAGATCTCTTTTCGTGTGACCCGGACATTGTTCTTGTAAATATCCCGTATGAATTAATGGATTTGCAAGAGAACCTGGAAGCAAAAGTATCTTATCTTGATAATTTTTTTATTGAATTATATAAATGCATAGGATTTTCTTGTGTTTTATCCAAATATAGTTAAACATGCTCATCAAATGACTTCTTTACTTGGAAGTACATTCCTATAATTGTTCAAAACATTTTCTACCGTGAGTATTAATAAATCAATCTTGAGATCGAAATTAATAGACAGCCATATCGCACCTGTTTTGCGCATTCACGCTACAACATTTGAGCCTAGATTGCAAAATTTAGTTGCCAACACAACATACAATTGCATGAATCATACGGTGATTTTTTTTTTTTTTATTAGAAACAATTTATACGACTAAGTGTAATAATAATGTATATTTAGTTATTAATATAAGTTTCAACAACGAAATATTTTATTTAAGATTTCGACTGAAGGTGCTTGGTGGAATTTCAATATTAAATTTGAATCGTTCAAATTATGTACACTCCCACAGATTTTGTCACTAACGACCCGGGTTTCGCCTTTCGGCATCTTCAGGCGTTCAAGTGCACGGATGAACTTGAACTGACGCTTAGTAAATGAATGTTTCGTGTTTATATAATAATTAAATCAATCACTGAGTCTAAAGCCATTGCTAGCGAAAAGCTGGCGAAACCCGAGTCGTTAGTGACAAAATCTGTGGGAGTGTACATAATGTGAACGATTCAAATTTAACGAAATATTTGTTTATATTTTTAATATAAACTTTAAAAAAGAATGGTGGCCCGCCAAAAACAAAATGGTTTTAAAATTGTCCCTTTAACGAAAAAAAATGTGAATTTCTGTTTTAAAATATATTTGTTTCCTTCTATCATTAAATTTATAAATGCCGGTGATCTTATTCTAGGTATGTTCGATGATCAACGTGAGAGGTGGGGAAGCAAGTTAATATTATACAATCCATAATGCAAGTGTTATGGACTATTAATAACTAGTATTCATTCGCTTTGAAACATGCAATGTGAGAGTTAGTTGGTTTTTATGTGTACAATGTCGTGTCGTCTAAACTTTTTAAAAGCATTCCGCTCTCGTATCAAATTTCTTTAATGCCTTCTGATGTTTTTTCTCATTTATACTCACCGTGCTTGTATAGTGAGTTTTTTTAAAATATATTGTATCTAAAAACACTCATAATGATTGTTTTAGTAATTTTACTTGCTGGGGGAATTAGGGTACACGAAAATACATGCGCACTGTACACTCTTCCATTTTTTTTCGAGGATGCCCAACTGAAATCACTTGGTGGGCCAAATAAAATAATGGATGTCTCTGAGGGCCACACATAAATATATTGAACCTTGATAAGAAAACGATATTTTTGTATAAATAATAAAATAAACAGCTCACGTTAAAAATACTTTTATTATTTTGTTTAAATCTTAATAAAATAAATTCTGACCATATTAGACCGAGATAGCAACCGGCGCATGCCAATCTGTCTTGCTCAGTCGGCTACCGCTGTCCCTTAACACTTACTTAGTACATAGTAGGGATTCTGGAAATTAAATATTTTCATGTACGTATGTATTTATGTATAACATACACTCGGCACCTTTTGAAAGTACGCACTAGTAAAAATCGCGTTTTTTTAATACAATGTTTAATAATTATTATTTTTATGTCATGGACGTGTGCAATGCTTACGGTTAATTTTACTAAGAATGAATGATAACGGTACATCTAATGAAAAAATATCAATGAAGCCGCCGTCAGGAGTAAATTTATGACCGTAACTTCACAATACAGCTTTTAGACTTTTTGTGTCCTATCGAGACATTGGTACTTTTGTGAAATAGTGAAAAAACATTTGTACATAAAACAACATCAGGTATGAACATTTAATTTTAATATTTTGTAATTTGCTTTTCCTACAGTTATATTACAATATATAAACACATGATATTTGAAATTTCTACGAAATTATAAATCTCAAACATCTGTTTTTCTATCAGATCCCTTTTATATATGCATACTTAATTTTGTTGAAACCCCAGGTAAGTGTCACTTCCTGACCATGTCGTGTCCATTTTTTCTTGGGGCTCCCCTCTTATATCTGCTTTTATTCAATACACATCAGTCCTTTTGAGGATTTCTTTACCACAAGAATTGTTTTTTTTCAAATTAAAATGTACATGTTATTGGCATATTATAAATCACAGTCACAATTCCCGAGAAATTTTTCAAAAAAGTCCCGGGACTTAAGACAGCAAAAAAACCCGATAAGTCCCGGGACGTCTCGACACAGAATCACTAGTACATAGTTAGTAATCAACAAAATATCATCGTGTGTAAATTTATGGTTTTACCTTTTTTTTCTTTAGAAATTGAACTACTAAAAATGATTATCTGGCGGCGGAATGTGACCCTCAGGCAAAAATTTAAAAAAATCGCCACAAATTTATTAATACATTTTTTGATGTATTATATATAATATAACTAATAAAATATGCAAAATTTATAGAAAGTTGAAAACCTCGAAAGGGCCACATTAAACCTCCAATAGGCCACATGTGGCCCACGGGCCAAGGTTTGGGTATGCCTGGTCTAGTTACTAGTACCAATCTAAGGACTATCTTATTTATTTGTTCATTTTTGACATACTAATAGTGTGTGTATAGTAGTTAGGAATGCACTGATTGCTAAATAACATTTTGTTCACAACTAGAATTCGGATGTGATTGCAATATATAAATTGGAATGATCATTCATTTTCATTCACTTTGCTAAAGGTATTTTATTTGTGTATGTGGGATCGCGAAATATCTTCAGGACTTTACTCTAAATATTTTTTTTATATTGAAAACTCATTATAACAAAGTATGAAAGTATAGATATAGAAAAACTGATCATATTCTTTAAATAAACATTTTCAAATTAGACTTTCACAAATATGATATTATCATATCTTTCCAACAAGGATTATAAGAGCAGTTTCTGATCGTGTGTTATGTTTTTATTGATATAATATAATATGCTTTTATAATTTCGACTGAAGGTGCTTGATGGAAATTTATGTTTATATTAGAACTATTTTCATAATGTACATTTCCATTATACTTTTTATAATTTTGGCCGAACACGACCCGGGTTTCGCCTCTCGGCATATTCCGGTGCTATCCAGTGCGCGGACAGCACCGGAAGATGCCGAGAGGCGAAACCCGGGTCGTGTTCGGCCAAAATTATAAAAATTATAATGGAAACGTACATTATGAACATAGTTCTAATATAATATGCTTTTGTACAGGTTTTATTGTACTCTATGTTGATAAACCCCATAACCAATGATAGCATTGACTTTTTCATGAATAATCAACTAAAATAATGTGACTTTCATAAATAAGTGACATATATCAAGGTCATATTGGTATACCATACTTAATCTTTGACGATGATAAATATGATTTTAACTTAGTTTGTCTAGGGTCAAATAGTTTTGGTAATATTAACTACATCGTATTAAAAATGACGGCTCATTCAAAATGATCGAACGATTTCTTTTTCGGTGATTTTTAATACAAAAGTAAATGATTATAAATATAAGACTACAAATTAAAATTAATCTCTGATGCATTCGGGAATCGCTTTGTGGAAATTCATTTTTAATACAAAAATAAAATTGATAACTTTATTATTTCACTCGTAGTTTTGCAAAAACATCTCCAGACTGACTTTATCCATAGATTCTTAATTACGACATTGGTTTATAATGTTACTTATATTATAAATAAAAATTGAGATCTTTTTCTTTTACTGGACTTTTACTTTCAGGGAACACACTAAAGCAATTATAATTACAGTGACGATAACTTGTGTTTGTAGACATATAATGTTGAAAAGTCCAGCAAGAAAAATGCAAAATTTCTCGATCTATCTGCCTCTGCATATTTCTTATTATAAAATAAAATTAGATATTATAAAAGAAATTTAAATAGCCATTTATATTAAATGAATCTGTATAGCGTTCTTAGCATCGTAATTGGTATCCACAATGTCGAAATCTTTGGTTTAAGAACATATATTTATTTTACTTCAATGGAAATAATTATGCAATAATGTCACTCAAATTTTTGAATAAATTTATAACGAGCCAGGTACGACAATGTGAAAGTAAAAGATTTTACTTAACGACTGTGGAGACGCTTAAAAGGCAAAAACTCGGTATGAAGTTATTAAATGGAAGAAAAAACAATGGGAATGCGTTTAAAAATGCAATAAGCGGGCAAGAATGAAAATGAAATAATCTAACGACGTTAATGGCTGACTTCACGGCTAATTAAACACAGTTTAATATCAAATTTTAACAACAAAAGAAATATTAAATGCTTCACGGGATGTGGAATGCGACGCGCATCCTTGCTACTTTTTTTAATCTCATAAAAAGTTGTTAAGTATTAATTTTATAAAAGACGTGGCGAATTCATCGATGAAAATATTTTTCAATTACTGTAACTAATAAATGACATGTAATTATTTATTTTTCAGACTGTCAACAACTTATCAAATCGATCTCACTCTTTCCAGAGGTTTTGAACGCACATTTTACTGGTCGTACATTTTCTCAAAGTATTATTGGTTGATATGCAGTAAACTGATGGCTTGTTGTTGAAAAAAATGTTAAATAACTGAAAAATCTCATGAAATGCACGCTTGACTTGAGCAGATACTGATGCCAAACGGACGTAACAATGAAGCTAACAACTTATCATACTATCAATTCTTGGTGTAAAAGTACTATGCATATTTACAAAAAAACATTTTTATACTATCCACACAGCCTAATTAAATAATTAGAACCGAATTCGTGAGGATTTTCAGATGATGAAAAAATATAATGGCACATGGCTATTTACACAAATTATATTTATATTTCTAGAAATGAATACATAAAGAGCTCGGTGAGTGAAACCGGTATTTATCATATACCTATATATCAGGGATGACCAGTGCGTCGATCCGGTTTTTTCGTTATGATTGCGTATCTATAAAATCAGTTTTTATTGTTTTCTCAATATACAATTACAAACGACATCAGTCGATCACCATTAAAAAATATATCAACTATTTGCTCCTAAAACACCGAATTTTATTTTTGCAATGTTTATTTAAATGGAAAACTTTCATTTATGTAGTGATTCTACATATTTTTGAGGGATAGTGTAAAAAGAGTATTGGGTGCATATTTTCAATATTTACAAATGTTGATCTTTTTAAAGTATACGTATAACAACATGATGATACTTCTGTATACAGTGTCTCAGCAGTAATTATTCAGTTAAGTCGTAGTATTTAACTCGTTCAATTATTACTGAGCTGTACTAATCTCTCAAAAGGGAAAAGCTTCTTCTAAATATTATGTCAATGTTATCAGCAAGCTGGAAATGGATTACTTAAATTTCTTACAAAATGTTGGCGCACTTAAAACATATTATGAAATTGTATTAGATTACCGGATGAGGTAAGTATTACTTCATAATTAGTATTATAATATAAGAATTATTATATAAATTAAATTAAATTTTGAAGAGGCTTTCAAAATTTATATCAATTTATTTCTTTTTTCATTCATGTTCTTTCCCAATGTGGAGCATATAGCCTTCTAATGAAGGTACCTCAGCAGAAGTTTGTCTGCGAGAACTGATTTTTACTCAGTTACTTAACCTGTCCTTTTCGAAGAGAGTATGGATAGAAGAACATGGCTAACTAATATCCATCGCTTTGCTCCTTTATTTTAGGTTTCAAAGGCGGGGACAAACACCCATGCCTTCAAACAGAAATCATTAAATCATTTGAAAAATGCTGTTCGTACTGGGACTCGAACCCTTAGGATTCGTCACGGAAGTCGAAGATGTTGACCGCTGCGCCACGGACGCAACCACTAAATAACTTGATAGATTATTTATGTATTTACTATTCTCATTATCAACTGAATGTGTTGATAATGCTTGTCATAATTGAAACCGGTCGTGATCTTAATTAATAAATGTGGGAATTAGTACAAGTGTATAATTATTTTTTTGAATATATGTTAATATATTGCCAATCAACCGTATAGACAGACCAGGATTAATAAACATAAAAGGGGTAGTGTTTCATCACGACAACGCGCCACCACATTTGGCGATGATGACCCAACACAAGCTTAATGAGTTGAATTGGGATGTTATTAATTACCCACCGTATTCTCCAGACCTTGCTCCTTCTGACTATCACTTATTCAGATCGCTGCAAATTTTTTTAAACGATAAAAATAGAGCAGGTAAAAACATCCTTCAATACATTTTTCAAATCAAAGTCTACGGAATTTTACACCAATGGTATTATTAAGTTAATATAAAGGTGGGAGAAGGTTATAAGAACCGATAGAAATTATATGATTGATTAAATAGATATTATTAAAAAAAAAAAATGTTTAATTTTATTTAAATAAAACGTCATAACTTTTGCATCAACATAATATATGTATATTTTATTATTATTTGAAAATGACTAAGGTGGCATGGTATAATAATCATAACAGTTGTATTTTTTTATAATTAAATTACATTTTTTTTGTGTTACACAAATTATTTCTTAGTTTTTAAAGTTGTATGATACCACTTCAACACGTCATAAGTTGATCTATTTAAAAGCTCAAAGTAAAAACTTTGACCTTAGTCACATAACAGCGTTGATTTATTTAATTGTAACTTTTTCATTTTATATCTATGATCAAAAATAAAATAAACCAAAAATTGTTCATATTCGTAGTTTCGAAATATTCATATCAGGAGCGAAATCGATTCCGTGTAATAAGCATGGAGGCAGAAAGGACCGGCGAAAAATGTTCCTCGTGAAAATGATGCGTAATAAAATAGAACTTCAAACGATTTTCGCATGTAAATTCGTCCCTTTCGACAACTATTATTTATAGGATTTGGGAAAATATGTCATGGATCCGCTACGAGAGGTATGAAAATCCAATCAGAAGAAGGGTGGCGAAAAACACATTAAATTTCCGCGTTACAAAATTCCAAAGCCGTTTTTGTCAGCATGACTTATAGAATTGGGTATCTAGTTCTGTAGTATCGACCATGTTCGAAATGTTGTATATCTGTTTTAGTAATTGTAACAAAAATGTTATTTATATTTTTTATCATATTCATATTGCTTTTTCAATATCGGTTTTTAAAAATAATTATTTCTTTTGTTATTCGACAATATTGGCAAGGAAACCTACCGAACATGCTCAGCAAAACGACTTAAAAGCTTTCTCACCGACGTAAGCAGTATGATTGGACATTGTTAAATCTCTACCCTATTGCATTATAATTGACAAGACACTGGAAGAAAAAAAAGGAATCAATCCTTAATATTTAATGTTCACGGCAGGCTGAATAAGTCGCAATAAAAAAAAATCTTTCACACTCAATGCAAATGACTAATTAAGCACGTCCATTGATTTATTTATAATATTCTTTATATCCTAAGATGTTGACTGAATGTGCTTGGTGGAATTTCAATCGTTGAAATTGTTTATATCATATATCTATCAATCCATAATATATATTATTTATTGGCCTTGCAACTTATTACGTTTGGATCGACCGATTCTTCGAGGCATCACATCACATCGTTCATCAAGTACTAGCTTCACCGTCAGACTCAGCAATGATGGTCGTCGCACTCCCACGCGTCCAGACCAATGCTCCCTCTAAGACAAGACGTTAGGTGTGCTTGTAGTAGTAGTGCGCGCCAACCCGGAATGAGTGCGCGGGGGCTTCCCAACTGCTGCGCGACCGCGCGCGCGCAGCTTAGAGGAAACGTTGGTCCAGACTAGAAGGCAACAATGGCTCAAACTTTCTTTTATATGCATACTATACTGAACAAGTACAAAGATAATTTTCGTTAGATTGTAATAATTCTGAAAAATAATTCAGCATACGAATAAGTGTTTCTTTCTTTTAAATGCCAACAGTTTTTCGAATGATTATTTTTACAAAGAAAAATAAAATCTTTCGCGTGATAACGAAGTAAAGAGAGACAGGAAAAAATCTCGGTTTATTCAAACTCGTTCACTCCACCGCTTTCCCAACGAGTAATTATAGTTTTATTTTCATTAGGTGAGCTACAATTAAAAAGTGTATTGAAAAATTGTATGGTATGTACAATCAATATTGCAATAGCATTCACACTAACTCATCGATATTTATGTTTAATGATAAATTCAGCCATATGAAAATATGTGTTGTTTTCCCATATTTAAACATGAAAATACGTGTATTCGAAGAAAGAGATGTATTATTTATGATAACTTCATGAATTGCAACGTGCGTACATCATTTACTTGGCGTGAGCCACAGCTCACCTTCAACGGGCAAGATTTTTAAAATTATGTAGAAATACTCTGCGTATAGGCATTTCACGCCTTTGAAGAAGAAATGACAAGAAAATGTCCCGCAAAAAGCCCCGGCAGACAATAATAATTCTCATTTCAGAGCATACTGGAGATAATTGCGTTTCTAAAGAACCCATTGTCCATAAAGGATTTTAATGTTTTTGTAATGAGCAGGGTCAAAAAATAGACGGTAACACGGCATGCATAGATTATTCTTTTTTGTTGTCCTTACTGTCGAATATGTTTGCGTTTATTGTATTTACCATCATAATACGAATGTCAATATAATATTATTTTAACATCAATCTCATATTTAAATTTTTGGAAAGGAAAAAATCTTGTCTTATCTGTTGAAAAATATTATACAATCAATATTTAATAAAATTTGCGAACTCTTTATTAATTGATGTCATACAATAAATATAAACAATATTAACAACTAACTACACAGCTTAAATTTCTTTTGGAAGAAATGGCATTATTTGCGAAATTGAGCACATTTAGTTACTGTTAACATTGGAATACTTAATGGAAATGAATATTTATTTTATTTCAAAGATAATCAACACATGACGAGCGTTTGTTGCCTACACAATCAATTCGTATAATAAGAATCTGATCTTACTATATAGGCTTTCCAATCCTGGGATCCCGTAAAATTTTGTGATCTCGAAATCCCGGGATTGGTATAGTCGCTATCCCGAGAAATGTTCAGCAAATCCCGAAAATTTATAGGATTTTGGATTTGGAAGAGCTAAAAAAAAAAGAATGGCGTTCTTATTTTGGGCAAATCATTAGATTCCTGTGTTTTGAGATTTTCAAATTCTTGGAAGAGCTAAACAAAAAACGAGTCACGCTGACATTTTGGGCAAATCGGTAAATTCCTGGGTTTTTGAAATTGGAAATGAAATAATGAAAAATTCCGACACCAAAACTTTTCTCAAATAATACACGATTTCATGTTGAGCTCCCAATCCAGGGATTGAAAATTAGTCAATCCCGAAATCCCGGGATCACAAAAAGGCTTCGGGATTGGATACCCTAATAGGTACCTTCCTTTTAATGTGTTTACTGTCAATTCTTGGTGGTTACCTTGTTATCCATGTTAGTATCAACTTATATTATCAGTAGTTGATAATGAAAGCGGTGATTGAAACCGGCTCTGATATTTTATAAATAATGTGAAATTAGTATGAAAAAGTGTTTGATTTCTTTATACATATTATACACTATTTGTATAATTTAATGTCATCAATTTTCATTTGTGTCAAATAAATATAGTAACATATTTTTTATCACAAAGATTATTTTATCATTTTTCAAATATTCAATGGATGCGTTGTTTTGTTTTCATTGACGTCAACGCATTCAATAATAACTGATTCACAAATGATTTTTAAAATTCCTGTAACATCTCTGAGTCATCTGACCATAAAAGTATTTGCATTTTGCCTTTCACCGGTCAATTATGTACTGCTAATACATATGTCCATTATTTTTTTATAAGCTATTGATTTGATTTCAAGTGTTGTATTTTGTTTTAAATCGCTATATGAGACTATTATTTACAATCCCGGCTCGTTCCAAAATGATTGAAACATAAATCTTGAATTTCATATTGTAAAACAATATATGTATTGTACATTTTGAAAGTATTTTTAGTTTTACATTAATTTGGAATGATATTTTGTATGTTATCAAGCCAGTTTTGAGACTGCTTTCTAAAAATATGTTTAAAATGTATTTTTATTTGTTAAATTACACTCATGGTTCATCTTTCACGAATTTTGGAACGAGCCGGATTTGCAAATAATAGCCTCATAGAATCTTTCACTATCGTATATATATATTTTTATTATTTTCAAATTAATATAAGCATGTGTCAATTTGATAAATCAAAATATCGCTCAATATCATCAGAAGAAACTCACTAAAAATATTAATTATTTTTGCAAGAATTGATAAATAATGATTGGTAGTCATTCTGTCCTTGCTTGCCACACTGGCCCATAATATAATATTACCAGCGCCACCTGTCATTTCTTTTTTGATTTAGCTTAGCTGTACAATATAATTTAATTTGATTAAAATTATATTTGGACTCGATGTACATTTAAATTTGCTTTGACAATACATGAGAAATATATCTGAAACTATATATGTGATATTGCCATCTGGTTTTTTCTTAGCTTATAATTTTCCTATTTGTGGTTTAAAACCGTGTAAGTAAATCGACTGTAAATTGATACAATAATTCTATAAAAAAGATTTTATTATTTAACGGTTTTATACTAAAAATATGAATTCGCCACTGATACGATAATGACAAATATAATAAAGTAGACTTACTTATATGGGGTAGACAATTTATATGAATTCGCCTACCATATGATATTACTATATTACTTGTATACTAAAATTGTGGAGAATGATTTCAAAGACGGTTGCAATGGAATAAAAATCGTATTCGCCTTCTCAGACTTGCATTGGCCAGATTTTTGGCTCGCATAGTAAATTTAGTGGAGAATGCATGCCACCTCTAATACCTATGTTTGTCGTCCTCGTCTGCATCAGTTGCACTCAAAATTTCGATTCACCTTCCCATCACCTCACGCACTCTATGTTTAATTTATTCTGAAAAATTTACATTATCGGTTGCGGGTTATATCAATTGCATTTTTTTTACTAAGTATTTTCAATCAAGACTTACTGCCTTTAAACCACATAAATGATATCTTACAACTAGGGCCATTTTTAGTAAATTTGAATTCTATAAATGATGACGTCCTCATAATAAAGGTTTATGTAATACATTGGGGTCAAAAGTAATTTTATTGTTTTAAAAAGGTCTATTTAACGGTATGCACAGTGTGAGGCATTTTATTGTTCATGATAGCACCTAAATCTTGTCAAAAATTGTTTTCAAAAGTTGGTTAACGTGTAATGAGGGTCTATATCAGGCGGGGGGAACCTGCGGACTTTTGGCTTCCCTGGTTCGTCCTTTTGGCCAATTCCGAAGTTCTGTCAATTTTTTTTAAATCCGCAAATTTCTGGGCGTTAGAAATTGACATGAAACTTTTTTCCGGCCAATGACTCTCTAGTCAATATTTACTGCAGCCTTATGTCGAATCAGAAAAATGGATGTGGCCTTTATTGAAGAAAAGGTTCCCCACCCCTGCTCTATATTATACTGTCAGATGCCCACTGTTATGTGACTTGAACTGTCCGGAGATGATCTAACATCAATAAGAGTACGCAAGTCACATTACATAGTTCAACCATGGATCATCTATCGGATACTACAGGCACGAAGGATTATTATAACACCTTTTAGGATAAACATATTGTTATTTTCTACTATTCGTCCTGTATCGCTTGCTAAAATCACTCGCGTTTTTCACCGTTTTGACGAATATTTTTTGGAGGAATATCATAGATATTGACGGGCAACAAAGGTGTTATAGTTAAGTGTAAATAAAGTAGTGCTTAACCTACGTCTCCGACTTTACTATTAATACCATAAATTAAAAAAAAATATTTATCTTGATTTTCGTTACAAAAATGAATCCACCGACTCGGAACGAATCCGCGAAGGCTCATATGAACGAATCTTTGGAAAAGAAGGACAATAATCGGCATGTAGAATATAAAAAGCATCAAATTAATTTTATATTATAAATTAACTTCCACAAAGTTACCGCCGAATACGTATAAGATATAAATGATTTTGGTTTTGTTCAAAATTCCCACCGATTGAAGTACGCTGAGGCGAGACATTCAGAAGTAGCGGATGCATCCCGGCGGGCGACGCTTGGCTGCATAATAATGGGGAATCGCCTCCGCAACCACAACTTACACTCGAAAACCTCACAACTTGGTTGTATTCATTTATTTGCTTGAACGATTTCATCAAAACAATATGTCTAGTCATAGCATTCTGGTGTATGTAACCTACTGATCGACCTAGTAACACCAAACGGGACTGTCTTAAAATATTTTTCCACGTCCAAATCAATCGTGTGTGTGTGTGAAACGATTAGTTCTTTATAATTGAATTTTACGATTCTATGTAGTCTGTCTTCATATATTTTTACTTAGTATATACGTGTCGCTTCCACTCCTTTGGCAAGGTAAAATTTTACGCTAGTCCCTTTACAATCAGATATAATTCTTAAACATCCACTTAAATTTAAATGGAAATATGTACATTTATTATCTGTTTGTAGTAATTTATTCCATCCAGCTAACCTATGTTCCTCAAATTTTATATTTATTAAAGCGCGTTTTCGTTCCGAAAAATTCTTAATCTACTAACTGTTATTATGTTTACGTAGTGCTCTGTAACTTATTGTGCTGACTTAAAATGTATTTTCATGTTTTCTTCTCCTTCTGATATATCTTGTGCAAAAAAGCAATGCTAATTGTGATTTATCTTAATTTTATTATACGTTTGTGTTTTGCTTCAAGAAGATCAGAAACGTTTGGATAAGTTGTTGAAATGATTGGACATTAATTTAGATCTTTAGAGAAAGCATCTAAATTTTAACAAAGTTTCGAAAGAAATAAAATGGAAAATTTGAATCGTTCAAATTATGTACATTCACACAGATTTTGTCACTAACATAAAATGGATTTAAAATATTATTTATCAGAGTTTAACGGATAATTCTACGTATTAATTTCTAAGCATTAAAGACAATTCGTTTTCAATCGCGATTAATTTGCTTAGAATACTATTTTTAGACATTTTATAATAAGTATTCAAATTAAGGACTGCTTGATCATTTTACATGGCTGCTTAATTGTCGCATGACATTTGTCAAACGTAGTTAGTTGCCGTCGAATTATTTATTTTGGCTATAATTAACTAGTTTAGGTTATGTAGATTTAGAAAATCGGTCATATATTCAAATCTATGTAAGAAATGTAGATGAAGCATCTTAGTTTTGGCGGTTAGTGTCATTTTGTGAAGGCATTCATAAGCCTTTTTTCTCACGATATTTTAAAATATTTATCGTGGTCGTTGAAAAAATCTATATATTAATAGTCGTTAATGTCCGTCCGTCCGTCCGTCCGTCTGTAAATTGTCCCCGATTTCCCCTTCCCCTCCTCCGCCCCAACCACGCTGTCAACATTTTTTTATTCATACTAAAGAGATACTTTTTTCGTTTGTATATTATGGTCGCGATTTCGCCTTTTCGATGACGTCAAGAAAGACGGTCCCCCTCCCCCCCATCCTGCCCCGCTGTCGTCATTAATTAATTTCTTCATTTTTCTCTGACGTCATGAGTGAATTTTTGAAGTCAAACAAAATTATCGTACTAACCAAAAATATTCTCTCAAGCTGTGGGATTCGATACCATGCCCCAATTTTCATGCGCGACGTTCGGACAGCTTACACACTGCTCTATGAATCTAATTGAGAAAAGCGATATAAAAACTCTATATAATTTAAATAATACAAAGCAAAAAATAAAAACGCGTTTTTAGTGAACTAATAATGACATCTGTGGATGAAACCTTGCACTAAACGAATTTAAATGAAAATTCCAAGATTTCAAACTGCTTGGATGTGAGAGGCTATATAGGGCTTCTCAATTATATATAATAATTTAATTAACTATTTATTTATATATATACGAAAAATTGTTGTTAGCAAACTTAAACATTATTCCAAAAATTAAATAATTTACGAGGTCTATTTCTGCTAATAGGAAAAATAATTGTTAGCAAACTTAAACATTATTCCAAAAATTAAGTAATTTACAAGGACTATTTTTGCTACTATGAAAAATGGTTGTTAGCAAACTTAAACATTATTCCAAAAATTAAATAATTTACGAGGTCTATTTCTGCTAATAGAAAAAATAATTGTTAGCAAACTTAAACATTATTCCAAAAATTAAGTAATTTACAAGGACTATTTTTGCTACTATGAAAAATGGTTGTTAGCAAACTTAAACATTATTCCAAAAATTAAATAATTTACGAGGTCTATTTCTGCTAATAGGAAAAATAATTGTTAGCAAACTTAAAAATTATACCAAAAATAAAATAATTTACGAAATTTCTGCTTCTAAGAAAAATGGTTGTTAGCAAACATAAACATTATTCCAAAAATTAAATAATTTACAAAATTTCTGCTTCTAGGAAAAATGGTTGTTAGCAAACTTAAACATTATTCCAAAAATTAAATAATTTACGAGGTCTATTTCTGCTAATAGGAAGAATAATTGTTAGCAAACTTAAACATTTTTCCAAAAATTAAGTAATTTACAAGGACTATTTTTGCTACTATGAAAAATGGTTGCTAGCAAACTTAAACATTATTCCAAAAATTAAATAATTTACGAGGTCTATTTCTGCTAATAGGAAAAATAATTGTTAGCAAACTTAAACATTATTCCAAAAATTAAGTAATTTACAAGGACTATTTTTGCTACTATGAAAAATGGTTGTTAGCAAACTTAAACATTATTCCAAAAATTAAATAATTTACGAGGTCTATTTCTGCTAATAGGAAAAATAATGGTTAGCAAACTTAAAAATTATACTAAAAATAAAATAATTTACGAAATTTCTGCTTCTAAGAAAAATGGTTGTTAGCAAACATAAACATTATTCCAAAAATTAAATAATTTACAAAATTTCTGCTTCTAGGAAACATGGTTGTTAGCAAACTTAAACATTATTCCAAAAATTCAATAACTTACGAAATTTCTGCTATTACGAAAAATAGTTGTTAGCAAACTAGAACATTATTCCAAAAATAAATAATTTACAATTTAAATACTGCAGGGCAGGGCTGTCGATATACGCCCCGAGATATTTCTTTTACTATCAGAATTTCTGGATTATTCAATAAATAGGTTAGTAATTTATTTTTCACGCCAGTAACTTTTCTGACTACTTAAAAATGCAAAAAAAATCCCTCCGTTGAGGTCAACGGGCTTACAGCTAGTCTTGTACATATTAATATTTATTTAACTGGTGACGGCCAACTTCTGCACGCAACACAGATTTGAAAGTTGAATGTTTAAACAACTATTCAGTAAGTACGCGTGTCTCGTAGTCGGGTTCGAGAGCCAGGTCCTCCCACGCATGGACAGGAAGACAGTATTTAAGGTGCGTCGTCCGTCTAATGAAGTTGCTCTTTCTGCATTATTTACATGTACAATAATGTTTTACTCCCAGGAAGTCTATTAATACTACCAATTATTTTATATGTGAATTACATAACATTACATACACCAAGGACTAGGGTATATGTTGTATTTACGTGTATTATTAATACTTGGCAATGAATTTAGGTCTACATTTTGTTAAAATAGTTTGATTGCATTTATTTTATGAAAATTATAACATAGGGGACGTAGACTATTTTTGCCAGCAATGGTGGTCACTAATAATATCATTAAATGTAAAGAAAATCACTTACATGAAAAAGGAATTCGTCCTTGATCTCATTCATCAATTCACTCAGTTCTTGGATTTAGACCTCAGACGATAAGATTACCGAAATATTCGATTGGAAGACTATTTGACAATGCCAGAAATTTTCATTGAAAAATAATTGAAAGTTTAGGAAGATACCAAGTAAAATAATTATCAAGGTTTATTTGCTATTTTTAATAAAACTTTTATCAGTTTCCAAGTCTCCCTTAAATTTTTTCCATCCAGACTTAATCTGATAGTAAACAATATTCAATTTATAAATATTGAAACCCACATCTTTATATTATAACGACATTAAGTATGATTTCTGCCTGTTCTTTTATTCTGATGTAGAGCTAAAGAATTGTTACAATGCATGTTTTTAATGACAATTTTATATGTGAGGGTGCCCCGAAAAATTTGACTGTATAATAAAATATTCAAATTGGTCCTGTAGGACCAATAGTTTATGAAAGGGAAACGCACGCATTTACTTGCTAATGAAAGCGAATTAACATTTATACCCATTGAATTGTTGAATACTTAAATATATTTGGATATGGCGACTGTTATCGTAATTGTAGGACTTTTCGTGGCAAAGAAAATATATTTGTAAACACGACAGTCCTGGTTCCACGTCATTAAAATCTACAGCTTGCTACAGAATATTATAAATTTACGACCAAGGAAAACGTTTTGAAAGGGATTCCACGGAGTTGATACGCTAAATAGTATAATTTTTTTTATATATAATATATAACACCAATCCTCTTTTTGAATTTTCGATGACGACTTTAATTGTTTGATTTACTTCTGTCAGAGAAACATGTAAAGCTTATTTCTGTTGGATAAGCAAGTATTGATCTCATAACATAAAATTAAAGTGACAGTTTTATAGGAGACTAGAAATATTCAAATAATATATATCATGATCACAAAAATAAAGACATTGAACAATATTTATTGGTGGAATATTCAATATATTTTGAGATTTATGGGTAATTTTATATGAATCTACAATAAAAATATTATATTATATAAAAGAATAATACCGATTATATTGTATCCTTTATGGACATATAATAAATCAAAATTTCCCCCTAATATCGTAGAATACGTAACAAATGTAAATAGAGTAGACTGAGGTAAATCGGGACTTAGTAGTTTTTTTGGTTACAATTTCTTTACATGTATTTTTTAATTTGTTTCCGTGTTAATAATTTATCTGTCTCTGAATATATGTTTTCTCATAACATTTTATCTTGCCGACTCTTAATAAACTTTAGTTTTTACTAGTACCACTTCAACTACATAACAGGTTGGCTAGTGTTTCTGATGCCCAAATTATAAACTCAAGAAATCCTTGTTATTAGCGAATATTATTTATCGCCGAATATATGATATAGATATTTTTTTGTATGAAAGAATTTTCTTTAATTATAATCTTTGTCAACGTTTCATTTATATAAATAACAATATACAATAATCGTAATCTAGTTTATGTTAGGTTAGGTAAGTTAAAAAAACATTGATTCACCAAACATTTTTTTTTTATGAATTGTCAGTTCTATTTTTTCCTGTTCTGTTTTGTCCGGTTATCGTTTTCCTCTTAATTGTATTAACGGTACTACTACTTATGACGGCAATATAGTAATTATTCCATAGTTCAGTACTTTCAAACAACAAAAAACAGTGAGAAATGACCAATTGCTGAATACTACATATGTATAAGTATACATGTACATAAGTTACATAGTCGGGTCTATGGCACGGTGGTCAACGTCGTTGCTTCCATGCCGGACATCACGGGTTCGAATCCCATTCCGAACAGCATTTTTCAATTTCTGTTCGAAGGCATGTCTGAAAATTCCTTTCCACACTATCAATCTTAAAATAATAAATCGTAGCGAAAGCAATTAGCTTTTGTCCTGTCCTAACCATATCCTTTATATCCCTACTCAGTTACTCTCTTCGAAAAAAAGAGAGGTTGAGCAACTGGATAACAAGCGGTTCTCGTAGAAAATTCTGATGGAGATACCTCAATGACCAAATACTACATTGGGAGCGGAAATGGAAAAAATATTTAAGTCTGTCATGACTTTTTTTTATATATAATTGGAGATGTCTTCTCTTTACCACTGATCAAAATACGATGTCTTCACAAAAAACAATAAATTTAAAAAACTGTTTTATTGCTATAAATAATGATGTGATTATAGAAAATACGCTCCATCACAGCCACCTCTCCCCTTCTGTCACAACATATTTGGAACGTTATGCACGATGGCTGAAACATATTTTCACACACTCATTTATTCATGCTTCATATCGATTCCCTAATAAACTCACATATTGACTCCTATAAAATGACTTGAATTAATTTCTCACACGTATAATTTATGGGATTAATTAATTTTATTATTATCACATCTCGCATACAATATTGTATATAATATTATGTATAGCTTTTAGACGTCGCACACAATACAATATTCAATTAACGGCAGAAGAAAACATTGCTTAGTATGCCTTAATCTAAATCAGTGTTTCGCGATTTCTTATTTAGATTTTTTTTTACTTTGTAAAGGAGACAAAGAATTGAAATTGAAAAAATATACTATTTTAAATATCCGTATTTGTATATTATCTATGTACTCGATGGTTAATTCTATACTCTACTAATCAGATTAAAGTTCTCTTGGGACTTGACTGACATGTTCAATATCTATTTGATATTTTAATTTTGAAAATAAATAATCATTTTGTACTCTTTGGAATTTTACTGTTTAATATGTATTTGATAAAATATACGTTCGTTGAAATCAGCATTGTTAACAAGTAATTTTAAACCGACAATTATTTTTTTTGTGCATCTATACTTGAATATCTGTGTTGCAATTTAAAAAGCGCCTAATTATTTTTTAATGTCTTAATTAATTAATTAACTTATTTTATGTTCATAAGAATGTGTCAGATAAGATAAAAATATAATTGTGTTTAACCGGAAAAATTATATCATTTCAAACATATATTTATCATCACACATTTTGTGATATTGGGTGACCTTTATCAAACAACTATGTAACACAATATAAATGTATGTACTATCCATGTCCGCTTCCAATGTGGACCATTTGGCGTCATATAAAAGTATCTCAACACAAAAAAATCTACGAGAACCGCGTGTTATTGAGTTACTCAACCTCGCTTTTTTTAATCAAATAAATGGATAGAAAGACCAGGACTAGGGCAGGACTAGCGGTCCGCTATTTTAGAATCGGAAGGTTGGGGGAAATTTTAAGATATCACAAACACCCATGTCTTTTAACAGAAATCTATAAATCAATTTCAAAAATTCTGCACGGAAGCCAGATGAAAATAGTAAATATTTTTTTTAGCCCACATTTGTTCAAACTAATTTTATTTAAAGATACAACAAACCGGGAATTCTGAAATAATTAGAAGAATAAACGACAATCTAATATAATGTTTTCAAAATTATGAAATATAGTTATGTATTTCATAATTATAACTATTTCAGCCTCCCGCCATCGCCAGCTCTGTTTAGAATATAGCGAGTGTTCAAATAGCAATCTGATATATTACATAATTATTTTGGAACTAATTTTTTTGCTAATTTTAAACTAATTGTAATGGAGGTCTGTTTTACAAGTAAATTATATTAAACTATTTTATCATTTCCATTTAATCGGCAAGTGATTTGGTATAGCTTGAAAATATATGAAATATTTCAAGTAAAGTGTATATGTAATCTCAAAAATATACGATAGAGAGAAAATTTTCGTTTTATGCTGAATGAAATGTTCTTTATTTTAAATAACAACCCTTCCAAAGCACCATATGCATACCATAAAAACCTTTCAAACATTTCACTCGTTGACTCGTAATTTTAAAATGGCTTTGTTTTTTGATACGCATGTACGTTCATAATGGTAATCTCCTGGGTGGGTATCAGAATACTAACGTCTCCCCTAAAAATTTGGCGCTTCCGGGTAAAAGAATACAACCGCATTATTCTATTTATTTAAATTCGTAGGTGTCCCCTCGCTGCATTTCTGACCCTGTCTGCTAGAATTTCCTCCCCCATTTGCAGATGTCGCGCACGCGCCATTTTGTTTGCGGTGTTGAATGCACGTGTTTGTGAATTACCTTTGTCGCACCAAACGTACGCCCAGCGAAATATTTTCGCCAAATTTATATCATACTTTTTTATTATTCCTATATTTCGATCGATATACATTTGTCCAATGGACAGTGGACTACCACACGACATTATTATTTCTGCCCCGGTATAGGCTATTGTAAGTATCTGACATTTTTCATTTTATATATGATAATTATTTGTTTATATATTTTGTTAATATTGAAAGCTTTATCTCACTTTTTTATTCCCATTTAGAAATATTCTAAATATAACTGAAAATTTTGCAAGTATATTAATAGTGTCAGGAACGAGTGGCGTCATATAACAAATATAACAATAATACATATACATACATTAGAGATTTTCAATATTTCATTTATAAATCTGGCGACGATAGCATATGTTACACTCCGTGTAAAAAAAACTAGTGTTTTTATTTTATTTTTTAATTTGTTGATAAGACAAAATTCCCTATGAGACGATTTTGTTTATTGTACTTGACAGATAGGGTGGCTATTTTTTATACATACCCTAACATAAAAAGATGAAAACAATAACGAGTTGGCTTCTTAAATGAATTGAGAGGTGCAGTGTCTGCTATATATTTATTTTGTCTGATCCTGATGTTACATGCCACACGATGTGAAAATAAGCATATCACCCATCGAACATCAAAGATTAAAATTCCATTTTACACAAATCTTTGTTAATGAGGAATATAACTTAAATAGTTTTTTTTTTAAAATAATGTTCGCCGATCTGAGGCCCTATTATTATATCCAATTATATTGTAATTCATCAAACTTGAAATTATTTATATAAATAAAAACTACAAGTTAGGTACCAAATTCAACGACAATTTTCATGGAAATGCAATGACATGCGTTGTCACTTTTCACATCTGTTGTTTACGCAATTGTCATGTGCACATTTATCGTGTGCGCGTTTCTCTGGTCACAGAATTAACAGCAAACAATGTTGAATTATTTTTGTGAAAATAGTTATTTTTATACAGTGCTTTTTTTTGAAAAACAAAGGTGCTGGAACTCACTTTTTGTCAAGCTTTTTAAAAGCTTAAAAGTTTGTTTTTCAATCTGTACCCGTTCCCAGTGTGGAGCATATGGCTTCCTAATGGAGGTATCTAAACTGAACTTTATTTTTAAAGCGCTGCTTGTTAATCAGTTGCTCAGCCTGCTTTCTTAAGATATTGGAGATAGAAAGATAGGGTTACGACAGGTCTAGTGGTTAATTAATCGCTCTCGCTTTCGAAGGGTGGGAGAGTATTTAGTAATCACAAACACCCTTATCTTGAATCTTCGCGTATGTGGAATGAAGAATATAACCCTATTCGTTTCCATTCAGTTTTTGGAGATTTATTTCACTTTTCAACACATTCAAAGATTGATTTTCCTTTACGTATTTATATTATGCAGCTCGATTTTTTTTCTGTTATTAACTTTTCGCAAAATAATGATTCAATAACATGTTTTCAATCGTCTCTTTTTTCCCTAAAATATCAAAAGCAAAATAAAAATCCGTTTTTGTGAATATTGATTAGTAACATTAAAATGCCGAAAAAAGGTGCCGGAATGCTGTTCCACCGCGTTACATGGAAAAAAACACTGTTTGTATTATGTACGCTGTTATAATATAAACCATTCGACACTTCTCAGTCTGTCTAGAAAGCAGTAATGTAACCAGCCAGCTAAGCAGTGGTATTTGACCGTTCGTGTAATTTGAGCACGTTTACTGAAGAAGACTTCTTTAAACTCTATGTTACCAGTCTAGACAGGGAGTCCCACTATCGAAACTCTCACTGAACTATTTCCTATGTGCATTATGCACTCCTCCCCAACCAGCAAAATATTGACATATTATTTTTCTACACCATATTACATTTATTTCAGTTTTGCCGACTAAATGAATGCTGTATTTCGAAAACGTTACGATTCACCTTTTTACAATTGTTTAGGAGAGTGAAAAAGCTCTCTCGTATAAAATATGTAAATAAAGACATTTTTATGTTATGTCTATTATATGGTAGAACTTCCTTTCCATAAATACACACTTTTCATTAATTATGTTTATTAAAATGCACATGTAATTTAAGATTTCGACTGAAAGTGCTTGGTGGAATTTCAATATTGAATTTTAATCGTTCAAATTATGACACGTCACGAAAAAAGACACGTCTACTTTTGCTAATCACTTAATTTCGGAAAGACACGTGTTCAATCAGGAACAAGGGATCAAAATGTTACATCCAAATACGAATCCCCATAAGCTCTTTTTCCAGGAAATTCTAGAAATAAACAGAGCGAAATTGAACAGTCTTCCGATTTTAAATGTAACATTAAACATGCCTGGTCGCCACTGTTATACCCTATATAAACTCAGTGATGCATTTATTTCTTATTTAAACACGAAACATTCATTTGCTAAGAGTCAATTCAAGTTTATCCGTGTACCTGAAGATGCGGAAAGGCGAAACCGCCGTCGTTAGTGACAAAATCTGTGTGAATGTACATAATTTGTACGATTCAAATTTAATAGACATGTAAGTTTGTAACCTTATCGAAATACGCTAATTGTAGGCACAAATGATGTTATTGAAAGAAAATACAACTTTATTATAGTAATAAGAATTGTAATGTTATGATTAAAAAAAAAATTAGCACCTAGTCTGTTTCTACACCTTCAGTATTATCTGTTGGTCATTTTCGTTTCTATTGGTAAAAAAATAAGTGCCCCAATGTTGAAGAACATTTCTTATGCTGTTATTATTTATCTCCACTGGGCCAAAGTATGCTTGGTCCGTTGGGAATATTATAAGTAGATTCCCTTTGCTAATGTGATATGTAATGTAACATAATGCTCTGAAATTACCAAATAACATATAAATGTGAAAAAATTGTATTGTTATAAATTCTGTTCACATTTCTATTATCAATTGTTCGTTACACCCTTATTAGTCTTTGTTAGTTTTGTATAAATAACTCTGTATCAATACATCTTCTTTTATCAGTTGTAAATGCTTGTGTTGAACGAAATCGGTTCTGATCCTAATAAATAATTGTAGAAAAGGTACAAAAGAATGTTTTATTATTTTTTTAATATGCATTCAACGTAGCCTTCAAAACGTTCACAACGTTGCACACAAAAATCCTTTAATCTTCGCAATTTACATACGGTGACCACACATCTTTTATTTTAAAAGACCGTCTTTCATTTCATATGGATATTTTTTCTAACTATTTTTTTATGTATATTTATGTTATGTTTCTACGTGTTATCACATTCAGAATGTAGACTTACTTATCATGTGTCGCTAGCAGATCTATATGAATACAACTACTCCAGGTCACATTATTAATTATAATATTGCATTTTAAAACATCAATCAACTTGACTAAATATTTACGTAATCATAAATTATCTGTGACAAATTTGTTTTCGCATTTGAAATTTTACGATTTTCCGGCAGCCTGTGATATAAATAACCCAGTTATCTCAGTAAAACAGAAAAACCGCAGTCAGAGCGAAAAGTTACGAAGCGCTTAGTCAACCCGATATCTATTTTGTCCCGGTTATATTACTGATGTCAGTCAACGCACAGAAAAAGCTCTTAGTCACTATTACTCACGAGTCGTGAGTGGAGAATCTGTTTTTTTTTTTGATACGTTTTCTTGAAACTCGAAAGATTTCACATGATGTATAATATATAATTTGAATTAGTTGACATCCATAGATCCGTTTAAATCGCGCTATTGCAAAGCCCCCTGTACTGACTGCTATTAAGACTGCTATGGCTATAGACAAAAAGTAAGCTGCCGTGTTTATCCAGCAGATACCTGTTGTTTATTGAAATGTTGGAAGGTCATGTTGTAATCCATCATGAATACCCACTTGATTTTCAGTAATGTAGTCCAATTAGTTACAATCAACTAAGAGTTGTGTT
Source organism: Himalopsyche anomala (assembly GCA_031772345.1). Taxonomy (NCBI): domain Eukaryota; kingdom Metazoa; phylum Arthropoda; class Insecta; order Trichoptera; family Rhyacophilidae; genus Himalopsyche; species Himalopsyche anomala. The sequence continues at coordinate 12,185,742 of CM062831.1, forward strand.
CCATGATTAGGACTGGTTTCGCCCATCTCGGGTATTAACAGGTGAAAATCATAAATATCATCTGTCGATAGTGCTCGTGATGACACAAGTCGATCCTGATCTTAAATACAAAATATTAAATAACTATATACTTTTTTAAATGATGCCTTTCCACCAAGAATTGACAAAGAACACATTAAAAGTAATTTCGATCTATAAAATATTAAATTTTTCAATAATTATTATTGAATTATGTGAAGAGCTAATCTTTCAAATAAGGAAATAAAATAATAAGTTTGTATTTAAAAAGTTACGGAGGTCACATGTTCGAATTGCAGTATGTACAGTTTTTATTAATTGATTTATGGATTTCTGTTAAGAGGCTAAAACATACATGATGTCTTGAATTCCCTCCTAATCCATCATACCCTAAAAACGGGCGTAGCGAGAGCGATTAGCTTAACACTAGTCCTATCTTTCAATCCCTGCTCTCTTTGAAAAAAGAGATGTTGAGCGACTGAGGAACAAAATTTGTATTAACTACAGAAAGCCAGATACGAATGAAGTACAAAAATTATGACGCAGAAATATGACTCGGAGAGATGCAGATAAAGTAAATTTCTCTATTTTTCAGAAAGTACAGAATTCAATTTTCGGATTACTTTGTTTTTTTTCATATCATTAATTATTATTGATGAGTAATATGGTGAGATAGTATGAATATTTCAACTATTAACTGAATATTACGACTACATCTAGTGCTGTGCTACGAATAATTTTATCCTATGTTTTTCAGCGCATTCCTTCTTTTATCAATGGATATGTATGTATTAGAGGTCTGCACGGCCCCGGGCCTGGCCTTCGGGCCTTTACCCGGCCCGGCCCACGGGCCGGGGCCGGGTAAGGAATTCATTTCTTCAGAAAATAATTTCAGACTATGTTCGTGTCATAAGTCAGCCATGGTGTTTTAATTATTACCAGTTCTATAGAGAATCGTAAATTGTTGTAAATTTGTAAAAAACGGGTTTTTTCGGGCTGAGGAGCAACGTTCCCTCTAATTTTTCTATTTTGTGTACGGACCATCAACTTCTGCGAGTAGTAAATTTTCAGCAAAATAAAAAATGTGCGCGAATATTAAAAAAATGGTGAAATAAGCTTATTTTTGCAATGTTTCAGTGTGCGGGCACATTTTGGGAGCTGTGCGCGCGCACACGCGTACACCCTAGCGGGAACATTGCTGAGGAGTATAAATCTGGGCTTCGGGTCGGGTTTGGGTAACAAGTGTGGTATTAGACTCGGATCCGGGCCGGGTCGGGCTTGAGTCTTTGTGGTTCTGACTGGGTAATTTTGTAAAATTTCGGCCCGTGCAGACCTCTTGTATGTATACAGAAGATGCTGATAACAAAACACGATTGAAACATATTTCTTTTTCAACCGCTTTCTTTTATAATTTACTTTTAAATTCGCTATTTAATTGTTATTTTCGAACACTGATGGACATAAAAATGGTTTCCAGTTTAATGAGAAAAATTTAAAACTAAATCTTTCATTGTTGTATTTGTACATTATCCGGAAGCAACAGAAGTATCTAAACAATAGAAGCGTACGTAAAAGCCCGATGAGATGCAAATAGCTCCATATCCGTCCGCATTTATTTTTCTCCGTTGATTGAATTTAAATTAGTATTTTTGCTCCAGCGTTGAAATAACTTCTTGTCGATTGAAAGCACGGTGGAGATTTTCCCCAGTGCTCTCCGGCACTGGCACGCTGCCAATTCTCACAGTAATTACACATTTGAGTGCAAGTTACTGGAAGCCAGGTCGTTTTGTACCGATGACTTCGCTTGTTGACTAGTCGGTGTCCTTCTATACGTAAGATTGGCCGGCTAATGATTTTTTGATCCCACCGTATTCGAAATTCAATTTATTTGCCAATTTAGCTTAATAGTGTGAGATGGTTTGTTGATTGGCTTATGACCTTTTTTTATGCAACAGGGGAGCAACAGTAATCAATGTCGTTATTTCGTCGTATTAATGACCCTCACAAACTAAAATACCAATTATTTGATATATTATATTTAGCGCAATCGGTGAATATTTTTATAATTTATAAATTTCACTTTTATTGTGTAAATTCTCAATTCTTGGTGAAAAGGAATTCATAAAAAACTAAAACGCTTTTTGGTAATAATTCTAGTTTTATACAGTGGTTAATATACGCAACGAGCGAAACCGGTCCTGACTTTTATATATTTTTTAATAAATATCGTAGTCTTTTATTTTTTAATACCTTTTGTATTAAATACCCTTCAATCAAATTCCTTAGAATGTAAAAAAATGTGTCTTATTTTTATAAATAAACCGTAATACATATTCTGTAATTAAATACTTATTATCGTAAGTTATTTATATATGATATAACGTTTCAATTAAGACGGGTGGTTCCACCCTTTCAATTTATTGAGATTGAGATTTTACCCTCTCCCCAACACAATTAATTGGTAATGTTAGTGGTAACTCGTTCCCCTCCACTTCCCAGCGCGATCAATTAATTACAAGATAGGATCAATTCCTACCTAAAATAAGTTTACGATAGGTACTTTTATATTCCGAGGATGAAGCTGTTTGTCAACGGAGCGAGATACATGTCACACCTAACCCGTTATAGTAGAACGTTTCGTTGGTTGTGAATTCTACTAATAATTTCACATATGAATACAGGAAATAAAAAAAAAAGAAAACACATACTACACATACTACATATTCATATTGGTTTTCTTATATTATTTCTCTCATCAAACATAAGATTTACTTTTGAGGTGCTTAGTGATTTTGTTGAGTATTTCAGACCGTTCAAAATAAGTGTATGCACGCAAGAATAGCACCGCTGGTATCTCAAAAAGTTTATATTTGTCTTGATCATGATATAATTTTGGAATCGGAAACAACGTATATGGACCATTTTTTTGTAAAATTTTCGGCAAAGCGTTGGGCGCATGAAAAGATACGGCAAATTTCTCTAACTCACGTACAAATTTGGTACTATTAACAGTATAAACGATCGACCTTGTTAACTGTGGATTATTTTTCGATTTGTTATATTTGAACTAACGCATTTGGGTCTTTTGCATTTTTAGTATATTTGTCGGTGGCAGCCGTCAGCTTTTAAAACCAATATGTCACATACTGCTCGCTGTCTATGTTTGTTATTCCGAACTATTTCTGGCTTTAACGCTGAACACGGAAAGCACTTCTTTAGGAGAGCTTTCGGAAAGTTAACCAGATGTAAACTTTAATAGATGGTTTGTTTATAAACGTTCACTATATACACATCACTAGTAGTTCACTATTCGTTGTATAAATCACCTATTGACGGGTGAAAAAAATTCACCAGCTTTTATAAAGTAACATTTTTTCATACACCACATTCGCTATATTCATTCGGAGAATATTATGGACGCATAATAAATTAGTTCAACGGTATGTATGATATTTAGTCAATCTGTTGATGTGGTTTTGAAAAAATACATAATTAGGTTGCAAATTCTTGTTTTCATAAAAAAAATCAACAATACAGAATACAGGTGTTTTGCAGGGGCTTTGAATCTCAGATAGGAAAATGAATGCAGTCATTCCATTCAGCGGTAGAAAATAAACCATGCTTTTCTAGTTGTCAGATGTCAATATTATATTTGTTCATATTTCGTAGATAATTTATCATAAAAAAATATGACTTTTAAATAGAGGATACAAACAAGAATATTTATTATATGAAAGAATAATGATTCAACCATTGATTTAAAAGTAATAGAATTTAAAATCATTGGGTTATTTATAATAGAATATTTATATATCAGTTAATTTAAAGAAGTAAATTTAAGCAGTTATATGAAATATAAATACTTTAAATATAAGTTAATGACATTTTATATATATATAAATATATATAAATTTTGTGATTATCAATAACATGCATACTATTAATTCGTTGATTTATTTGTGCCAATTAATTTTGTTAACTGACTATTCAGTAATATTTTACTTAATTAATATGTACTAATTGTAATATTATTAATACATAAATTACAGTGTTCTAACCATGAAAATTTACAACCGAAGATTTTTCAATCGAATCATTCGTTTGCATCCGTGTTCGTGACCAACATTCAATTCTCTTAATTAAGGAATATATTAACATACTATTTTAAGTTTTTTATCGATGCCAAAGAAAAGTTTTAAATAATTTTAATACATTTTAAAATTTCAACCATGATAACTTTTTTACTTGATTTTAATCCACTTACTACAAAATAAAATTAATGTAAAAAACTTAAATAAAAACAATAATTAGCATCTTTATTGTGTAAAATATTATTCTTTGTCGAGCCACATGCAATTTGATAAAAAATAGATGAAATAAGCTAATCATATTTAATAAATTTAGAGAATCACATTGCAAGAAAACGAAATCAATCAATGTTGCCATTTTTCAAATCGTTGTATTGTTATCTTTTTCATATTGAGTGATTGCGTAAATTATTTTTACAATACCACGTTGTCGGTAATACAGATGCCCAATTTTTTTTTCGTATAAATATCTTACACAAGAAAAGTTTTATAACTTTGAAAATGAGCTCAATACGTAGTATTCTTAACTGTATGGTTCTTCAAAATGATCATTATAAGATAAAATATTATATTGTGAACTAATGACGTCCCAACACATATTTTAAGATGTCAGTCGACGTCTTATCTTGAAATACAGGTAACCGTCAGCTGATCCAACATTTCTCTTTTTACTTATATCTGAATATTGTGAACTTAACCCTTCTAAGCGCATGCTCTATGATCCTGTCTGTGAGGAGTTCTCATCGTATCTCAACCCTTAACACTTTTGAGTCGTCAGTGGTCTTAAACTTCAATTCTCCATGCTATTAATAGTCCAATTAGGGCAAACCCGAATTCAATATTCCCGAGTAATACTGTAATTAATTCTCGTTAAAATCATAAAAAGTAAAAACCTAGATTAGATACTGGTTGGAATATAAGACAATATCAATATTTCTAGAACTTTATTTTTTATCGAAATCATTGCAATTCGTCAAATGATAGTATGTTTTTTTCTTATTGAAACCAAACAAAAACTATGGATTAACACAAAACAATGATCGACTATCTCGTAATTAATTTAAAATTTACAAATGTAGTGAACTCAGATATTAAATAACCATAGTACTGGTAATGTTTTTTTTTAATAAAAATTGTAGAATACATATGGTAAATAGTTTTTTTTTTAATATCTACTATAAATTTATTAGTACTTACTATGAATTCAACAATAATACATTTCACTTGTTATGTTTAAGTCAGCTTTTACATTGTGTGATATTCTATTATACATTTATCAATAAAAAAAACTGCCAAAAGTACCCTATTTATTAGTCTAAATGACTGATGAAACAATTTTCTCAATAGATTAAACGATAATTTTCCAAATTTGCGATTGATTTTCTTTTAAAAGCTTTTTTTTGTGATTTTTTTTGTAATTTACAGAATGCATTGTGAATTGTATCTTTGCATTTCTTCGTATAGTCCGTTTAGCATAATACAAACAAAGAAAAATAGTGTACGACTTAATTGTTATTGCCGGTACACTATATTAATATACGGTTGTATATTTCTGCACTTGATTCTTCAGTGCCGCCCCAAGCTGACACGGCGAGGAAGGTGGCATCAGGGTGTCGCTGAATGTTTAGGCGGAAAGTGCATCCATGCGAGCTATAAATAACAACAGATCTCGTATATATTCCGGGCGTCACTGCGCAAACACCTACCTATTTAGGTCGATCATGATTCAGAATTTAACTGTCTAAATTTTAAGATGGGCTATTTCCGATTAACGAGTTGTCCCGAATGTTTTTTGAGTCACTACCATTGTTATTTATACAATTCATCTCAGAATGAATCAATTTAGTCCGAAGCGCGCAGGTAAAATGTAGTTGAAACAAAAACCGTATAGGAAACCTAAATATTACTGCTGACTCAAAATACTCTTCAATTCGCATAAAAGTATGTTTTCCGCACAATACAACCCGGGAAAGTTATTGGTTTTATAATACTGTAGATATAGTAATTTTCATCTATACACTTTTTTCTTTCAAGTTAATATGATTAATTTTCACTCATTTCGCGTCTACAAAGCAATTACTGCTTTAATCCGTTCATCGTACTTAGTAAAATGTATCAAAAGGCAATAAGTAATACGTAAAGATTTTTTAACACATAGTCGTTGTACGATTGGATCTTCGAATTCGATACATCGTGCGATTTACGTTTCAGTTTTATTGAATTGTTATAATATTTTCCAATTTAGGTAGACGTACGCAAATATTTTTGCTGAAGTATTTCCTAAAAATGCAAATTATAAGCCTGATTAAAACGCAGCTTAGAACAACATGGTGTGTTGTTACTAAACTGGAATTCTTTTATACCGTCTTGGAACAAAAGACAAAAAATCTTTTTATCTTAATATAAGATAAGTGTTCTAATCTTAGAAGCGGGTACATCAAATAAGCAAAGCTCCTACTTGGTGAAATATAAAACTTTAAGTTCTGGGCAGGAAACAGTTTACTGATGTACTTATACATCTTTAGAACGGGAGTCAGATTACTATATTTCACATCATACGATCAAACTAAGTATTAAAAACGTAGTTTAAAAATACGTATATAAAAGATACTTTTATATAGAATCTGATTGTATTTATATATGGTGATGCCACAGAAACTAAACATGTATTTCAGATATTTTTTTGCTCAAAAGACAAGACACCTCAAACTTCTCAGAAGTATATTTTTGTGTTGTCGACTTTTGAATAATTCTTTGTCGTTGCATAACATATAGTTAGGCTATATTTTAAGATACGTAAAATAGCCAAATCAACGAAATGGTACTATCAAAATAATGTAAATGATAATGATATATTTGATGATCAAGCACATCTTCTGAATTCCATATGTATGTTTTATATATTATACTCAGTATAGCCAACATAATGGACTGTATGCTTTCAAAATTTTGCTCAGACGCTGATACGTATTTGATGATATAATTTACTTTGATGGAAAGCAACCGAAGGCGAAGTTTTTCTATTGTCATCACGTAAACAAATAATTTATCAACGGCCCAATTGTGATTGTGTTATTTAATATCGATGCTTAAAATTTCAAACATTACAATCGTTTTTGCGTATCAGTAAGTTGGTCATTAAATACGCATTATAAAACACCGTTTTTATCTAAAATAATTTTACGGCGCCGCTATAATTAACAAAAAGCTATTTTGGGTCCCACTCATCGATTTTAGTTATATTATTTCCACATCGCCGATTTCATATTGGTTTTCAGTACGTTTGTATTTTATGTATTGATGTATTTCGGTTGCTTTAAAATAGACATTCACAACCGTCACCTTCTTGCGGGCCGCATAAAACAAATTATCATGGGTTTGGGCCGCAAAAAAATTAAACTTTAACTTTAGTACGTTTAATCCTCTTTTACACAGGGCCAACGTTCCCTCTAAGCTGCGCGCACAGTTATTCAATTAATATTTGATCGGTCCGCGCTGCCTTTGAAATTTCCGCGCACTCTTGTATTAGAGGGAGCATTGCACGAGGCATACGTTCCATGTAAAAAAGCCGCGCAAAAAAACCGTGTAAAAAAGATTCAGTGTTTAATCTAGATAAATGAATGATAGGTTCCATTGCATTATTTTGATCGTATTATTTCGAAAACGTGAAAAAAAAAATAAACCATGCAAAAAGAGGATTTCTACATGGATTTTAATTGTACTGGAAGAATAATCCTGTTTATATATTTGATATATATTATCCTAAGTCTCTTATCGATATTTTATCAAGAAAGCTACATTGAAATAATGACAGTAAAACCTCAATATAACAAACAAAGTTTTCGATCAACTATGAAAATTGATAAAAACAAGGCTATCAATGTTTTAAACCAAAATTCAATACTAGCAAACATTATTATGCATATCACGAGCACGACACTCTGGCTACAGTGGTGTTTACGTGTGGCGGCTAATGATTATTTGTGTGCTATGCCACATGATACCCATCCAAACTTCGTAAATTAATAACATTTGTTTGAACATAATATATTGCATAATTTATTCATAGAAACTTCACAAGCATTCCATATAAATTTGTATTTTTGTTTTCTCAGTAAAACGCAATCGGAAAACCTACTTTATTATTGTTTATCTTAACATTGTCAAACAACCCCCCACCCCGACCCTCGTACACATAAATTACGGTTTTACCGTACTGCATATTTTGGTATTCATGTAAAAATATGTAATAGTGAACTAGATAAAGTACCTCATTTCATGCAGTTAAGTTTTCAATCAGATTTCGCATGTGATTACATTTGATTACTCGCCGGTGTAGCCCGCCGGCAGCAACCGGCTCTAAAAGCAGCCTTAATAAGAACCCATTCTCATAATATAAATCGCGGCATTCGTATGTAGAAATAAAATATGCAATTACTATTTAGCTCCGAGTGTGTTTGCAGTTATGTAACAGTCGTCGGTCTGGCTAATGATTTTATGATTTGAATTGAATTATTAATAGTAGCCTAGTTTTATGTAACTGTAAGCGGTTAATTAATTAACTAAACATTCTGGGTGGAGCTATGCGGCGTAACATTCATGAATTGATGTTTGTATCAGTTGGGATAAAAACACAAAACGATGGGATACGGAACGGAAAATAATATCTACATAATATTATCGATGGCAATGAAGTGACCGTGAAATCTACATTTACCAACCGACATGCAAACTGTTATGAGAATAGTTTTTTGCTTTTATATTTTATATTCATGATTTTATTTTTAAATTTGTTTTTTTTGTTTTGTTTCAGGCTGACTCGAGCGTAGTTTGACCAGCTGTTTAGGTATGTTTTTATCTATTAAATCCAAGAAAAAATTACATACATTATGGTTTCTTCTGCATGTATACATTATTAATTTAAAAAAAAATGAAAGCTTTATTGTGATTTTTTTTGGCCGAGACACAATCACACGAGAATGACAGCGCAATATCTGTTAATAATATGATTTCTAAGCGGCACGAAAGTAAAATGTCGGCCTACTTTCTTAAAACGATCAGATCGCCATTATCTTATCATCATCTTCGCGCCATGTCAACCGTCACCAGTTCGCCTCTGGCTCTGCACCGCCCTGTTGCTATGCGGAATCCCACCCGTCGTTTTCCACCCTACCTGTGAAAACCCCTCGCTTTATTTCTCGCCGGTGCATTACGCCAGTAGAGGGTAGCCTTTTGGTAAAAATTATAACTTTCCCTCTTTTTTTAACTGTGATGAATTGCTTTGGGTTTACTTCCCTTGAAGACTTTATAACATCGCAGAGATAATTGTAGCCTTGCTTTAAAAAAGATTTGTGTAGCGAAAGTATAAATTAGACTGTTGACGTATTACGTTGAGCAATTTATACAAGGCTTATAAGCGATCGATATCGGTCTTATCGCCTGTAAATTAAAAGTCTAGTGAAAGACAATATTTGTTATGAAGCTAGGCATTATTTATGTGTCTTAAAATATATTTAAGGTCTTATTATTATGTCCTATACATTATTTATCATTTACCATCGAGCATTATCAACTGATAAGAAAAATATGTGTATCTAAACATCTATCTATCTATATCTAAACAGTGATATTTATACAAATTGAAATTGAAATAAAAGGTGTAAGCAACTATTAACAATGAAAAAGATTATCCTTTTCATCATTTATTATTTTTATTATAATGCCATTCCACCAAGTATTAACAGTGGACACCTTAAAAGCGATTTAACTATTAAGTTAATTTACAGATTATTGAACGTACTTTAAAGTGAAACTATTTAGTTAGTTAAACTATTCAAATATTGGCAAGCTTTACACGAATGTATTAATGCAAATTAATGAATTACATACATATTTCAGCTGCACCATTATCAGATAAAATAATTTCGGTTAGTGGTTTCTTTAATTAGTACGACATCTGGAATTCGGTTTATTGAATTATTTCCTGTTGCTTCGAGATGACCACATATTAGAAACTTATTATCTAGGTCAATATTAGAGTTAGCTATACACACTAATTAATAGCAATTAACACAACTAATTCTCTTTTTGCATTGGTTTTTTTTTACACGGTTTCGAAATTGCACGGTCCAATGTAATGAAACGTATCTTTAATTTCTCTATAAACACTTTATTTTTTTACACTGTTTTTTTGCACGTTCAAGTTCATTCGTGCGCTGGAACGCCTGAAGATGCCGAAAGGCGAAACCCGGGTCGTAAGTGACAAAACTTGTGTGAATGTACATAATTTGAAATATTCAAATTTAATTACAACTTCCGTTGAGATAAGCCCCTGCTGTAGTCCATATGCTCCACATTTGGTGCAAACAAACCTGTTTGAAAAAAGTTAATTTTATATAGGTTTGATTGATCCGTTGGTTACTTCGTTTTGAATATTAAAATTGCTATCTTTGTTATTTTGTATAACCAGTTGGTTGTGACTAGGGCTTCCAAACCGGTTTAAACCGAAACCGGTTAACCGGTTTTTCGGGTGTTTTTAAATAAACCGAAAACCGGTTTATTTTGGGCGGTTAACCGGGTTAATTAAAAAATCTTTTCCTGCTTTGAACACCACGAGCTTTTATTTATAAATATATAAAAATGTTGTATATAATAATAGTATTATAAGTAGTACAATATAATAAAGTATTTTACTGTTCAATTGTCTAATTTCTGTGACATATTAATAACAAGTATGTAGTCGAATTCATGGACAACTATACTGCTTTCAATTAAACATCTGTTATTAAACGACAGGATTCTTAAAATATCAATGATAATAAAACAAGTGAACCTTATTGAACCAAAAATACGTTAATCTTTATATCTTTTAAATGAAAAAATATCCGAGCCGAAACTTGTAGTGTTACAAAGCAATTTAAATATTAGTAAACAAAAATTTATAATGTACATTTTTTTCACGTATTCATTTGATCTTTATTAGTCGGATTATTTATAATTATTAACAATATAATATTGGATATGGAACTTGAATATTGTATAATATATACGATTGCTATTATTCCAAGAAAGTAGTAGGTACCTGAACTTAAAAAGATGGCAATTTGTATCCACTTTTTTTGCAGCATTCATACATAAAAAGGTTAAGTGACTAAGCCCATGTTTTAATATATCTTTCAAGTTATAAAACAATTCAATTTTAAAACGTTTTATTTTTATTTTCTAACAATCGGTGCCATAAATCATCGGCTACTTTAAGGGGTCGGTGTCTTTCCAATATGCACATGTGCAAACAATAATAATAATAAAGACGAGCAAAAAGGTTTTTGAAGTGTTACAGTTGAACACTAGCTGAATATGCGTTACATTTCTTTTAAACAATTGTTTAAAAATGTGACAATGTTAGGCATACAATCGTAAGGACACGAATGCATGTCTGCGTATAGTGAAAATTAGTAGTTACTGACAAAATTACTAATATTTATAATAGGATATATATATTATAGGGTTGTAAAATAATTGCGCTTGTGGATTGGATGGTTTTCACTGGTACAAAGTGAACTTGATTTTTGATTTTGTTGAAAATATCACAAAATACATATTTAATATAGTTCAAATATGCTATCACAACCATCTGTGCATATTATATTTTATTTTAGTTCAAAAATAAAATATTGCAGCCAAACTAAGTTCTATTGGAAGCTACACACACTACATACGTATAAGTAAAAATGATCTAACCGAAAGTTCATTTAATTCTAAGCCTGTATAATAAGGTATATTAATATACAATATGTACTACATAGTTATTCCATAAAAAATGTTATTTTATTTTAGTTATATTTCACTCATGACGAGTATTCTCAACTGATTTCTAAAATGATAAATGTGAAATCAGTATAAAGGAGCGTTTTATTATTAAAAAAAAAACTAAACACCAGAAAAATCATTATTTGATGACACTTAAATAACATTTTTAAAATAAATATCTTCTTTAAATACAAATATATTTTTTAACCATGCCCACTCCCAATGTGGATCATATGGACTCCTGGTGGAGTTTATCTCAGGTGTTTTCACGATAACTGTTTGTTACTCAGCTGCTCAACATCTCTTTTTTCTAAAGATAGTAAAAATCGAAGGGTAAGGCTAGATTAGGACAAGTGACTAGCTAATCGCTCTCGTTACGCTTCGTGCAAGAATTCAAAACATCACAAACTTCACAAACATCCTGGCCTCAAACAGAAAATCATAAATCGATTGATACATTCAAAAAATATATATAAAATTGTTTGTGCCGGGATTTGAACCCGTGACCTTCTCAAACAAAACAGCGATAGTTTTATCTACTTTCTAATTTTATGCGCTTATTGACTGTTTTTTAAGTAATCAAAATACTTTTTTTTGAAACATTGGTTAGTGTGGTACTAAAATTGGTTTTTTGAAAATAAATCCGGTTTAAACCGGTTACCCGGTTTATTTATTTGAAAAAAACCGAAAACCGGTTAGTTTAAATGTCCGGTTAATTGGAAGCCCTAGTTGTGACTCAGGTATCCAATCCCGGAGCCTTTTTGCGATCCCGGGATCGACTATTTTTCAATACCGGGATTGAACACTCAATATGAAAGCGTATATAAATTGGGATTTGGAATTGATAAAACTTGGTCTGTGATTAGAAAATCCTAGAATTCCAATTTCAAAACCCAAACAAAATTTGCTAAAAAAATCTCAATCCCGAAATTCCGGGATTGGTACGGTCGCGAACCCGAGATCACAAATATTGGACGGTATCCCGGGATTGGAGACCCTAGTTGTGACGGAGCAAGTGAAATATCAAAGATATAGGTATGTCAATTTTTTTTTATATTGAAATTTCACTATTTAGTGGCTAAAGTTTGTGTACCTCACCCCGCGACTAGGCCACAGTTCCCGCGACTGGAAACGCCTGCAGCTTCGTTGCATAACGTTGCACATGACGCCCGACATGCAGTGCAAACTGTGGCGGGAGTGCTATTTCATAGTCGCTCTCAGCACATACACACACCTTGCCTTACAGTGTGTGAATATCAATATGTTCGTTTCGACCCAGGAAAGGTGACGTCTGTCTTTCTATATCACTGTCTCATTAAATACTTGTAAAATAGTGAAAGATATTGCCATTATTTATTATAATATATAAGCAAGTTTATATCCGTGTGGATGTACCTGACAAACTGTTTCGAATGTATCCAAGTTATAAAATGAATGATTTACATCATTTATATGCATTGTTTTTCATATTTCTTGCAAGTCGTATTTATTATTAACCCATACTAGTTTCCATCACCATTTTGTACTAATTAAACATTTATTTAATATAAGCGAAACCGGTCCTGAACATATTAAATAACTGTGGAATTTGGTACAAACGAGTGTTTTATTTTTTGATATAGTGCCTTTCCATCAAGTCTTGACAGTGAACAACTTAAAAGAAAATATAAAATATAAGAAGATATAAAATGATCTTCCACAAAGTTACCGCCGAAACCATCGAAAGTGTAATGATGTATTGAATGTATTTTTTTCTTTAACCAGTAGTTTAATATATATTATTAATATTTACAAATAATTTATCAAAAATCACAAAAAAGGTCCGGGATTGTGGTAGTACTAATCTCTGGTTTTCGGGATTGAGGATAAGAAATGAAAAAATTCTCGAAAAGTTTTTGAAACCAGCAAGTCATCTAAAAAATCTGAAATCCGCCAGCGAGCTATTAAAAAATGTTTCACCTCCTTTTAAATTTTAATTTTGACATGATTTTATGGTGAGTGACCAATCCCTAGATCACAAAAAGGGTCCGGAATAGGATGCCTTAGTTGGAATCACTCCTGGCGATGTTTTGATGCCAAAATATCTATCGATGGCTAATGGTGGACAGAAAACTATGGCACATCGTCCAACATGCTTTTTCAAAAAACGGTTGAGGCTCGTTTTTTAAGAATGGTAGTTAAACCTGGATAGACAAAACAAAAACTACACTAGAAATTTCGTCTCTTTAAAATTGGTTTGTCGAATAGGCTAAATCTCAGTTTAAACAACGATATTTGTTGTGCTAAGAAAGAATCCATCAAAATCTTAAACTGCCGTTCCACATAATTTCAACACTGTTTTTATCTCAAAAAATCTGGAAGGACGTAAACAATTTGTCAAAATAGATGTTCATTGAACTAACACTAGAACGATGTACCTACATACTATAATTTTACTACTTACCATTAAAATTATGTACTTACAAAAAATAAGTAATGTAATTTGGAAACTCTATGCCATCGTTATTGTTTCCCATTTTACAAAAAATATTACTTCCAACAGTTGCAACCTGCAGTAGAAAACAATCGACCTCGTTTCTTAACCTGTACTAACTTTTCTTTTATTCCATAATGTATGTATGTAGATAGATATGCTCCGTGAATGACCCTTCACTGTTGAAATTGACCCAATTTTTCAAGATTTGACTTGAAGACATTTGCATATATTTTTACATAGCCCCATTACGTATATCTACGGACTACCAAGAGTTGAAAGTTCAAGATACTCTTCAAGATGGGTTCATATTGAAACGTTGCGAAAATCTAGAACGCGTCAGAAGACAGAAGTATTGACCTAAGACGCCTATTGAAGGGGATATATAATAGCTCTTTTTTACTGTATATACTGGAGATTGTGTAAATATTTTCTTTTTAAAAAGAATATTTTATTTTTTTGGTGTATTCATCAAAATTCTTCAATCATTGTCTATTTTTCCTTACTATCTATATCAGTGATGCATAACCTGCGGCATGTTTTTTTTTTTTTTTGGTTCTCAAATATTTCACGTAAAATTATATTACATATTTTTAAAAGTAAATAGTTGAATATTACGAACGTGAGAAAGCTTTTTCGTTGTTGATGCAGAATAAATCGGTTCATAAACGCAGCATAATACTTCAACAATTAAGTCAAATTCTAAAAAAAAAAAATCTTAAAAAGGCAGGTCGCATTGACTTTTGAATTTTAAATACAACATGTATACATTTTTTGTAAATATATACACCAAAGACTTCTTTTTGCACGATTTAGAAATAGCACGGTCAAATGTAATGCGACCTATCATTCATTTATCTATATTCGTTTTAACTTTGTACACGGTTTTTTTGCACAACTGTTTTACGTATATCTATCCTCCGTGTATAAAAAGGATAGAGCGTACCTTTTTTTCAATTTTTTTTTTGCGTCTCGAAACCATCATAATGTGTTATAAGCGGCCTCTTAGAAAAAAAAGGTTGTCGATATCTGATTTAAATGTACAACATCCTTATCACAGAACTTACGTCGAATTACATGATTATATTTTATATAATATTTTTAATTGAAATTGTATATTATTATATACATATTAATAGAATAAACTATGACTATTTGAATTATTATAGCCATTTATTTTCATATTCTATTTTCTATTCTAAATATTCATATTTTTATGTAAAATATTAAAAATACTTTTAATAAAATTTGTTTGAAGTTGGTTTTAAATTAGTGGGAACACGTGCAATATTTAGTTAAGCAGCCAGCAGAAAAGCAAAGTAATTAATTAAAATTTTATATGAAATTGAATGTACTCAAATTAACAGCCAAATATTTCGTTAAAATTGATGCTATCCTTAGAACACTTCTGGTATAATTTCGTTATATTAATTTTCCTAATTTTATTATTTTATGAGTGGAAATATATATTCATTATTATTTTGTATAAAAGGATTTTATTTTCCATCCAAATGCCAATTATTTACACAAAAACGTATTTCAAAAGTAAACAATTTTATGTTGCCCGCAAATCAATTTCAAAAATTTTCTTTCCGGCGGCATTTTCATTGTAGTGAGCAATTTCTACGAAAATGATAATATATTATAACATAAAACGATGGTATTTCTTTACAAAAAGTACACCAAGGATGCATAGCCTTAATAAAACTCAATCAAAAAATATTATGGGATATCTCATTTGATAATTGTCTTTAGATTATTGTAAAATAAATTGTTCATTGTCATTTCGCAACATATTTTTAATATTTCGAATAACTAAAACCAAACTCTGACAAACAAAGTGAATTTGAACTAATTTATTTCGATAAAAAAGTGTCATACACAACCATGTCATCATCACAAATATTAAATTGAACAAATCAAAATTTATACTGACCATACCAAGACTGAACCCGTAGTCTTCTGAAAAGACAGATATTGACACAAGTTTTCAATTTTATGTGCGGGTTTCTTATAAAAGGGATTTTAATATTTTTTCTAAGTTATTAAAACATTATTGAAATAATATCACATTAGTCCACAAATAACCTAACCTAATGCAAGATATAAAAATGATTGTCGTCATCTGTAAAATACTTGTGTTTTTTTTATTACCACGAAGAAAAACACATATCTTCAATAACATAGGTAGGTATCACTTTACAAAACATTTTTATCACTTTTAAAAGGTTTACTGTATATAATTGGTGGAAAGGATTTATAATAAAAAACAAACCACCTTTCTTACATAATTGATTTTTTATCCTTAAATTATAGATGGCCACTTATTAATATTTTGATTCATTGTCTATAAATTCTATTCATATTTTTATTACTACATTGTAACTTTATTAGTTTTCTATAAGCGACCAGTGTATATCTTTTATTAGTTGAAAAAGAACTTAATAAATAAATGGAGAATTATAATAAAAAAGTGTTTACTTTTTTAATATAAATATTATTATTGAACTGTCAATTTATTTTCACGCATTAGGTATTTGGTAAGTGGTGTATTTGGAAATTTTCGCATTTCATTATACATATAATAATTATGATACAAGCATACCATACCAGTTCTGCTGTCGGTAATGATAAAAAATACAGTAATGAAGTCGCTAATTAATATCAGTTAAAAACAATCTCGAAACATCATTACCAAAATGTTACCATCTTCTTGCGAAATCTTTGCTAATTTGATCAAACAACGTTTGCAAAATCAGTCGATATTATTTATCTCAACTGCGAAAAACATCTGTTGACTAGACGGTAAAGTTAATTTTGCTCTGCTCTGTTACGCCAGAACAAAGTTCTAAAGAATCAATTTTGATAATGCTTTGTAACGGAACTTTTTTGTTGAATGAATTGTAGTTGTTGGTTAATTGACACTTCAATACGTCATTTCGAATCGTGAGAAACGATTTATTTTGTCAATTAACTGGTTTACAATTCGATGGAGAGTCTACATTGATACGAACTAAACGATTTTGAATAGTATTTTTTACACCATGCCACGGTTCATGCTTATGTTGTAGTAAACATAAATAATGAGGAAAAAACTACTAATAATATCGCGTTGATATTTAGATTTTACAACGTATTCATGGCTAATGTAATATGGCTGCAAAGATGATTTAAAAAAATGTGCTCGATTTTTTGCTTCTGATATTGGATAGATACCACTTCAATAATTTGTAAATCGAGACTTAATGGAGATATTACAAAAGGAATTGGTAAAAACGTGCACTCTTTATTTTGTAACCATACTAAACGAAGTAATTAATGAGATATTTTTCTCTCAAATTAATTCGCTAATTGTGCGGTTAGAGAATGGCGTCACGGTTCAATCGACTATAATTTGATAGATTAATTTTTATTTTTATTCAAATTGGAAAAATAAGTTTTCACTTCTCTTATAACCAGTGGCGGCTCGTAAATGATGCTTAGCTATTTTTGAACTTTAATAATTATAATGGAATTCTATCAAGTTAACGCCAATCCAATCAATAAACGTATACGATTAATTATTATTATAACTTTGATCGATAAATATGTGTAAAAACTTTGCGAATGCGTAAAAAAATCTGCTTCCTTATGAAGTAGATTTATTAATATTTCTAATTATTATTCCATTCATACAGCAAGTAAAATCTCATAGACACATGGGCAGCGGGCACTCATCCAAATCACTGAATGCGAGCATTTCCTATTGCTGTGATGGCTCCAGTAAAAGCACCACATCCCTATTAATTTAGTAGGAACCGTCACTGCGAAAATTGGGCTTTGTATTCAGTACGCCTTTACTGCTTTGTCATCAAGTTATGAAGTTTATCAACTTATTTGATTGTTCTTTTCTCATTGTGTTAACCATGTACAAACGGATTTGATAGTATTAATATTCGGTTTCTGGGAGACTCCATCGCTCGTAAATTACAAGAAATGAACGATGACTCACCGATATTTTTTTCACATTCATTTTCTTAATAAATAATGAAACAACTATTTATAGATCATGCAGTGTTTGTTACACATAGCTATTTCAATATTTGTATTGCAATGCGTTTCTACCATAGATAAACGATAACCAAAACATTTGTTTTGGTTTTATAACTTTTAATCTAATTTTATCAATTTTTAATTCATTCCAGACATTTATTTCTCTAAACATCCACAATTGATGTCTATTTATAGTCAACTCTTTTTGATATTCAAAAAAATGAATACTATTTATACTAATTTATATTTTATAAATATGATCAGGCCTGGTATTACGAGCATTTTTAAAGATTTTCATAACTTTTAAATGCTCGTTATCAGCGAAACCGGTCCTGCAATGCTATTAATGCGTGTATACATTCACAGTAGCCACCACAATCACGTGTTGAGTATTCCAAAATAAGAATAAAACACGCGAAAATAGCACCGCTGATCATACTAAATAAATGTGGAATCAGTACATACATAAGTGTTTTAATTTTTGAATATAATGCCTTTACACCAAGTTAAGACAGTGAACACACTAATAGTGATTTTTGATATTGTTTTTTGACAGCCTTTCTTATTTTATTTTTTTGCATGCTTGATGTAATCACCTCTTCACTCTTTCATAATTTAATGGTGTGAATGGTTTCCTTTCGGCTCCAAGGAAGATAGATTTTTTATTAGATTATTTTATCTGTGTCAAACAATTTTATAAAAATTCAATCGTAGTTTTTAGTAACTAAGTGATTGATTGAGCATTGAGAATACTCGATCAAATCGCTGGTAATATTCAGCAGATTATATTATACCTGATGAGCATAATATTTTTATATAACTCTCTCACTAAATTGATTTTACGATGAACATTAAAAATAATTTCGTATAAAGGTTTTATCTATGATATATATTATTGAATTATGATAATTTTTTTTTTTAATAATTCCACATTTATTTAAAATGATCAAGACTAGTTTGTTTGATTTGTTTAATTAATATAATGTCTTTCCACCGATCATTATGAGTGAACACCCTAAAAGTCATCTATGATACAAATGTTATTAAAACTGTACTCTTTTATAGGTGCTTGATATCACATGTATGATAATAATCGCATTTTAATCGTTGTTAGTTTGGATATTACTGCACGTTTCCTGAAAATTCTCGTACTACATAAACTTAGGTTAGTGTCAGTTTCTCAAGTGATTTACGTACATACAAAACGACACTCGTGTCACATCTGGTTTAAAGGTTCGGTTTCAGGTTTGCACCCAGCGTTGTTTTATTGCGTTTATTTCTGTTAATTTCACCTCGTTCGTGTTTAAAACTGGTCCACTTATTTTCTTATTTTTAAGCCAGTTGATTCATTCACAGGCGGATAAGAGATTTTGCAATTTCACTGGATAAAAGGATTTATATGTACTTTGAAATTTCGTCGCTAATGTCCATCGTCGCGCTCAGACGGCGTGACAACGACCCAGTGTCACAACTAGTAACACAATCAGTGAAATATAAGTTATCAATTTTAATTTTGTATTAAAAAATTATCGATCGAAAATATTCAGAGCGATATTCCTCGATCCGTTGTTCACATTGGCATGTGCTTTAATTTTAATTGATACTTCATTTGTAGCTAAGAGCATGGCTGTCTGTGTTGACTCACTGTTGTCTGATCTCTTCAACTTGTAGTTGGGTTATTTGGATTTATGAGATGGGCTATACGAGATTCACGAGTATACGAAAGCTAAAATGAGAAATCTATTGTTCATCAAAATGTCATATTGAATGTTCTTAATGATTTATTTATAATGGTGATACTTCTGTGTGATAAAAACGTGTCACTTAGTTAGAAGAGCCTCACAATGGTTCATGTAAACACGTAATATTATATCAACTATACTGCGTGGACGTGAGTGAGTTCAGACACACGTTGTTTTATTATGAATTACACCGGTAGCGCTTTTTTAATATTTTTTGTTTTTTTATGGCACATACCCAGAGCTAGGGCAATTATTTTAGTTGTCTTGGCAACTATGTATTAGGGCGCCCCTCAGAGCTTCGTGTCCAATTGTCCCTTTGCAAATGCCTTCATACGGCCCTGCACATACCAACGAAATATGTATTCAAAAATCACATTAAGACTTTACATTTTAAAGAATAACATACAATTATGTTTCTTTGCTACCAATATTTTATAAGATCTAAAGAAAAGTGTAATGTTTGAAAAATGTCCATATTAAAGTATTGTAGTTCTCTTGAGTCGAACTCAGTCGAGCGGCTCGAAAATATTAATAATAACATATCTCATCCAATATCCTGTCATCACTTTGTAATGGAACATAAATCTGTCTCGAATCTTCCAAGTCTCTGGGGAAATACTTCTTATTAATAACATATTGTGTACCTATTTTCTTACATTTTCAGCACTCAGTTCCCCCTACATAGTTTGCATAATCCAGACAATATGGTCGAACCGTTTATTCTTAATAATAAATTCAAAGTGTACCCTTTTCGTAAAGCTCTCTTTCTGGAAGATTGATGCGCCGTTTTATTTTACTAGGGCTACAGTTATTCTATTTCTGAGGCGGGTTTTCTTTGAAGATATCTCACCCCTGTGCGGTTTTCATATTTCAGTAACTACGAACCCCATTTGAGAAAAGAATATTAATAAACATCTTCACCGCGGCAGAAAAGAAACGTATCGATTTGTAGATAATAACTCCAAATATAATAGCTATTCATAATTTATTCTCACAAGAAATTACAACTATTTATAGGCATTTAAATAATGAAAACTTAAAGCTTATTGAAGGTAAATTTTCTTTTCAAAGCTTAATAAAACATTGGCAAAGACTTGCTTCTATGTTAATAAAATAATGTTTAATCATATATCTTTCGGGTGAGTATCGACATCACTTCATCGTCAGAACTACGCGAATAATTTTGTTGCCATATTGTATGATATTTTTTTATCGCCCGCTGTGGTCTTGTTGGTTAGAGCTTGTTCTTCCGATCAGGTGGGTCTTGGTTCGATTCCCGGTAAGGTCAGTATCAAATTGGATTTTTTCAATTTTAATTTGAGATCTAAGACATGGGTGTTTGTGAAGTTAATTCTCCTTGAGTTAATTCTATGTGACTTTCAAAAATTCTCATCGAGTATATCTCGTATAATCTTTCAACTTCAAAATATTTGACGCATTGGCGTAAGCTGTAATGCAGCGATTTCCAAACTGGGAGGCGCGCCTCCCTGGGGAGGCATGGACTATTGCAAAGGGAGGCGCGAACAGTCCAACATATTTATTTACCCTTTAAAACGTGTCTTTATTACTATATGAAATAAAGTATGGGGAGGCGCGAAGATATTTTTTTCTTCAAAGGGAGGCGCAATGACAAAAAGGTCGGAAACCACTGCTGTAATGTCAAATATATTTTTTAATAAATAAAAAAAAAAAAAATGAAATAATTCGCACTTCAATTACAAAATAACGTCTTTTTTATTAATGGAAAACGTATATGATTTTAAAATTCCCACCTAAACCAGCCAAAGATTCCAATATCGATATTATCGAAATCGTGATTTTGGTATTTTAGCTGTTTTCAATACCGGTATTGATTTATTCGTCAAACATTGCAATCACAATAAGTGTGTTTTTTTCACTTGTTCATTATATCTATTTTCTGTTATTATTATTAAAATCATTAGTTAGTGGATAAGTAAATGCTCTGTTGTATTCTGTTATTCGTTGTGTTTCTTTGTCAAACAGTCGCACGTCGCCACTAAAATAAATTCATACAAAATAATATATTCATTTTTTTATGTTATCGCATTATTATTCTGTTATATAATGTGATTTGCAAATGAATGCATATGAAGACCCCGTGAACTGACTTCACTAAGGATTTCTCACCTTAGTAGCGATCACGCCCTTCCGTCGGCAACGATGGTAAGGGAATACTAACTACCAAAACATTAGCGATGAAGGAGACTCGAAGAACTTTGATGCCAACACGCCCTAGTACTTAAAGCTCCATTAAGTTCCTTAGGCTAAATTTGATCAAACAAAAATAAACCCTTTATTATTCTGTTCCACTATAGTACCTGATGTTAAAAATTGACTTTTGCTTCTGCTTATTTATCAAATTTTATATTAATAATTTCAAATTGGTCTAAGAATTAAATCTCAGAACGATGTGTTATATTATCAGCTAGCAATAATTGTTTGCACAAATTATTGCGCGAATGATTTTTTTTCGGAATTATCTTTCGCCGTTTTATGAATTTACGAAGTTTTTTTTGTTGCGTTCGAGATTGATATCAAATTGATTTGAAGTTAGATATATGCCGTATTTTACAAGCCGATGGTTTTCTTTCACTGCAAAAGCATACCTCGCCAGCCCAGGCCTGGCCCGGCTGTTGGCTTAATTGATGGCGTAGGTTAGACCCATCATGAAGAAATATCTAATTATATTCTTAGTCATTAAACTGTAGAAAAGTACTTTAACCCTTTCAGTTCGTTATCACTTCTTTCATGTTTTATTTATAGATGTGTAGAATGATCCCATAATTCATATCGACGCTAAAATTCATTTCAATTTTGGGAAGGTAGACAATCTGGATGACATTTTTAAGAAAGTTTAACATAAGTACATTGTAAGTATAAGTAGTATACATTCATATATTATATCCTATAAACGATTAAAATTAAATCGAAAGTATTAGTGCTAATTGTCAAATTAGTATTTTTTTCTAAACCATAACAACGTTGTCTACCAATATCGAACTGCATATATACGCTCCAATTGTGATATCATCAAAAAGTAAGAATCTTCTTCTTCAAGAAAGCAAACACTTCTATATAATATCATTATCTTTACTTGTATTGTGTTAACTGTATTTTTTTTCTGGAACGGTGTAAAATTTATACAAACATTTATTTCTTTACTAATTGTTTAATTAAGTTCGAAAGCATGGGTATTTGTGATGTCTAAAAATTCCCTTCCACCTTTTCCAATCATTCGATAATTGGACGTAGCGAAAACAATTCGTCAGCCACTAGTCCTGTATGTCCTGCCCTATCCTTCTATTCATACTACTATCTCTCGCCTTGACAGAATAGAGGTTGAGCGACTGACTAGTAAACAGCTATTTTAGAGAACAATTTTTTTAAGAAAACTATTAGAAGGTCATATGCTCCACATTTGACGAATACTATTTTTAATGCAATAAAGTAGAAATTGTCGGAGTTTACTCAGTTGACTTCATCGCCGTTTTCAAATGCTTTGATTGTTTTTTGACATTTGTTTTAAAATATTCTTTTATATCTTGTTTTTGACATTGCAAAAGTAATACTTTTATAATGAGTAATTCTTTTGTAATGCACAATTGGGAGCTAACATGGATTAAAAAATATTTATGTAACGGTGCAAGATTAGTTCCGTAAATGTTTTCTTTTACAATTTTTGTTCAAACGTTATATTTTTTGTTAATATTTCAGTGCGTTCTTTTAGTCGAAATATTAACAAATTTCGGTCATCAAACATTTAAAATATGGTAAACAATGTGTCATGCAATCGATATCATCAAAGGAGCGGTTTCTTTCGAAATTCTTCCCTATCAATGGAATACCTACCTACCTATTTGGCATGAATTATGCCATCGTGTGACCACAAATAATAAGTATGTACCGATGCATCCGGCTGGTCCGAAAACGTGGCTAGAGTTTGCGCCACACAATGCCATACGTGGGAAAGTTTATAGAAAACTGACTCGTTCTATCTACAAAAACAGATAGTAGCGGCCATAAATGTCTAGGATTGAATACCATGTAATATGTTATGAAATAACTTACTTTTATATATGACCTCCTTAGCATAAGACAATAAACTTGACCGAAATAATGGTGTGTTAATATTATAATTTTATTATTATCAATTCGTAAGTCAGTGCGAATCTCGCGGGCTTGAAGTATTTTTTTAAATCTGATAACATCAATGTTTATGATGTCTTAAAATTCCCTCACACCCTTCCGATTATAAAAAACGGTGC
The DNA here is from genome assembly GCA_031772345.1 of Himalopsyche anomala. Lineage (NCBI taxonomy): Eukaryota > Metazoa > Arthropoda > Insecta > Trichoptera > Rhyacophilidae > Himalopsyche > Himalopsyche anomala. Next base: position 12,210,190 of record CM062831.1, read on the forward strand.
GCAATGAGAGCGATTAGTTAATCACTAGTCCTGTTCTAGACATATCCTTTATATTCCTACTCTTTCTAAGATCTCATAGAAAAACTTGATATACCTCCATTACGAGTCCATATGCTGCACATTAGCAGCGGCCATAGACTAAAAAAAAACGTTACATATCAACATATAAATATATAGGCACGTAATTGTCAGAAAAGCGTAAGCGACAATTCATGAATTTTACAGGAGTTTTTTTTAACTGCCTCTCGTAATAAGCTCGCAAAAAGAAATGTTAATTGACCAAATTTTACCAACCGCATTTAAAGAATTATTTTTGCGCAACAAAAGGAAATTGAAAACATTGTGTTTTGATTTAAAACCTGATGGTTCATGTAAAAATTATAATTTGTCGTTTACACTCTTTTGTCGATTACGCGATATAAAATTCTAGGACAGATTTCATCAATTTCGCGGTCAGGACTCAAAACAGTAATGCAAAATTGATATCGTTAAGATATTATAGAATGGATGTGTATTTTTGTAAAGTATTTCATAGAATATCTTGGTTAGATTTTTTAGGCCTGATGCGAACTGCAACCGCAGTTTGTGTATTTTAAGTGAAGTATCAAAATATTTACGGTGATACAGTGAAGTTTTAATATCTTGCATGCACTGTTTGTTACTCAGATGTTGCTAAATATCCAAAATATTTAATTTTCAAAAGATATGACTTTCTTATAAACAAATAAAATAATTCGACTTTTCATCAAATTTTTGGCATGTTGTTTATATAAAATATGAAATTTTTAAAAAACTCATTTTGAAAAATAGCCGAAACCCTTTGATAAATAATTTACTGAGCATCATGAATGTTAATCAGTATTTTGATTTTAAACTCAATATAATTTACCTACTATGTATTTAAATTTACTTTTAAAATTTATGATAATTAAAATTAATTACGAGTGGCCTCATTGGGGATTCCTTTTCGGTATAAAATTGTAGCTTTCCGTCGTCGAAGCGCGCACTGTTTTCACGGAAGTGAAATTTCACCCTTCAACCCCGACCCCCACCCCAGTCACATCGATCATACTTTATTAGTTCTCTTCCTACACTCTTGGCACCACTGTCGATTTCAAATTTGAATTCGTTCGATTCGTTTGACTGCTTCTAATATTAATATTTCGTCACCTTGAATTGATGAGGTTCCAACAATTGATGAGAATCTATCCATGCAAATATTCCATGAAATCTATGATCGACGACTTGTTTTATTATTTTTAATTGAATCTAAATAAGCAGTTTTTAATTACGTATCCATGTTTCACCTTCTATACATAGATGAATGTAGCGCATAAATGAATATCCGTAAAGTTTTTTGTTCCAAGGTGGATGAATTTATATTCTATCTGTATAAAATGCTCGTGATGGGAGAAACCAGTCCTGATAATATACAAATAAATGTGGAATTTCTACAAAAAAGTTTTTTATTTTTTTAATAGAATTCCTTTCCGCCAAGTATCGACAGAGAATACTTTAAAGCAGGTTTCACCAAACTTTTCGAGAAACTGGCAAGATGGTTTTTAAAAAAAACGATGGAAGGCTGGTCTAAAAATATTCTTGATGGAATTCTTTGAAAATTTTCAAAAAATCAATATTTTGATATTTTATATATTAAAAATCACGGGCTGAATTTAAATCTTTGGGGGGGCGGATCCGGCCTACGGCACGTAGGTTAGTAATACGTACGTATGTAAATTTTTCAAGCTACTTTTTTCAATGTAAGCTTTAAATCAATAAAAACATCACTCGTAAACAACGATAATCCTATTCAGATTCCGTTAGTTTTTAATTACGTTGGTAGGATAAAATTCTCAAAATATATCAAGCAAACAACATGCTCCATATTGTCCGATGATAAAATATTTGTCGAAATTTATCGCTCACGAGATTTATGTGACGGATGAAAATGATAATTCCTCTCATTTATTCCATCACAACGTCAAAGGAATGCTCTGTTAGAACAGTGTCAATGCAGGGTCGCTCTTCGGCAATATTCAAAATTTAAACCCTTCTCCGTGGGATAACTGAAAAGTTTCACGATCCATAAAAGTCAGATTACGCGCTGCGGAGTCATAAGTAGCGACATTGATGGTCATTGTGCTGGATAAATTTTCGCAAACGTTCAAAGTTGTTTTATTAATTTTATTCGACATTGTGAAATGAACGGTTCGGTTGCTGGATTGTATATTTTTGCCTTGTAAGCTTTTAAAGTTGACTAAAATTTTCGTCATTAAAGTCGAAGGGTTATTAATGCTCTGTAAGTTTTAAAATGTCGTAGCAGTTAAGCTAAAATAATAAATAAATGTATTTAAAAAAAAAACTTGCTTAAACTGTATCCTACATGTATTAGATACGAAATACATTTTTTTAGTATATGTAAATGACACGATGATTTGCACCAGTTTGGCAAAAATAGCAATTTGGATTAATTGGCTTTTTTCAGATAGGTATAAATCTATCTTTATTTTTATATACATATATTACATAATATATCTAGGGCCTATAGAATTTATCCTAAAAAATATTATTATTAAAATTAAATTTATAAAATCAATTATTATTGTTTTAAAAAAATTCCAAAATATATAAATAAGCATATAAATAACATGCTTTCAATACATAATATTATTATAGCTCTTGATGATATTGTAAATCTCTGTTATTGATATTTTTGGCATAGAATAGAAAATCGAAATTATGATTTCGTTACAATTTCAAAATTCACCTGACTAGTATTTTTTTAAATTTAACACGAAATACGTGTCAACTATAACAATGATATGTACATTATAAAGTTCTTCGTGTAAAATGTGTAAATATTACTATTTCAAAAGTAAAACTGTTGTATGTAATCATAACAAAGGCTTCTCCACCTGTTAACGTCGTTGGTAAATATGACGTAATACACCATACGTTGGTTGGTGTTTTTTTTTTCAGGATTTCTAGAATTCTTTGCCTCTGGCAAAAAATATATCAATGGGTAGTAAGATACATGCTTGCTGTATAAATACAAAATTTTATCTTGGAAAAATCAAAGTTAGACTTCGTTTGATCTAGTCCCCCAGCATGCTGGTCTGGCGAACCACCAGACCAACGACATTGGTGGTTATGTAGTGAATTCTAATTATCAAAGAAAATACTTAACACATGGCGCAATGTGGAAATATATATAGCTATAAAGAAATAATCGTTTTGTATGTAAGTATGTAGGCAATTTTATTAACTACAATCGGATTCCGTTTAGTATTTATTTAACTTTAATTAATAATTCAAATTGGTATATACGATCATAATGTTTGCAGGAAATGAAGTATTTAAATGGCTGTCGATTATATTTCGTGCAGTGTACGTTTTTAATTTTACATTTACGGAAAGTGAAAAACACAATAAAAAATTCTATTGTGTGAGCAAATGAACTTTGTTATTTTCACCCCAATAATTTATGATGAAAATAATGCAGCGTGGATTAAAAATATTTTACTTATTGCTTTTTCACTTTTACCTGTTTGGTATTTTCACTTTTTAATGGTTTCTGTTTTCATTGTTAAAATTTTATTGTATATTTTAAATGTAAACGCTAGTCATTAGCCATTGTTTTGTCTGATTTTTTGTTTGTTTATTTTCTTTTATGTCCGTTATAAAATGAAATGCTTAAATAGCAACCGAAATTAACTGAAGCTTTAATTATTTTGTAAGACGCCGTTGATGTTGTATAACAAAGCAATGAAACGATAAGTTTTTTTATTTATATAATCTAATTGAAAGAAAATAACATTATTAATCAAATGCTCTCTATAATTTTTTTCTTTCTAAAATTTCTTCCCTGATTCTCAAATAATATTTTTAGGGTTTTTTTTTTTTAAATATTTTTCTTCTTAATAAAACTTTCACACGGTGGTAGCTGTGTTAATCTTACACCTGGAGTGGGTTTTTTTTGTTCGACTAGTTCATTTGGAGGAAAGCTTTGAACCTCTAAGGCTACGTCGATCCATGCATGCCAATTGGCTGGCTGGAAGTACCAGTCACACACTTCTGGCTTTTCTGATTCCAGTTGCCTCGTGGCAGTCGTGGCAAATATAATATTTTGTATTTCTTACACCACAAACTACAAAATAATAACAGTTAAAATACATCGCATAGGACTTTCATTATTTATATGGAAATCTTATATTTTATACTTACCAGTTATAGTAATCAATTTTCGTTTTTGTTGTATTATGGGAATAACATTGAGTTATTATTTAATAAATAAAATTAAAATTAATACTGATAATAAAGTCTACGTAAATTAATTTTCCTATAACATAAGTCAATCCTATTGCGTTTAATATACTTTCATATAATATTTAAAAAAAAATGCAAAGGGAATCGCGTTTCATTTCAATATGTGGCAAATATGCTTTGTAATGTATGTTTATATTTTCAACGACCACTCGTTTTGTCAACCCCAGTTTCGAAGGCATACCCGTTCGATAGCGATCTCGGTTTGACGGCGCCTGTTTGTCGCTGCGCCAGTGGCCGGCCGACGCCGTTTTCCGACGCCCGACATTCGACGCCGGCGCTCCCTGCACCGAAATCAGGCCAGAGTTGACTGCACGATGAATATTTAGACCTTTCCCAGCCTGAAACTTTCCGACAAAACAACGCATTTAGCGTATCCGCGATTCGTCTATAAATATACCGCATTTCCGTATTTTTGTTTCTTTATTGTGCTTGAAGTTTTCGCATCGTCTTAGCTATCTAAGAATTTCATCTACGTCACTATAATTCGTACAATAAATCTTTCAGTGAAATAATGTAAGCGTATTTTTTAAAACGTTTTTGCGTATTTTTGAACCGTTTGGAATGATATTAATTAATACAGAGATAAAAGAGTAATAATACGTAGCTGATATTATGACTGTACTTCTTTGTATTTATTTTCAGTAAGTTTTATCTTAATCTTTCGTTATGTATTATCGTACGGGTTATAGTAACACATTTTACAACGGATTTTGCAACTGTAAACTGGTGAATTTCTCTTAGTCTGTGTTTTACTATTTTAATGAACATGTTCTATTCAAGGACTGTTTTTTCAAACTTAAGGAAAACCTTTAAATAAAATGAAACCTCGCCATGTGATAAAAACCGCAACAATGAAGAAGGAATAAAAATGTATCAAAAATACTTAGAAAGCTGAGTATTTATTGTTAGTTAGACTGTTGTAGAGGTCTGCACAGGCCGAAATTTTACAAAATTACCCGGTCCGAGCCCGAAAAACTCAGATCCGACCCGGCCCGGGCCAGAGTCTAATATCACACTTGTTACCCGAACCCGACCCGAAACCCAGATTTATACTCCTCAGCCCGAAAAAAACCCGTTTTTACAAACTTACAACAATTGACAATTTTTTATAGAACTCTTAATAATTAAAATCATCATGGCTGACCTGTGACACGAACATAGTCTAGTTAAATATTTTTCTGAAGAAATAAATTTCTTACCCGGACCCGGCCCGAGCCCAAATCTCAATTGCGCTTACCCGCCCGAACCCGACCCGCGGGCCGGGCCGGGTAAGAGCCCGAGGGCCAGGCCCGGGCCCGTGCAGACCTCTAGACTGTTGTCAATGCCTTTGATATCACAGTAAGTTCACTACATATTTTTTTGAGAATTTCAATAATAAAAAAAAACAATGGAGAATTTTGAAGTGTTCAAGTAAGACATAGCACAAGTAAGATTTGAGAAAAAGCCGTAGATTTTGTCCTATCGATTGTCAATATAGTATACATACATATACTCACGGCAGTATGCGGACAGGTTTTATCAATAATGGCATGAATTACTAAAAATATAGACATGGGAAACTTTAAGAAGCTTTTTAATTTATCATTTTTAGGATCACTAGATTTATCAACAAATATGTCTTTTAATATGCATTCTCCATATCTCACGCGCCATATCAACGAGGATGGAAGATTGCCCCCAGTTATTTTTCGAGAGCAATAAGATTTTTATCCTCAATACAGTGAACCCGTCCCTACTCGGAATATATAATAATAACAGCATTCTGAGACTGCAATTTCCTATTCATTTTTAATATCGCGTGATAGCTTTGAGATATCTCCGGACGAGTTATTCCTTGTTATAATAATTATTAAATTCAGAGTATTCTTAGTAGCCTCTCATATATAATAAATCACATTTATCGTATTGCGAATATTCTAGCTTGTTCTAATATCAATCTTAGATAAAGATATAATTCACAATGATGTATTAAAATATCGAATTCAAGAAAAATCAAAGACGATCTTTAAATTATCAATGATAAATTATACCAGAGCAGAACACACCATTATAATAAAATACAAATAGCAATGAAAATATGACAACTGTACAAAATAAATACATGCTGCCGCATTTTTGCAATGTACTTTTATTGATTATACCACTATATTGATTTTTAATATGACGACACTTAGTCTTGAAAAAAAAATAGAACATTCTTCAAATGTCTGATTTTATTCCACAAATAATCTGCGTTTTTAAACGGACAAAACTCATTTTATTTGTTACCAATCGAATGACAGCCTATCCAAAGATGAACAACAACTCCGAATTTGCCGTTCTTATACATTTTCAGGTATATGTGATTGAAAAGTGAAAAAAAAACATCGATCCGGATTTCAGACCAAGAAAGGCAGACAATCTTAAAGCCACAAACATGAAAGGCAAAAAGGTGACTTTTTTAGATTGTGATAATCTCAATACCGTGGTTATGTGACATAGTTTTACCGTATATGTATTATTAAATATTAAGATAACTTGATAACTTTGGTACTTCACTGGTTGGTATTCCATCAACCTGTAGAATAACAAAGTAATCAAATTTTATTTGAATGCTAATCACAAATTCGTCATTTTTTATTCGTTTAAATTTGATATCCACCGGTGCTTCAGTCGAAATTAAAAACTATATATGTAGTATTTATTATTTCTACGTCTCCTTTATTTTGACATTGAATATGTTAAACAAAACCGTGTCATAAAAGTTAAAAAAAAACACATTTTAATTAACGTTACCTCTGACATTACAGGTAATAGTGCTTACCTTTCAGTAAAAGAAGACACACGTATATAAGGGCGTAACGAATTTAGTCTATCGAAAGTCTATTGTTTCTTAATTAAAACTCTATTATATAATTTTTCAATAGCATGCTCCATCTTTTCATTACTTTCCGAATTTATTTAATATGTATTTGACCAATATAATTATTTAGTCATGAAGTAAGCTTCTGCGTACCGTACCAAACGTCTATATACTTTATGTATGTACTTGTTGATGAATAAACGGGACAATATGTTGATAGTTAAACAACCTGGGGTGAGATTATGGATTTCATCATCAAAAAGCTTTTATATAGCTTATGTTACTGTTATGAATATGTCATATTTGACAATGCAATCAGTGTTCGCATGATTTTTACTGAATGACTACTATATCATATGTCGATGCTTAATATCGATTTTGAATATGTTAGAACATATAATCAAACAAATAAATTAATAGTGAATCCCATAGTATACACATTGTCAATAAAAGTATAAATAATTCCATGTTTAGTACAATATGCAGCACAACATGAATCTTAATATTAATTCTAACAAAATTCTGAAAACTGTACGCCTTGTCAACGTCAGATGCCAAATAGTGAAGTTCCAAAAGTATTTGGTCCCTAGATAACTGATGTCATGGCGACAATATAAATAAGTGTGTAAACAATACTTTATATCTTGTAGTGTAGTATTGTTTTAGATCGATAGGTGCTTAACCCGCATTAAATATTCATTATACGAAGTCGAGCCTTGCTAGCTGTCGTCTTTCTTCACGAGGCAGCCGGATCGTGCACTACCGTGCGCACATTGTATTGGATTATTGGTGAGAATGTATAGTGTTGACAATATTGCCATGGGTCTCTATTATTAGCATTGGCTTATTGCATCTCCTCTTGCATGCATGCCACTACACACCTCACACGACTTCGCTACGGCTATAGTTGCATTGATTACGCACGTGTGAGAAATGTCAGATTGGCTTTTTTTATTACACGTGTACAGAAGACAAATAAATTATCTATTGTTGACATTATACATATGTCAACGACTCTTCGAAAATAATAATAGTCTGGCCTTATCACCAAAAAAAAGACCTAGAACGTCACATCTAGGGCCTCAGATCCCGGGATTCCGTAAAATTTTGTGATACCGAAATTCCGTGATTGTGATGTTACTTATCCCGGGATTTTGCGATTGAGGATGAGAAGTGAAAAATTCTCGTAAAGTTTTTGAATTGAGCCAAATTTTTAGATTTTGGAAATTCGTCCGACATTTTTTCATTTTAGGAAATCCGTAAATCTGCCACTGACCTCAATCTCTTAATTCCGAATTTATACACGCTTTTGTGTTGAATGATCAATCCCAGGATTGGACAAATTGTGAATCCCGGGATTATAAAAAGGGTCCGGGATTGGATGCCCTAGTCACATAACGTAAGCGACGGAATCAGCTACTGTTTAGATAAAACATCTTATATATTATATATATAAAAAAATTGTTTTATGCAATTTTACCGATAGCAGAGATTGACGCGGTGTACAGCACATTGGACTCCATATTGATATAGTGTTTTTATCTAATATGTAACCCCTCTTTAACAATGTATTCCGCAACTTTTCAACGGTATTTCAAAACAAAAAAAATCAAGATTTTCGATTTCTCAAAACATACTTATTTCTACGAGTAGATTCTACTCGATCTTGATACGAAGCCGTAATTTCTTAATTAAAAATTTGGTCTTTATTGTATTTACTTGTTTTAAATTACACGTTTAAAATATTAATTAATCAATAAAGCTTCTATTGGTTTTTTCACGAGGAATGTATTTTTTGCACTCAATTTGATTAGGAACATCATATATAACTTTTTTATATTGTCACTGGATTGTTATTCATGTGGAACAAAGTTGTGTATAATTTAGAAACCAATCAACTCTGACATTATCTTACACTTTGACAATGTGAATATGTCCGATTGATTTTCCGCTCTGTTCGTACAGTCGGTATTTAATTTCCCAATGTAAATATAATAATAAAGACACTCGTACGCAAACACAAATTATCGATAAAATGATACTGATTTAGAAAATATCTCTAACGTCGTCGACTCCTCACTACTGCTTTGCATAAAAGATTTATGTATCAGCTTGTTGCATTCGATTGATAATACCATGTAGCATTGATATAACTATCGTCCTACGAAGCACGTGTTTTGCACTGTCAGGGAATACCCTGTCAAACTATGTATAAACATTTGCATTATCTATTTACGTATATGCGAGTTATCCAATATCCGGTGTGTTGTGTTTCCTCGTTTCATTATCGAGTGTATGATATAGTGTTATAAAGACGCATTTCCTGTGATTGTCGACGTATTTTTTTGTTGTATTTTGCCTGCATTCTGTTGTAGGTTTTGATTGAAAAAGTCGTACTTATAAAAGTTTTGTTTTTTAGAATTGCTGACTTGTCATGCGCAATGTAATTAAATTATTTATCAGGAATCAAAAAATTTCAGGAGGTTGGTTGGGAAGGGTGTGCAATAGCGAGGAATTTACGACATGTCTTTATAATATACCCGACTGCGGGTACTTAACCCAGATATGCTCACCGTAGGACGGTAGAATTATATCCATACTTTTGAAAATAACGTGGATTTGCAGTGCTATAATATTTATTTTTTTTGTATTGCGTGGTTGATACAATTGCATTTTCCAATAATCATATGTAAACTTTGACTTAAAAAAATAGTTCGTGTCATTCTTCGGTCTGTGAAGTGAAGTTGATAGAAATTATATTACAGATTAATAAAATCTCTGAGCAATATTAGGGTTAATGGAGCATTTAAGCAATGAAACATGAATTGTTGAAATCTTGTATACTTTAAGTCATATATGAGAAACTCAGACTCGTAACTTTTTCCAAGTATGATAAATTGAGAAAATCGAAAAAAATCACATGAGCATATTTTTTCGTAATTGTTTATCGCAATTAAAAAGTAGCACTTAAGGTGCGAAATATACTATTACACCATTAAAAACTACTGATCGCCGATTATTTCTTTCTAACCATATCATAGTTTTAATTTTAAATGGCAGTGTCAGGCTTTGGCAGTAGTTTTAACAATGCTTAAACTAAATTTTAAAATCCAACTATTGTTTGATGTTTTAGAATTTTAGGCATAACTTATCTTAAAAATATGAAAAATGAATATTATGAATTTTGATACCAATCTCCACATATCTCCTCTCCGAAATCCCTACAACTTTTCCCGTTCCGGTCTATTAATAAATATATTTTAGTTTAATTCATTATATTTGTAAATAAATTCACACAGACACGTCCAAAAAGTCTATCGAGAATAGAATATTTACGACACCTGAATTAGTATTGTTAAACTAAATTAAATCTTTGTCTAGTGGTCTCACCGTTGTAATGCTTTAACTACACGTCATGTCAATGATCCATCAGATATTCTCCTCGGACAAAATGTATGACATTCTAAAACAAATCATTATTCTTATTATTACCTGGTACTTTTACATTTTTCTTTTTTTGCAAAGCTGGGTTTTTACAGGCTCATTCGCCAGTATCATTCTCACTTTGTATAATATAATACATATTCATTTTGGTATAAAATAAAAAAATATATAAGTTACACATTAAAATAAAACACCGAGAGACGGCCATAATGTAAGTACGAGATTCGCAAATGTATTGCCTACTTCGTAATATTATTACGCATGTTTCGTTATGTTATTTGGCGCGGTAGAGGGTTGGGGAAGGGTGTGAGTAGATTTAGGAGCTTTGTTGCGGAAACGCAATGCTTTCGTATCGATCAGGAGCTCCTTCCTTCCTAGTACATCGTCTACCTCCAGTTTAGTCCGCCCACATAATACACTTTTCGAGGAACGCCGCTGTTTCTTTTCCCGAATGAAATTATTATATTCCATATCAGTTTTCTTTGTAAAGTCGTTTTTCACTTTTGAATACAAAAGTAGCCTTACTTTCTCTCCGCTTCACAAAGATACGCCTCGACATCATACACATCGCAACTTCTGAAATTTCGTTGACGTTTCAACAATAATTGAAAAAGCAACAGCGATATACCTGTATACATAATATGATATATATTAAGTTCTTTTCAGTATGATAGGTTCAGAAGTAATTTAGTTTAAAAATAAAAAATATTTTTTGCATTCTTAACTTTAAAGATAAATTGAAGTATGTATCGAAATTCAATAAATTATATTGTCCACACTGGTTTCACTCAGTGGGTTTATTGTCAGTCGATCCTGATCATATTCTAACATTGTGTTTTCATTGCATAACAAAAAAATCTTTGATTTCTAGTAACTTGATTTCACTTATTCTCCCCCAAAATATAATCTCAAAGCACTAGATATTTATATATATAAAAACAATTGGACATATTCAAAAACAGCTGTTGTACATCTGATAGATATATTTTCGATTTATTCGACGGTAAGTTAAGTTAGTATACAATTATTTCTTATAGAAAATAAAATTGATAATTTACAGTAATTTTGGGTGTTTCAGTAACCCACATATATCAGCTCTTAGCGCGATTATTCAAATTCAGTTTTAAGCTATTTGTGTGTGTTTCTAAAATATGGAATAGATTTTAATAATATGTATATTTAATATTTATGTACTGCACATTTTTTTCTGCTTAGATAATTATCTCTCTACTCTGCAAAAGAAAATTGTTTTCTTCCAAGATTATTCGCAAGATTATTTAGCTGTCATTTGTCTCCTAAATGGCCGGCACGGAAAAAAACTATTTTCTTTTAATCTCTTTCTGCTTTTTGCTTTTTAGTATATATAATTAACGGAAACATTCATTTTTTATTTTCCAATTATTCGTCATTAGAGTCGGAATATGTGTAAGTGAGCCACGTATGTTATTATATTTAAAGAAAATACTACAAATTGTACATTCGTTTAAAATTCAGCTGTCCGCTTCCAACTTGACATATTTACATCTTGTATAAGAGTCACTTTTAAGGTGTTCGCTGTCAATACTTGGTGGAATGGCATTATAATAAAAATAATAAAACATTTTTAGTACTTTTTCCACATAAAACTTGTTGGATCAGGACCGTTTTCGCTCATCGCGAGCATTATCAACTGATAAGAAAAATATATAAACAGTGCTATTTATACAAATTTAAATTTAAATAAAAGGTGTAAGCAACTATTAACAATGAAAAGGATTTACAAATTAAATTATAATTACACAAACATAAAATGCTTAACTCCTATAACATGCAATTATAAAACCATCAGACTAATAAATATAAGTGGCAAATGATGTCAATTATAAACCCAATTAAAATTTGGGATGTTTTTAACAAAGTGAAACTCTACATTACTAAAGTAAATAACTCAATGATGATTTTTTATTTATCCCGCTTCCAAGTAATGAGTCTGTGTACTTCATCAAAATCAGCAGCAATGAAGATTCTGAAAATTGATTTTTTTTATTGTATGTAAGTAATTAATCCAGGAATTATTGTGAGTAAATCATTCAGCGTAGCTTCTCAGATAGTTTCTCTATACTAATATGAGATAAGGTATTGACAATAATTAGATATCTAGGCGCTTTCTTTCCCTCCTGCATTTAGGATTGGGTATAACTTGTTATAAGGGGACAAAATAAAACACAAAAATACACAAATTTTTCAAATATTGGAAATTCGATTTTTTTATTGCTAAATGGACATCGTTAACGAAATCTGAGACTTATAGCGATATATCTCGTCTAGCGCGATCATCATTTGATGTATGACCACTATTATCTATTGTGTTAACAGTCATTAAATTGTTGGTCCGGGTACCTTTTTAATATCCAAATACTACAAGAAGCTCTAATAAATATCCGTCGAAAAAAAAACTATTTAATGTATAGTTTCCATATAATCGTTATTTCAACTTTTAATCGTTATTCATTGTTTTCGTTTTCTTGGCAAATATTTTTTTTATTATAATTATGCCCAACAGTTATTTGATCAACTTTCTATCTAATGTTTTAATGCACAACGAAACGTGTTGCTCAATGAAGATATTTATTCAATGGAATAATTCAGTGTTTCCCAAAATTTTGACATACGTGTACCCCTTCTATAATTTTCGCAAACCCTCGTCAAAAAAATGCGTAAATCAAACAATCAAAATATATAAGCTGCTTGATGCACCAGGCACAGCCAAAGTTCGGTGCTGCGCGTACTCCCAACCAACTATTCACGTACGGGGGTACCACACTTTGGTAAACACTGGAATAAATCAACTAAGAAGCAAGTTTTAAAATACCTTCATAATACCAACAACTATTGTGATATATAAATAATTTTGATTTTTCTGGAATGAAGTTAGATAACCTACGAAAAAGATTCGTGTACTGCTCACTGTGTGATTATTAACCATATGTGTCTCCCTCATAGCCTGCTACTAAGAATACATACTGTTAAGCAATCAAAAGGTCGTGGCAAGGTAAGATATAATGAGGGGTTTTTATTTTGATTATTTCAGTCGATTCAGCGTCGGACTTTAGACAATTTTCTCATTTCATTTTAACTATCCGAAGTGTAGTAAAAAATCATTCATATTAAATAAAGTCGTCAGTGTATTATACATACAATGAATTTTACTAGTACTGTAATTATATGAGTATATTGTCTACACTGTATCATTTTATTAAATATCATTTCAGTTTATGCGATATAAACGAGAATCATTTACGTTAATGATTGGTACTTCAGCTTAAATAAGTTAATCTTCTAAATTGTTGCATTTTCTAAGCGCTGTGGCAAAGCGCTTACAGCTAGATTTCTCCCAAAGATTCCTTCTTCCAATCAATGGAACGAGAATCGTGCAGGCTGTGATGAACAATAAATACGGAGGTGGGTGCACGCCTATCGCGAATTGCTTGTTGGCAAGTAATTGAACATTTATTTTCCCCCATCCGTCGAGGGCGGAAGTGGGTACGTCGCTGAATCCAAAGCGTGGTTCTCATTCAATTGATGGAAGGGTAGGGTACGCAACTGCTGAATAATAAAGGCCTATTTATTACTCCGATACACACGGAAAGTGCCCACCGTTTGCATAGCTTCCTTTAAGTATTCAATTTGGTCGTGTTATCAATCAATACGAATTTTGGTATACTGGTCATATTGTTTTTTCCGCTTCAGTTCAAAGGGTAGTGTCATGCTAATTAATTAACATGGTAATAAAGTCGTTTGAAACTAACTATGTTTGCAATATTATTCTTGTAAATATCGCTACCTGAAAACAACGGTGTGATAAAATGAAAAATGTCAATTTTGAGATAAGTATGCCAATCGATCTCTGATAACTCTAAACCATAGGTTTCAACCTTTTTCGGGTGGCGACACCTTTTTATAAAAGGCATATGACCCGCGACCCCGATGAAATTGAAAAAGGCATTTTTTTAAATAAAGTTTTCGTTTTTAGCTCTTCCGAGAATTTTCAAATCCAAAATACCAGAATACCGATTTGCCGAAAAATGTTGGCGACCCCCCAGAAAAATCGTCGCGACCCACAGATTGGGAACCCGTGCTCTAAGCAGTCTAAACCTACACAGTGAAATACTGCGATATTAAAAAAACAATTCATGTTCATTGAAAATCGAAATACAAGTGTTTTTTTATTGAATTAGCATTTAATTGGTAAAAAAAACTCCATTGTAACAAGGTGAGAAAATAACAAATGATTTTAGTTTTAATTTTTTTATTTTTATATAGTTGATAGTAAACTAAACGGTGTATGCCAAAATAGTTCTGATGAAGGCATACCCCGAAATAGCTTTCAACTATATTTAAAAATATAATATTTGTAGAATTAAAATACTTTGTTATTTTTTCACCTTATTCCAATTGCCCTGCAACTTAAAATCATCGGAAGTATAAGAGGGAATACTACATACAAATAAAAGTATATAATAACTACCTCCATCATAAACCGCAAAAGAAACTAAATAATATTCTAATCAACTATTTTTAATGTATGAAAAGAAACTGGAATGGCAAAACTGGCATTTTCTATTTATCTCACTGTTTCATTCATGTAGTGATAGGGAAGTATAAGATTTTCAGGATTAGACAAAACGTCTTCGCTCTGCCAAAAAAACGTTGCGTCGGTTGTTTTGATGAAGTGCTATGTTGAAATTTTGTCTTCAAGAAATATATTTTTTAATCCAAAAATATACATTATCTCTCGAGTATCATAAAATATTTTTGCAACGCAACGAATCATTATAATATGATACACTGTCTTAACCTATCAAAATTGTTTTTTGTGCATATGTTTACATGCATGATTTAATATATCCTGTCGCTAAAGCTCATAATAAAATAAAAATAAAATCGATGATTAATTGAATGTATCATTTTTCAAAACTAGAAAGTCTCGAGACTTACGTGGCTTTTTAAAATCTGTTTTACCTTTTTAATACATATTATTGAAATCAGTATATTCATGTAATCTCACCATAATGTTGGATAATGTTTATTTTAATTTTGACATAGTACAATATTTTATTTGGGTTAATTATATCGAACTATTCACATGGAAAACTGTAAATTAAAACCTCCCCCTCAAATTTATAAATTTCTATTTTTGATTCTGTCGACCCGATTCTATTTATGTACCCTTATATTGATCACGAACGAAAATACCTTTCGTTTTTTCGCAAGTCCTTCATTACCAACACCCGTCGATCTTTCATACCTTTATAAAAGCCCTTTCACTCAAACGTATACATAAACAAATAGTACACAAACAATCCACCACCAACGGGGCTTTGTATGGACCTTTCAACATAAAATATAGGTCAAATGGCATATGAATTTTAAATCGGTATTCTGTCAGAAGTATGCCATTCTTATCAGTGTGAATAAAGAATGTTCACATAAATATATCGTTTCACTTTGCTACATGATAAGCAAACCTCTTTGTAATCCGATATATTGACAATATGTATATCGTTGTGACATGAATACCGTATAACATATTTTTTGTAGACGGATCTGAAATACATAATGATGATATTAATTTTTCAGTACATTCAATGTTGTAACTTGTAAGTAACGGTAGACAGAAATGGTTTTTTTTTCACAGTTGTATAAAATAATCTTTCTATCCATCGATAAGTTGGTACGGTTCCCTGTTTTATTGTAAAGACCGGGAAATATCCATCAAACACAAGAACTTTAAAAAAATACATTAAGGTTTTACATATCTATTATAATACTAGATTATAATTATGAATGATATAGACTGCTCATGGAGCATTTTTACAGAAGTTGTACCACTAGAACTAGTTCCTCTTATAACTGACGGGAAAGATCTTCATAAAACTAATAAACATGCATCTGACGAACCAGTATCACACTTGATGCTTTTATTCATAATGTTTCAAGTATATGTATGGTATTATTCGTTTACGCTATGATATGGTATTATTTCAATAGGAGTACTCGATCTGAAATGTTGAAAACTCTTGTAAAGGTATATTGTAGTGTATAGAAGCAAACGATAGACAAAGGAGTCTAACCGTTTTATTAAATTATGAGTACACGTACTTATATCATTATTCTGCATTCCTCGTCATACTCGAAACAGCCGTTTGAATCCTTGCGCTGGCATATTTCATGTTAAATATGTTTTCCGGAATTTCTCTATGGGGCTTGTGACCCCTTTGTCCAGAAACTCTTAATCGAGGTACAAACTGTAATATCACAGTAAAATATTATTACATCTTATGAACATTGCTATCCTATGTAGGGAGCATTAACGTAAATAATAGATACAGTGTGAATCGTTTAATATGAAATTACTGTAGCATAAAACTATTTAACATTAGATGTTTCGATTCAGTTTTATGACATTTATAAAAACCCTTCACAGAAGACATTTTACAAACATAATTTGCATATATTAAATTTCTAATAATGTCATACATTGTTCTTTTATGATTTTTTAATGAAAAATTCCTATGAAATATATATCGCTGTAATGGTAAAGATTTAATGCGTATTAATGAGTAGATGAGATATATTTTCCCTTTTACGGGATATTTTCACACTACATATCAAAAAAATGAATGTGTAATAAATAATTATAGCCGATGATTACATACAGTACTTGTTATTATTGCGTTTAATTAGCTTTTGTTATCTCTCGCCTTTTCGCGTTTAGGGTGAAAATTACAATTACTATGTGATTGCATTAACTCTAATTATAGGCATATTGTAATAAACTATTAGCGAATAAATCAGTGAATAAAATCGTATTATAAAGAGATCGATCAAAGCATTAGGAAATTTTCCATCAGTGTTATACAGTTTTAACTTTAATTCATCTCAAACAATGTCGTTTATCATAAATAATCTTGTCATTTATTTCGCCGTAACATGGCCGCGCCAAAGAAATTTTGAAACCATGAATGTTGTATCTTATATAATTATTTAGATCCGATGACTAAACAATTTCACTTAGGGAAATTAGCGTACCGAATCCAATCTATCTGTAGATAAATAAATACTTATATTGAATCGAATTTATTTTGTTAGCCAAAGCGCATTAATTCATAAGAAATTTCATTATGAGAAAATTCAAAATGTGCTGATCGATAAAAAATCCAATTTGCCCGCCATAAATCTTTGTGTCTAACGTTTGCAAGTCGAATACTGTTTGTACCTTTTTTGGCGCGTAATTTATTTAGATTTATTCAAATAGTTTCAGCCTTTTGCCAATTTTAAGTTCTTGTGTTTGACATCCAAGGGAGAAAACTGATTAAATTGTGTTGATATATATTTAAATCTAGTATAGGTGTCGTTAAGGTCACAAACGAATTTTCTTTATACATCGTATACAGACATTTCCTTTTTGATTATTTATCACAGATTTTTAAAACAATATATTTTTGCAACGCTGTTATTCTTATTCGGACAGGATTCATAATAATTATAATGTGGAAGTGTTGTATTGCAACTTGGATAATTAAGTCGTCTGACTTTATATAATGATACCCCTACAAAAATATTAAAATAGTCGTCAGATTTATCTGTTATAACCCTGGAAATAGGACGCTCTTGTTACATTTATGGCCGACAGCATGATAAACAATTTGCTGACTGTCAGTTCAAGCATGTAAATACTGAAAGGCGAAACCTAAGTTGCTTTTGACAAAACATACTTAAAAATAGCGTACGAAATTCAGTCAAATTATATTTTTGCTATTTGATTAATTTGTCTAGTTTTCCGTTACGATTCAAATACTTGGCGTATTATAATTAATTTGTATCGTTTTAAACGTGATGAATCCTTCAAAGTATGTGTTACCAAGCCATGCTTTTAGTAGAATAAATGATTTATAAAATATAGATGTATTTTTATTCTCCCTTTAGGGACATAACCACTGAAGATTTAATACACCTGCGCCACAGGGATGTTTCTCCCCACATTGTTTTTCAGCGATCGATCCGACCGACTTATTTTGGCCACTTAAATGTGAACGAATGCCCCAGAGAGAGGAGACCGGTCCACCACGTTTGTGCACTGCTACCATCCACGTAACATTGAAATTCAGAAATACTCCCCCATATTCGGGTTGAAAGCTGGCAGTGAAATCTCCGAATTGCGATTATGAAACATCGACGTTGCAAAAAATACATGTGAGAAAAAGTGAAATGTGGGAAAGGAAAAAAAACCCTTTCAGAAAAAAGCTTCTCAAATAAACCGTAATATATGGGTCAAACCGATGGAATTTAAAGCTTAGTTGGATAGGGCCTCGGAAAACTTACTTTCACCTACCTGTCACGTTAAAGCATTTGAAATATTCGTTTAAAACAAATAATCGAATATCATAAACTAAAATCTTATTATTCATTGCTTATTATTTTTTTTTGGAAATACGTAATTATTGTTTACTTGTACTTGTTTGTCAGATACATGTGTCTTGAATGGTTATTATGTTGTATGAACAAAATATATTCTATAAAGATATTACACGAAACCGAATGACATTTTTTTGTTTACCCATTGGTTGAATATTCTATGAATAAATAATATTCGAATTCCTTATACCTAAAAAGAGCCGAATATATTCGAATATTCTGTTGTTGGAATCCTTAATCACGATACGTACAGTTTTTTTACCATATTTTTTTCCGACAAATTAATGGTATTCTTCTATAGAATAAATTCGTATCTGCTTGATTTAATTCCACTACAATAAGTTAAAAGTAAGAATAATGTAATCTTCAGAATCTTCTTAGTCTTCTTCAACAAACTTGTTCCACATAACATATCCTAGATCACGGTGTCTCAACCAGGGGCCACAGAATGTTTCAAGGGGGCCACAGAGAAAAAATAATTTAAGGGGAGCCACAGCACAGTTTTGCACGGACAAATATCCAGACCCAAATAAACTCCCAGGTTTTTAAAATCAGGCAGCGATAAAATATTATAAAAATCTGTAAGAGCTTAAAAAAAGTTCTCGCATCTTTATTTTGCGAATTCCGTGAATTCCTCTGTTTTTGAAATTCTGGGAAGAGCTTGATTGAACATTATTTTGGAATCTTTCAATCCCCGAGTCTCGAAAAACATATTTGTACGGGTATAGAGGCCACGGGCTCAAAAAAGGTTGAGGAACTATGTCCTAGATAACATACATCAATAGATAACTTTTTTTAAACCATTTAAAATAATTAAAGTGTGATATATTTACCACGTTTACTATAAAGTATGCTAACTTTATTTCGACTTCAAATTTGGAAAATTATATAAATAATCAAAATATTATGAACTTTGACTTTAATAACTAGATACATATTAATCTTACGTTACGATAGAAGTAGTGATATGTGAAGGTTTGTTGAATCGTTATTAACGTTATTCCAGAGAATATATCTATTCGTTTCTAATTGCTCCAGTCTCCAGGGCACTACCGTAACCAATGGTAATTTATCGTTGTAAGTATACATATTATATAGAAACTGGGTTTCACAGAAACTCTGGCAGATGTGTACATCAGACATTAAGCAAGAAATCAATCTAATTAACGATTAACCGATCAGTTATGGTTTTGTATGCATCGTCAGCTTACCACAAATATTACCAATGTAACAGGCGTGTAAAGCAAAAATAATAATCATATTTATTAACATTTCATCTTGTGGCAATCGTCATTCAGTTATACGTTATACTGTTTATAAGTAACAGCTTTACCGCTGTCAAAATTAAGATTATGAGCAGTGTTGCTGTGGTAGCGTTTTCATGTACAAATACAATTAAATTATATGATATAATAACTCTTGGGAAACGGACAACAATTTTGAAGACCACAAACAAATATCATTTCATGTCACATCTGTCATTTTGAGTAAATCGACTTTTAAATATTTCAAGCTTTAAATAATCGTTAAAATTATCTTTTGACTACAAATTTTTAACTTTTTATGTTTGTTATTGAATTTTGTGATAGGACATCTACTTAACTAATTATATGAGCACATAAGAGGTGGAGTGAGCCAAGTGGTATTTTAGAAAAAAAAAGTTAGATGAATTGTAATATTCTAAGTATGTTAAAAGTGAAGTTACCTCAATTAACACACATTTCAATAGTGCAATCTACGTAAAATAAAAATATGCGATCCACGAAAACACCAAGTAAAGACGTGATTGTGCTCAAAAGTCCAAGAAAAAAGTTTTACCATTTTACTAGTTGACTCACTTCACCTCTCAAAGGGTTCATATTTACTATATCTGAATTTATTTATTTTCTCTAAAGTCATTTTTTGTGGGAAAAAAACATTAAATTTTCTGTATGGTGTAGGTTAGAATCTAACCGTTGGATCACTAGGTGATTTTTCCTTGACGACTCTTTCTATAAACTCGTTTTAAACGGATAGACGATTTTTTTCTGATAATCTTAATATATAAGAAAATACGTTAGGAAGTCCTTTACAAGATAGCATTCATTTATAGTTCATTTTATTAAAAAAATGGACTTGGAAAAATGAAAAAATGGAAATTATATTTGTTTTTGTCTTCAAATGGTTTTTCAACACTCGCTCGCTATAATTACTACGATAATTGACATTAAATTTGAATTAAGTATTTTTTTGTATTATCAATTATGGACGGCATTGTATTTGTTTTACTCAGATGGTGTGAATCATGGATGTATTGGGCTGTTCAGCTTTGAAAATTACTGCATGCGACAGATTCTAAACGTACATTACTACATTGATATGGCCACATTGAACAAATCATAATCTATTAACAGACACAGCAGTTACTCATAGTAAAAAGACGCATTGCATGGCTCAGATAATTCTTGGAGATGAAGATGCCACCGTCATGGCTGCCCCGATGCCCGTGACGCAGGAATCTCGTTAGATGAATTGCAGTTGACTGTGCTCCTCGTTAAAGTGAAACGGATGAAAAAAATATTCTACGTTTTGTTTTTTATCGCAAAATCGGATAACAAGACACATACGCACAAAAGGGTAAATATGTCAATCACATATAATACATATGCGCTCAATATTAAGCACAAGGACAATGACAAATACACACAATAGCAATTATAATTTTATGATTTTAAAATCGTTTGACAAATTTTTTTCGTTCGTTTAAAAAAATGATAATATTTATGTTCACGTTTACCGTATGTGCCTCCTAAGTCACTGAACCCAAAATCGATATGATTATTATAGAACAGAGTATTAAATGCCTATTAGGATATAATTATGTGTTCTTTGATGTGTTCGTTGTTAAATGTCGGGGATATGACCTTAGTTCCCTGAAGCGGTTATTTTATTATACACGTAGATGCGCAAAGTGGTGTTTATGCTAAAACGTTTCCGATGATGGGCGGATTTCTCTTCTGGATAATATTTATTGCCCGACTCTCGTCGATTGCTTTTCAATGTTGAAATGTAAAAATAATTCAAACGCAGCAAACTCCCTACGCAATACAAATTACCTACTTTGTTTGAGGAACCCAAATTCACTCTTATACCTTATAGCCTATTTGCTACTATCATGCAATCATGCAATCATACTGACATTATCGACTATTAATATATAGATTTTTTATTTATTCCTACACAATATTTGTCCAGAGGCTTTCCTAGTGCCTTTCTTCATTCAAATCCATCTGCTGACAGACTTTTGTTCACAAGTGTGAATGTGCTAAAAAGATCTGATCTGCACTCATTCACCATTGAAATAGCCAGAGAATTTGAGCATAAGAGTGTAATTATAGGCGGAGAAAAATCAAATAAATTTCTTTATTAACTGGAAGAGAGACGAATAGCTAAAATGATCGTTTAAAATCCCCATAAAGTACACAGTATCACTCTCATTTCAGTCCAATGTTTGATTGCATTCGTAGGTGAATCATTAATTCAGTAGGCAAAATGAAAATTTACTGCTACAGAGATTGAGAATCTCATCATGCTAATGCATTTACCCCAACTTCTACGTCTGTAGGAACATTATAATTTAGTCGAGTATGCATAATGTCTATAACACGCATAGATTGATTGCAAGTGGTTCACCTTTGCCAGCCCCCTCCCCTGTAAAGCCCTTTTCAGACCGTAACATGTTCATTTACTCACTTCGGATTACACCATGTTCCAAAACGTTGTGTGGAAATATTGAATCTACTCATGAAAGAACGCAAAATATAAAATTTGATCTTCAAAACACAAAAAAAAATCACGATTCAAATCTTTTGTGTCCGCTAGAATTCTTTGTTATGCCAACTTCTTCCGTTCTGTTCTAGAATAAACAATCTATAAAAATGTAGTAAATAGAGATTAAGAACGTTACTTTCAAATCCTTTACTATTTCACTTTTAGGGTGTTCACTGTCAATACTTGGTGGAAAGGCATTATATTAATAAAAACACAATATTCCTTTGTAATTCATTCCACTTTATTTAATAGGTCAGGACCGGTTTCGCTCATTGCGAGCATTGTTAACTGATAAGAAAAATATGTAAACAGTGCTATTTATACAAATTTAAATTGAAATAAAAGGTTTAAGCAACTATTAACAAGAATTTACAAATTACATTATAAGTGACTACGATTCCACAAAATTAAAATGCTCAATACCTATAACATAATTTAAGATTTCGACTGAAGGTGCTTGGTGTAATTTCAATATTAAATTTGAATCGTTCAAACTATGTACAAATTTGAACGATTCAAATTTAATATTGAAATTCCACCAAGCACCTTCAGTCGAAATCTTAAATTAAATCAAACTATGGACATTCTCACAGATTTTGTTTCTAACGAAACCCGGGTCGTTAGTGACAAAATCTGTGAGAATGTACATAGTTTGAACGATTCAAATTTACCTATAACATACAATAAAAAAAATCATCAAAGACTAATAAATTATAAGTGGTGAACCATGGCAATTATACTTAACTATTTACTCGATGGAGCATTTTTTAATTATTTTAACAAATTATTTACTGTTTTTGATAAGATTATTACTATTAAAACATCATTTTTGTCCTTTTATTAAGTTATTAAATGTCGTTCTTGTCTGACCGAGATAAGCAGCTTGACCATTTTCACAAGTTTGTGTTTGTGAATACGACTTTGACTCGAT
The DNA here is from genome assembly GCA_031772345.1 of Himalopsyche anomala. Lineage (NCBI taxonomy): Eukaryota > Metazoa > Arthropoda > Insecta > Trichoptera > Rhyacophilidae > Himalopsyche > Himalopsyche anomala. The sequence goes on from CM062831.1 coordinate 12,234,000, forward strand.
TTTCATTTAATATCCTCTCATTTGATAAATACATCCCTCAATTTAACATCAATGTACATGGCGAACATATCAAAGATTGCATTACTCATATTATTTAAAATAGGAAACATTTAATTAAAATTATTACGTGATAGTCAATATATGAATTCAAAATGACAGAAGGTGAAGATGAATCTGACGTGGGTAGCATACTTTATAAATTATCTACACGGTTCGCTTATTTGATTTTCCGCCACTTCTATTGATCAAGCGCATACATATTTTGTTGTTTTACTTAGCAAAACCGTTTTATAAGCCAATATGATGTGGGCGTAAATATTTGCTCAACAATTTTGGATAAGATAATGAAATGATATTATTTTATCTGGCGCGATATGATTGGCAGAGGAATGTTATTAATGTGCCTGAATCGCTGTGACCTTTTTAACATTATATGTATTTGCTCCAAGTTGTAATAATTTGCTTCTTGCGGTGAATTATAGAAATATGTACATACAATTTTTGGACGGACACATTGGTTGTTTGCATTATCAATACGATAGATAAATCATAAATTGACCATGCGTTGAAGAGGTTGTTGGTTGGATAACTTATGTAAATAAAAAAACTTTGACTTGATAAATTTAAGTATTCCGAAATAAATTACAAAAACATTTTGTACGATGGGTATAATTATAAATTTCACGCTTAATTAATCGTATGTTCCTCCGAATGTATTGTATAAACAACGTAATTTTTTTGATTTTATCATACATTTTTCTTCTAATACGTAACATTCAATCGATTAAATGAGAAATCGATGCAGAAAACCATATATCGAAATTCCGGTTGTGGAATATCGTGTGAATAGCCTATATTTCTTGAACATCAAAATCGACTCGTAATACAGTATTTCAAAAATAGAACAAGCTATAATCATAAATTATACTTCCATATTTCGAACTAAATCCTCTAGCTATTTGTTAGATGAAATAAAAGAAAACCAATGTTTCTTAAAGTTATACTTGACTTGAAGAACTTATTTTTTATTTTCCTCTACAACTTACAGCCAATGTATTTTCCCGTGTGTTTCTTCAAGGCGGTTAGTAAAAGTAACTAGTTAGTATTTCTTATTGGTGTAAATGTAACGGTTTTCCAGTTTTCTGCGTTTGACGATCTCTTCGGTTTTTGTTTCAAAACATATTCATTGTTGACATTTTCATCCCAAAAAAAAAATCATTGTACATCGCTTCAGACATATAACAGCAGAGATTTGGTTTTTAGAATCCACATAAGAGTGGACATGGTTATACAAAACATATAAAGAACTGTTTAATAAATTGCTTCTTTTTACACGAATATAATAAAGCGCTTACAGAGATGAATACTGAATAAAATCAGAATGATAGTTTTCTGTTCTTCGTGACTTTCTTCTAAGCACTAAATGAACAATGGCATTGCGTGTAATCATTATGGTCAGGAATATAATTGTGACGTAAATCTCAGGCAAAAGTTTACGAAGCACTGGCTTAAGGTAGCACAATGTTCTCGCCATAACGCCCTAATACTTTGACGCCTCCATACAATAACCCGCCTCTCCCGCTTAGTTTTCCACGTTTCTATGGTGACTTATTTCCTTTTTTTGTGTCCCAAAAGAACTCACCTCGTTTTCGCCAGTCACGCAACGGCCAATGGCCTGTTATGTGAAACACGCTATCTCTTGATCCCCCGATGCTCCCCTCTACATCGGCAGATATTCTACCACAGAAAGTAAAAGGCGATAATACGATTGGGGAACAATCAGGTATCTAGTTCTTTTTATAAGTGTCGGAAGCAGCATATTATTTTTATAGCATCTTCATGACAGCGGTATATATTGTCAAAGTACATTATTCTTAACGACAGATGTTTGTCAATCGATTGTTTATATAGCGTATGCCCATTAACCCTCCAAGGACGAGCGTGACCTTGTGGTCACAGTAAACACCGTTGTCTATTGATTCCATTATTCATCCATTTTCTAGCCGAATATCGTTGCTTTCACTCACTTTTGGTTAAAAAGGATACAGACTTAAGCTAGTCATCAGCCGCGGGGACGGAAACAACTACTAAAAGCACATACGATTTTTTGAATTTCCGTTTATTTTTAATGGTCCTTTTTAAACTGTTAGTTATTATTATATCAAAACTTTAAATTATTAACACTAAGTACTTTTGGTAATAATATATTTTTGTGTTTATATTATATTAATCTAAAGAGGTTAAATTGTAAATATTAAAAAAAAAATCGTTCAGCTATATTTCAATCCCGAATGTTTGTGTGACCATACGGTCACGCTCGTCTTTACTATCGTCCTTACACAAAATTACACGGCAATGTAATGACGAGCATGACCATATACTCACGCGGGGTTTCTATACAACGACATTGTATTATTTTTTTGTCGCTAGTTATTCGTGATTTTAATATGGCTTAAAAATATATTTTTATTGAAAAAAGTCGTTTCTGAAGGGCTAAGTGCCAGGCATGTCAAATAATTATTGGATTTTCATCACACATTGACTGTGGAAAAGCAAAAGGATGTTACCCACACAAAAAAAAACAGAAGTCAAATTTTAAGTCAATAAATGTGTCATGTTCGCTAAATGTAATATAGTATACCATCTTAATGCTTAATTGTGATGTCTCGCTTAAATCACTGCTTGAATTTTTTGATTTTCGAAAATCTATTTTTTACGGCACAATTATTTTCTCGCAGTCCATTTGCATTGTCTCAAGTTAATTAAAAAAATACAACGTAACTGATAAATCCTCGTAATCTTTCTTCACACAATCTCCAGTTACGCATTAAGTATTCAAGGAAACATTTTACAAACATCCGTAAACGACATCCGCAAGTATTGTCCGACTGCCATTTAACACTTCCTATAATTAGTATCGCAAGTTCAATCAAAATATAAATTACTTTATTTTTTACTAAATTATTATGAGACGAAGTTCACTCGGTTAACGTTTGTATTCGCATGTATTTGTGTACATATCTTAGAATTATCTTTAAAATAATCGTTTTTAGTGATAATGACAAATTCTTCCCACAAAACTATTGACACTGCTCAGTATGTTGAGTGCTACTTAGATAACGTCAATGAAACTTCACACTGCATAACGAGAGCGACTACAGAAAAAAAACTCGATAGGGCGAACATCAATATTGTTAAGGCATCCAATTCCGGATCCTTTTTGTAATCCCGGGATTTTGGTATCAATATTTTTTCCAATCCCGAGATCCCGGGATCAAACATTTACCATAAAATCGTGTAGAAAATCGGGACTGAGGATTTTTTTTTCGGCGACTTTGAAATTCCGGGAATTAACGGATTTCCTAAAATTAAAAAATGTGAATCCTTTTAGGGAATTTACGGAATTCCCAAAATTTTGCTCTCGCGCGAATTCAATACATTTTGTCTGGTTGCCTATTTTCAACAACTTTGGAGAATGTTGCACATGTTGTCCTCGATCCCGGGATTAGTACTATCACAATCCCGGGATTTCGGGATGACAAAATTGGACGGGATTCCGGAATTGCGAGACCCTAGATATTAAGTAAAAATTTTCGAGTCAATTGTAAAAACCTGTTAGTACTCGATACTATTCATTCACGCGTTACCGTTTTTACGCGTGTCGGCTGATGATTTGAATTGCACCAAGCCACGCCCATTCGGGTTCATAGGTGTGTTCGCCGTCAGCGACAAGCGGAAACTATATTTATACACTTTGCTTTTTATATTTTTTTGAGTCGCAAACTTAGTTAAAACATTGTTTTGTCTATAGTTAACTATTTGACAACTTACAACTTTTATGGTGTTCACTGTCAGTGCTTGGTGGAAAGGTATTTTATTTTAAACAAAACACTTACGTACTATGCATACTGACCATGAGCGAAACCGGCCAATTTGTACGAAAGTTTTGTATATGTGTGAACAAATAAAATAGTGCACCTTCTAGTAACGCCGTTGGCTGATATGTGATTCGAAAAAAGGTTGCAAATTTTATCGTATATTACGTTTTTGTGATTATTATATACAGTCACGTAATAGTCATTTCTTTAATGTTAAAAAGTCTTAGTAGGTACTTTGGTACGCAAAAACCCGAGGTAAGGCATTAATTAAAAATGGTAATTATTTTCATATTTGGCATGTCGACCTTGGTGGACATAACAACAATAACATATTGCGCAATCTTTTTTTCTTAATTTATGTAAAGTCTTTATTTACGGTAGTTAAATTTTAATTAGTATGGAAATTATCGTTGAATATTCCTATTATTTTATGCTTCGTTATGTTATCGTTACAAACGAAAAAAACTCTATTCCTCATTCCAAATTTAAAACGCTAAATATTCATACGAAAAACAATTTCGTAACGCCGAGCTTTTCTTTCGATCGACTGAAAGACTTACGACTACGCGGAATGTACTAAAGATAGTTTCTTTGCCGCGGAATCGGCATGCACAGTAAGTGACCTAACTAATCTTCTGCTTATTTATTGTAACAAACAGTTCAATGTAACTAAGAAAATATATTTTAACAAAAGGAAAAAAAGATGAATTTAAATTTTCCCTCATAAAAATATTTGTATCGTTCAAATATCACTTTCGATCTAAAATTTGCAGTATTTATTTATTTTATTATCGATATATATTAAAATATGAACGTTAGAAGTAAAATTACCTCCTTCATGTCGAATGGTTGTTTATAAGCCATATTGTTTACAGAAGCCACGATTCGAACCCAGAAAATAAACAACATTTTTCCTTTTTTTCCGAACAAAAGTTGCACGTTATTCTAGTTTCTATAGATTTCTTCAATGGATTCGGCGGTAACTTTGTGGAAATCCGTTTGCAATAAAAAATAAAATTTGATCACTTTTTAAATTCATATAGATAACCTAACGATGGTTAGGCCAAAAAGGCAAATCACACGTCACTTAAAACGAACAAAAACTTCACTAAAACTACAGGGTATTCAACAATGTCGTCCATGTGCAGTGAAACTATTTTATGAAAAATTATTGATGAACATCATAAAATAAAACTTAAAATAATACTTTTTAAAATCTTAAAAAAAAAAATCGAACGATTCAAAGATTTTTATCTTGGATATCGACTGTGACCATTCTTATAGTAATGATTTTTTATCTGTAGTAATTAAATCGCATCAGTTAATTATTTGACTGGCCTGGCCTGCCCACATTTTTTACACAGAAAAATATTATTTTCTACCGAGATGATTACTTAAACTTAAAACCATATTTTTTGCGGTTTTTTTTGATGGCGTGAGAATGCCTATTGTATTTTTATGATTCTCAATGTCTGAGGAGGTTTGTGAGGAGGCATTCATTGTAAGTATCTGCTTAACATATAAATCCGGTTAACAGGAAATAATATTTTAATCCCAACAAAATGCTACGTAATTTTAAAGATACGAAAAGAATCCGCATCTTTCAATAAAAAAATATATGTGTAAAAAAGCTAGCTATTCAAATAATAAAAATCGTGTAACTTTTTGTGTCTTATCTTATCTTATCTTATACCATATTAACTTGTAAACATTCATTCTTTAATTCATAATAAATATCACAACACCAACAACAAAATAATATTTTTGTGTCCACGGTTTTCGTTTTTTAAGTGCAATGCTTACTGTCTTCAGAGCATGTGAACGCTACTGCTTTAAGGGCCGCCGAGAAGAAAATTGTGAAAGTGGCACACGAGTCGGTTTTCCTTCTGCCGACACCACATTAACTTTTATGATAATTCGCTCTGTGTTTATTATACGCGGAGGCGTGTTTGTTTTTAGATTCCTCCGTATATTTTTGTTCGACATCGCTTTCTTTCGGCAGTTTCACAGCCAGTGCTTACGTTACTGTGATTATAGGTTATTTAGTTAGCAGGTAGGGCATGCTTTTAACAGCGGATTGCATCCGGAGTTCCAACTACTGACAAACACTTTAATATTTTATTGCGTAGGTGCACATACTCAAAAGAAGAGGTTTTGTTGGGTTCGTGGCGTAGTGGTCAATGTTATTGGTTTCTGTGACGGATGTCACGGGATCGAGTCCCAATGCTAACAGCATTTTTCTATCGTTTTTTGTTCGAACGCATGGATGTTTGTGATGTATAAAAAATCCTTGCGTACTTTTCCAGTCGTAAAATTAACGAGGCGTAGCGAGAGAGAGTAACCACTAGTCCTGTACCAGTTCTCTTATTTTATTCAAACTCTCTTTGAAAAAGATAAGTTAAGCAACTGAGTAACAATCAATTCTCGTAGAAAACTTTTTTAATTTATATGCTCCATATTAGAAGCGAACATAGATTTTTAAAAATTAAAGAAGACTATTAGTTTCTGTCCGGTTTTCATCATTATTGAAGTGAAAAAGCCGCAGTGATCTTTGTATAGTTTGTAATTATTAATTTTTAGATCATATCCGTTCTCAATGTATAGCCCAAATATACGCCTTATGAAACATTTCAACAAAAGTTTTTTTTACTGGAAACGATTGTTCTTTTGTCGCTTAACTTACTTAAGGGCACTACATAAGTAAACACTGTACTGTTTTAAGAATCGTACGGATATTAGGAACATCACAGACGTACGTGGCGTTTAAAATAAATGTATTAATCGATTAAGAAGCATTTTTTGCAAAAGTTGGTACGGGGCTTAAAGCCCGTGGACACGCCGCATCTGAACATGTGTATCAAACGCCCAACGACGTTGATCACTCAGCTCTAAGGCCGGATAAAAATAGGTGAACTGAATATTGTAGTTTTTTCATACTGCTTTCATTGACACAATACAGTAAATTTGTGGTAGGCAGTTATTTATTTTGATGAAACCCATATTTTATGTCATGCGGTTTGTACAAGTTTCGAGGGATTACTTTGACTGAAACCGTTATATTATAAATCTGGAAAAATTGAAGTAGGTACGTAATATTCACAGTACATATTTTATATTTAATAAAAACAATATTGTGTTACTGACACGCACATACTGTAAAGCCTGTATAATGCAATGCTATTATTCAATTGTATCCACTTTATGTACTAAAATAATATTGGTATATTGTTAGTTACTTACTACATTTGCTTATATCAAGATCGGTTTCGTCCAATAAAAAAAGCATTTCTACTAAAAAAAAAATGACAACTATTTTCATTATAATATTTTAGTTCGTAAATATGAAACAATGAAATTTTTTGCATATTTAACCTTTTCAGTACCGCGATGTTTTAAACTTAGGAACACTCACATACCACATGTTTTTAACTATTTTTAAAAATAGGGCTCATGGATGTTATGCACTATGTTAAAAGTTTACCTATAAAATGATATATCAAGTTGTAATTTTTCAAATTGCATTATCAAAATTTCGTATATTTGATTTTTTTTTCAGGGTTGTCACAAGCATAAATAAATATAATTTTTACATTTTTACAAAAAAAATATATATATAAAGTAAAAGGGTCAAAACCTTGAAATTCAGGTATAAATTTAAAACAAAAGAATGGATCATTTATGTCGATTTCACCATAAGTGGTAGCCCTAGTGACACCTACCGCTCGACTTCTAAAATAATACCTTTTTCAATAAGATCAACCAACGGCAGAAGGTTCATTTTTCTTGCAGAGATAGTGTATAGATGTGGCTAGCCACACAAAAAGAAATATTGTTAAAATTCATACTGGAATAATTTTTAATACAAAGTGTCCTTACGGTATTAGTGGTGCGCCCATGTAGCGGCCACCAGTGGCCTTGCGGTACTGAAGCGGTTAAAATAAAGTCGTCGTAGTTCTCTATACTATTACATATTCTTCAGTCTTCGAAAGGGAAATATGTGTTTTTTTTTTCTCAAAACTACTGCATTGGGAAATCTTCAAACATCATTATAATCGAAGATTAAACATAAAACAATATCAAATAAAATCTATTTAAAATAAATGTTATGTCAGTAAAATTATTTCCGACGTGTTACCATATTCATTGTTAATAAAATACGATGTCTCTTCAATTTGACGGCTTAACTTTTATTTTACGATTCTTTAATATATATCTCTTCTGCGATATATTTTCGGAAAAAAACCTAAGAATATTAAGCAATTTCATTGAGATGTCGTAACGCTAAGTTTGTTTATATCTTTTAAAATTTTATAGCTTCTGGGCGAATGCTTTGACTCTCGTAAAAGCGGTAGCTGCAACATACTATTATAGTTAGTTTGAATCTTTATAGATGCACCGTGACTGAAATGATTCGTAAATTAAAAGTGTAAAAGACATCGACACGAAAACACCAACGTTATATGAAATTTTCATGTATCGGAGATTATGTTGTTTTAATATTATGTGAAATTATTGTTTCCCTGCTTTAACTGTCATAATCAGTCATGGTGTATTCATTAAATAATCTGTCCTCCTAAAGAAAACACTGCTGATAGAATAACATAAGTTAAGATCTGGAGATTTTTTACACACGGGTACTGAATTAGAATTCATGTTTTGTGAATATTGTAAATCGTGTGAATATTGTGTGTATCGAGCTGAAATACTCGTGTTTGTTCTATATAAAAGTGAATCGTACAAACCACACAAAAGTCTGTAGACACCGCTTCTTTCTTGTTCGTTATTTAATCTGAACTATTTTTAAGTAGTCTTCCATTGTTATATTTACTGAATTCTTTATTTCTTGGTGGGTTTTATCAGTAATTCTTCCTAGGTAATTGATTGATTTTTAAACGTCGTTTTATAGGGTAAACACGTTGCCGAGATAGCTATTTTTTCGATACGATGCAATAAAAACAACCGTTGCCTATCAAGCAATGACGTATTTTAATCGATTCATTTTCTTTAGTAACAACTTTTTTTAAAAAGTCTACGTGACGAATATTCACGTATATGTAAGAATATTAACTACAAGAACACTAACTTATAAGAACCGAGGGACGACACGAAGCTTTACACTGTTTAGCGAGGGTTTGTTTATTACTAGCATTGTGTCCAATTGTATTAATTTATACGTTTTTCCACTCCGAAAGTTCTGCCATTGTTATCATTCGCTCTAATGGTGAATTATATTGTTATCCTGCACATTAATTATTTCATAAATCATAAAGAACTGGCTACACGCAATAATTCCGTTCAACGTAACGCACCCAAATAAACGCAGTTATCCTGACCCAAATACTTTTCCCTCCATATTAATTAACTTTATAGTACGCATTTGTTTTTAAATCATTTCAAAGTCCTGAAATTTTCAAAATAATGATAGTGTTTCCCCTTAACAAGCACAGGTTATCGTGTAAGCAAAATTGGTGCTTTTAGCCTAGTTTCCTTTCATTTGGGTTACCAGAGCAGTTACAGCCTAGTCCAGAAATTTGAAACCTTTTCAAATCGGAACTCCTTATTTATTTTGTAAATAAATAAACACAAATAAAAATAGCAGTGTTATGTACATAGTTAAGATATTGTCGATACCTAAAATTTTATGATAACTTTTGTGTGTAGAAAAGTGTTCTCTTCATAAAGTGATACAACTTTCAGTAAAGAAATAAAACTTATTTACTCTCTTCCATCAATATGCAAATATGCAATATGTAATTTCTTAACTCAATTATAGAGTTAGTCTAATGTTTCCTTAATGGACTTTAAATCAACGCATCATACACATCATAAAGATATTATTTCAAATTATAAAAAAAATGTTGTATCTTGCTTTCTTATTGAATTGTGAATTAAGTCTTTTTAATTCTACAAGGCTCTTCCAAATCACTGCTTCAAAATCCGTCATTGGAAATTCACGATATTATTTTAAAACTACGTTTTTGTAGATCGTGTGTAAAATACCTTTCATTGCCATTTAGGAAAGTTTAATTGAAAATATACCAAATCAATATCAATCGGCTTTCTCAATGTTTAAAAAATTATTATCAATCAATTATTTTCATATCTTATTATTTGATGTATTATAGTTGTTATTTCGTAGAGATGTGACAGCGCATTGTCATTTTGCAGATTGTTGATATTTACGTACTATATTTTATCATTATGTTCACTTTTATCATCTGAAAACACGTTTTTAGTATGCACATCACTTCCGCATCCTGTTATTTTCATTTTTTTATATATATATTATTATTTTTTTCACAAAAGATGCATCATTGAATTTTTTTGTTGATTATGAGTTTTACATGATTCACGTTACGGCTATTGTACAATTTTTTATTGAAATTATTATCTTCGTGCTTAGCTAAAATCTATTTGTTCAAATAAAACTTCTGAGTAACTAAGTTTTCAATGTATTAAGTTATACCAGTTGTTGGGTTTTTATCTCACCACGCCCGCTAAACATCATATTCAAATGTAAATGAATTAATGTATTCGTTGTCGGTCCGGGAAACACTCAAGTCAATTTATAAAATGTAATACATACTATATTTTTAAATATAAGTTAGGATGTTCGGATTCATTGTGTACCTTTTCTAAGCCAGTATACATATTATTTATCTAAGTTAATATATATTTGAACTTAGTTGTGATGGGGGCAAGCCGAAATAGATATCAATCATATTTGTAGGACTAAAATACTTTGATATTTTTTTCATCTTGTTACAATGAAGTTCTACCAATTAAATCAACACATTTTTCAGTAATTTAAATTAATAAATTTGTTCTTTACTCAATATCTAATACACTTTTATGATACAACCGCTGAATTTCCAGAGACTAAATTACGATACAAAAATTTAAAAAACCTAGAATTAAAAAAATTAACGATGTTTTTATTGAATTAAACCGTAATGAAACTGGGTTTACCCTTAATTTAAAAATAAAATCCACCACTGTTAGAGATTACCCAGTGTTTGTGGCTTATTTTTGCATAGTTGAACATTTGGCAAAATGCCAGAATGGTGGATTCGCTATTTGCTTCTGCATTAAGCCTGTTTAAGTAGTTAGTTACTTTAATCTGAAATTTAAAGGAAAACCTCTACCAAAAAAATTGTTACGAAAATATCATTCGAGAGGAGGTTTTCTTGTATTTTTTGTCATATAATTTTTTTTTAAATGTATTTTAAATATTATCGTGATATTTCATTTTTATTTGGAAATCTACTCGTAAAATACCTTTAAGAAGCGTTTAATTCGTAAAGCCACATCATTGTATTCGTGTTTTTGCGTAACAATTAGGATAATATATTTTATTTTCAATACAAATTGTAAAACATTATTTCTACAAAATGACATTTTTTAATTATTATGTTTAATTTCTTTGTCTTAAAGTTTTTTTATATATATATAATGTCCTAATATCAGCTACAGTGCGATTAATCGACAGTGAACACCTTCAAAGTTGTAAAAAAATGTATTGTCAATGAAAAGATCGGCACATGTAAATACATATATTCATATTATAGCGATATATTAAAAAAAAAACATTTTTGTAACTACGTTAATATCAGAAAAAATGTTTTTATTGTTAAATTAGAGTCTTTCTTACTGACGGTGAAATGTAAGTGCTAGATTTTGATGTTTTTATTGATAGTGAGAAGGCTACTCAAGTAAAAAGTCCGGAAGCATCTCATAAATTCATTTGAATATCACTAGTATGATATCAAAGTTTTTTTTTTTTGACTCGCTTATATCGAAGAGCCGCTGCTTGGCAACTGCTACACTTGTCTACACATTTTATCAGTGAATACATAAGTGCTTACGTTAATTCATGTCTATACAATAGTACTCTTTGGTATTCAATCCACACGTGAATAAAAAATAGAACATAACAATTTTAGTGCGGTGTGTCTTTCAATAAAACTGATTGCTGTCGAGTGTATTCTCAACGCGCGTTTTTTTAATAACAACGCTCTCGTAGAGTCGTAAATAAATTAATGATCAGACGTAATCTGCTTGGCATCAATCATTTCATTCATTTTGAGAGCGACCCGTTGGACCAATGCTGTGCAAGATGGCGTGGGAACGGTGCATGATCGATACATCCATTTATTTTCAGTGCACTGCTAACATCTCACTCATCGCTTTAAAATGTAGCACTATTACAAGCTTATTTGGTAACAAAAAGTTAAGATATCAATTTATAATAAATTATTTCTCAGTGACTGCTTAATTTAAAAAGTTTGTAAAGTTATATCAGTGATCGAAACAAAATCAAAAGTTATATCAATGATTAAAACACAACCATAAAACTGTATCTGTCATTTGCGGTTGTAAAAAAAATACTTTTAATATAAAATTAAAATAACTTTGATTATTCCACGTATTGTGTTACAAAATGTGACACGTGTTTCGCCTCTTTCAGGGGAATCTTCAGAAAACTACTTTCGCAAATGTTTGCTTAAGTACGAAATCTTTTTATTACAAAACACGTCTAGATGAATAAACTTTTGTTTGTTTTCATAATTAAACACGATCTCTTTACAACCGTAGTTTCAGTTTTCTTTAATATAAATTTAAAAACGGAAAATATTTCTCCTATATTTATCTTCTTATTGTGATTTATTTATATTGTCAGAGATTTTCATACAATACATTTCCCACAACACTTACCGTTCGCTAACACGGGCTGCCCCCTATTACCAATACTTGCTGGCAGCAAGGTTTGATGATACATATACAGAATATGGATTGCTATTGAAAATATGGCAACATTGCCGGTAACAGTCTATTTCTTCATTGCCTTGTCGATATATGCATTTCTGTTTGCGATCTGTCAAGTCGAAATCGTCAGATGTTAAACATATCCCTGGAGTCAAGTCGTGTTGCTATTATGATATCGTAACAGGACTCGTTCTAGATTTAATAAATTGATTTGGAGATTTTATAGTTTACCTCAACAAAACTAGTGAAATATCTTTTGAGGCCAATAATTCACTTCAAAATTAATACTAAACAATAAACGCCGATTGGAAATACAATTTCACTGGAAATAGAAACGTTAAAGCTGCGATTAAATTTTCAGGAAAAACAGGACTGCAAAAAACAAGCAGAGGTTGTCAGTCATTATTTTTTTTGGCTCACTTCACGTTTACACAATAAATTATTGGCCATACTTCCACAGCAATGACGCCGAGCCATACTCAGATGCACATTGCCCAGATTATATGGCTGAAATATTATTGCCGAAGCAGTTGCCAGTACATAATGTCTGCAATATTATCGGCCATATGCAACTGTTCCTGCTCGTTTACAGGCGACTTAAAAAAATATTTCAGTTTGTGCGACCTTGTCCCTTACTTGTAAGTTTGGTACAGCATGCAAATTTACTATATTTTTCAATATTATTTTCAAGTGTTTTTTTTATCCTATTTCTGAAATAGGTTAAGTACACTATATACAATATTATGAACAAATAGCTTTTTTTAATACCATCACTACTTGAACTCGTCAAATGAATATTCGATTGTATAATATTTTGTATCAGATCAACGAATGGGTCAATTGGAGAAATTCACACTTCTGATTGCGTATTGCTTCATCATAATACTCATAAAATCATAATATGTATTCATGACTCGATTTCGCCAGTCATTCCATTCCCTCTCGCGTAACTATCATAAAATATGAAAGAACAAAGATCTATCTGTTCATAAATCGAAGCCTATATTTATGTATTTGCTCCATCATACAATTGTATCCAATTGACATCGATTTGAATTCCTTGCTTGTATTTGTTTAAAATATATTTTCATTAGAATGTATAGGACATTTTTGTTCAAAATCAAAATTAAAGAAACTACTAGTATGAATCTGATTATGTTCGATTGAAAAAATGAAACACATATTTACTTTACTGTTGCGTCAAACAAACGTTTACAAACATGCGTGGTCAGTATAGTAACTGCAGAGTCCACTGAAAATTAGTTATGTGTACTAAAACTAAAATTATGTGACGCAAACCGTGATGGATTAGGTTTAGTCGTGCTGTAAAGAGTATACCAATTGATTCATTAGTTTGTTTCTCTGTTAGCGAACACTGACAATGGTCACTTAATTTTAAGACGTCACGTGTTTAAAATCAAGATCTGATAATTACAATACTAAAGATACAAAATCACAAAATGCTGGAACTAAATCATATCAATCAATCTTAAACAAAAGTGAATAATTTTCATAAGCGATACAGACTGATTCTACTTTTTTGTGGGGTTCAATTCAATATTCTAAAAAAAATAATTGTGAAATACATATAGGCCCATTAAAGGTGAAGTGAGCCATGTGGTATTTTTGAATAAATAAGTTAGATGTGTTGTAATTAATATTGTACACGTCTTAAGACAAGTTTCGTAAAAGTGAAATAAATCTCAGTCAATACACATTGCAATAGTAAAATAAAGATGTGAATTGTGCTTAAAAGTCCAAGAAAAAAGTTTTACCATTTTACAGTTGACTCACTTCACCTTTCGAGGGCTCATAATCTGTCAAGTGTATTTCATTCCAAAGTAACACTAGTATAATATAGTAAGGTATTTCAGCGGCAAAACTATGTTGCTTGGCAACGAAATATTTATCAAATAAACGACACATGAACATAGTATTTTACTATTTAACAACTGGCTTCATTTGTGATTTTGAAGGCTTCAAAAATTCTTAATTTGTTAAATCCTTGTTATTAATGAAACAATCAAATTCAAATAATATAAAATCGTTTTCATAATTTTTAATACATATAACGCTACGAAGTCAATCACATACGAAAGGATAACTTTTAAAGTCGTGAAAAAAGATGAAACATATATAGGTATTAATATTTACCAACTTGTATTTTATATTCTAAAAGGTTTAACACCGTAAAGTTGTTTGTAAATTTATCATTTCACTCTCTTAAATGTAAGTCACCCGAGTCTGCTTTATTCGTTTGAGCAAACATTTGTAAGTAATGTGACCGATACACTCCTATTTCGCTTGTATCGTATTGTGAATTGTGAGATCACTATTGAAACGTAAACTGATTTCAACGTAGCCCGTAGAGCGTAGATGCCGTAGATAGTTATACTGTTGCATACATATACGAGTGTGCGTGTATCTCTACGTAACATGTCTAGACTTAGTTTTTTTCTAGTAAAAGCTTCTCAGTTATAAGAGTAAGGTATATATTTCACAGTGGTGTTTCGCTGGATTATATTTTAATGGCACGATACTGTAGAATTATTTATTTTGTTTGCATTTGCATAAAAGACAATGAAATATTAATGTGATTTATTTTATTATGGACCATCCAAATCTTTTTGATTGAAAATATACTAAGGTCAGACGAAAAAGACACTAACACATTTTTGGTCGAATTAACATATTGGGTACCAGGACAAAAAAGTTTTACAAAAATACAAAATAACATGTCCAAAAAAGCGTAAATATATTTTTCTCGTGTGTTTTTATTACGTGCAGCTTATAAATACATCATATTTATAAATTATGAATTGTTATATAAATTAATTGTCAACAATGTCATTCATACTCTTCGCACTCGGAATTCGAGTTATAATGCCGTCCTGGTTGCAGACCGAACGTAGTACTGATATTTGTAACGCTGGCCGCTGATTCACACAGCTACACAGCTGTTTAATTTATTTTCTTCCTTATAAATTAAAGTTTTCACACCTACTTAATCGTTGCTTAAAATCGTGTAATACTTTAAATCCATGTGTGGAAACTTCACTGGTCTTGAAATGTGTCGTTTATTTTCTTAATAGAAAACAACGAATTCGGTAATCCTACTTTTATATAACGGAAGCTCTTCACCTGCATTAGTACGTTATATCAAGGTTCCACTGTAATAAAAACATAATTTTAGTATTCAATATGCATGACAAATTATAAGGTTATCATCAAAACATGCATTAATGCAGTACTATTTACACTAAGCCGAGTAAAACCAATAAAATCAAGTTTTGACAGTGAACACCTTAAAAGTGTCACGAAAAACTTGACCCACATCTTTTTATAATTTAGAATCGACTGAAGGTGCTTGATGGAAATTAAAAAGATGTGAATTAGAATTATTTTCATAATGTACGTTTCCGATGCGTGCGCGAATGAGATGCCGAGAGGCGAAACCCCGGTGGTGTTCGACCAAGATTTTTATGGAAACGTACATTATGAAAACAATTCTAATTCACATCTTTTTAATTTTTCAATGTTTGTCTGAAAATGACATTTATAATTTATAACATATTTCTTTTGTATATCATCATAGAAATTGCTCCTCCGTAGATAAAAGTCTAATTCCAAAAGAATTATGTTGCGACAAAGTATAAGTACCAAGTAAATTCTAATTCAATCAATAAAATATTTTTTTCAATTTCAAAACGTATCCCTAAATATACGCTACTGTGCTTCAATATTTTCTTCGATAGTTAAAAAGAAATCCGAACGAAATATAGCTTGCTATTTAGAAACTTAAATTTTCCCAGCTGTTCAATAGAGATTATAAAATTATTAATATATATTATATAAAGGTACTCAATGCTTTGAGGCTTAATAAGTAAAGTTGTTATAAGTTCAAACAATCAAAAGCATTATTTTATAAAATCAATTCAAGATTTTTACGTTTTATATTATTACCATTTTAAGCCACAACTCAATTAAGTACAAAGTTTACTCTTTTAAGTTGTTTCTTAAATTTTACGCATTAAAGCTTTAATTGTGAATTATAAATAATCTATGCGAATACCATACTACCACTTGAAAATATGGTTTTTAGGTCGAACAGTCGCGTCCTGTTTTGGATTACTCTGTTATATTTCCACTTCAAACGTTTTTGAAATAAATCTTATTTACTAGTAAATGTAGAAATTTTATACAATATTAGATAAAAGCGATATGGCAAACTAACATTTAATATTAATGAAAAATTTGAACCAATAAAAGTGAAAATAATGTTAATCCTTATTATCCAGTGATGAAGGTCCCGAATAAAAAAATAAGTCGACAAGATTTAATATTATAATAATTCATAAAATAAAATACTCATTTGTTCTAATTTCTACTTTTATGTAATAAGATCTAGAGCGGCTTCGCCGAGAATGTAATTAATCACTTTTTGTGATTTTTATGGAATGTTTTAAATATTCAATATAAATGAAATCAAAATATGAAGAGAATGTTAATGTTTTTTTTTTATTTAATCTTCTGTTTTACTTGCACATTCTATATAACAAATATCACAAAATTCATAATTTAAAATTACACAATATTAATGAAGAACTAATTCGTCATTTATTTAAGATTTCGACTGAAGGTGCTTGGTGAAATTTCAATATTAAATTTAAACGATTCAAATGTCATTTATTATTTCTTAAAATGATAATTTTAAAACCATTTTTCCAACGATTAGTTAATGGCTTGCATGATTGAATATAAAGTTACCGGCATATATTCCTGACTTGATAAGCATGTATCAACTGGATTATAATGAATTTACCACTATATTATCTTCAAAGCTTTAAAAAAGCTGGTCGATTAAAGTATTCAAAGACAATGTGTGAATCAGCGATTTCCTTAATAATACTTATCAATGAAAAGTGTCGATAATCTCTTATTTTACGCGTAACCGCTATTGTTTGTTTGTTTGTCCTTTTGATGTTATTTAAAAATTGTTTCTTTATTTTTTTCAGATTGGTATACAGTGAGTGGACACCTGACGCAGGATTAACAGTGTCAAGTTTACTTGAAACAACATCTCTGCACATCATCAGCCTTTCAGGTTGGTTAATATTTTATTGAGCGAGTTGGCATTTACTTTGAAGAAATTTGTTGTGATGAGGTAAAATAATTTCTCGTTTTTTTTTAAGTTGTTACTGCGAGTTTTTCTCTTTTCAAAAACGGGACACGCCGCCTTAAAATGGGACACCTGGTCGTCACATTATCTATGCCCCGTTTCGATGTTCGGATATTTAGAAGAATTAATTCATTACAATGTTGCCACCTCAATACTACATCAAGGTAATTCTGATTTGGTAATTAATTTTTGGAGAACTGAAAATCAACCTTTATGTAATTATTATTTATTTATAAAGCTAAAATCATTGTTTCAAAAAAAACACCTGTATTTTAATCGTAACCGATAATAGTTAAATAACGTTTCATTGACTTTTGTCGAAGGATATGCGAGATCACATTAAATAGCTATCTCAAAAACATTGAAAAACAAGTAACCTAGTAGTATTCAGGTGGCGATAAACAATTCTAAATAGATCCACAAAAGTTACCATTTAATGACTTTACCACTTATGTACAATATTTGTTTTACTTAACATATTTCGTTTGTATGACTGGTAGGCGTCAGTTATCGTTAATAAATAAATATAAGAAAACGTATTTTTTATCGCCCAAAGCTCTTCCTGAACAAATAATATTTCCAAATCAGCGTAAAAATGTAATTATTTATTTTAGATAATTTGGAATAAATAAAAGCCAAAACCCATTAAATAAATACATTCTAATAATTTATCATTGCATTAAAAAAAAAACAATAATGTTCATAATTGTGCCCGTGCTTCACTAATAAATAATAAATCCTTTCTATTTATTATTTTTACCAGCATATTAGCTTTAAGAATAAGCTTCGTCAAACTGATTTCAGTATTTTGTGAGCAAAGGAGCTTTGCACTTAAAGCTGACAATATATTTATTACCCGCTAGGTGAACGTTCGGATTCAATCACTTTATGACAAGTCAATACTTTGTAACGCGCCAAGTTTTTGCACTATTCATTAAGTGTTGACGAACTTGAAATGAAAATCACAGACACCCTTAGTCACGTATGATTCCCTCCGTTGCAATTTAAAACCCCTTCGAAAATGATATTCAGCGTTTTTTGTTTTTATTTTGAAATTTACTAATCCACCGGTATTTGACAGCCGTTTAATCCAGTCTATCAGTTTCTCTCAAATGCACAGTCACGCAAAAACTTATGAGGTGTATGACTTGACAAGAGATCGTCTCACTGCACTTTGGCAAGTTGAATAATCACATAATAATACATCTATAAATTCTATGCTATAACTATATTATGTTAAGATTCAAAATACTTCGAAATAAGTCGGTTGGAGACAAAAGGGTGCGGATCAAACAATACTATCAAAATGTTGTAATTACAAAATTAATATAATATTATGGTTTCTTATTAAATTGGTTGTTTATCTTAAATTCAAAATTTTACTCGTGCCAAATAAGTTTAAAAAAACGTATCGTTTTGACGTCTGACACGTCTCATAGCGATAGCTCAAAAACATTTTAATGATGTTTTCATAGGAAAAAATATCAAATAATAAAAACGAAAATTCATGTTACTTCAGGTGAAATAATGTGACACCTCCAAAAAACCTTTCTGGCTTTTTACACTACAGTTTATATGCAAACGAAAAAGGCTTCAATTTTCAATTTTGTTCCTATTAAAGTGGTCCTGGTGACTAAAGGTGATAAGGTAAAAAGTTTTCACTTCTATAATACAATTCTTACAAAATATATTTTAAAGTGTATATTGTATATGTCATTATCTTCAGAAATATTTTAATATAATTTAGGATTTCGACTATACATACATGTAGATGCTTGATGGCACTTTAATATCAAATTTGAATCATTTAAATGTTTTCGATTTTGTCGTTACCGATACGAGTTTCTCTTTCCGACATTCGTGCACTTTCGGCGTCCAATCCTGGACCTGGATTGAATTTTTATCCGATACTGGGATTATATATATTCAATATAAAATCGTATATAAATTGGAATTCGGGATTGAGATTTTGACGGGCGATTTCGAAATCTGAGATTTTTGTTTTTTTTTTAGATTTTTAAACCCAAGAATTTGCGGATTTCCCAAAACGAAACGACTTGAAAACTTTTTTTAGCTCTTCCAAGAATTTACGAAATTCCCAAAATAAACCAAAATTTGTAACCTTTATTTGATCCCTCGCTCAACTTTCTCTAATTATCTTAATTTGGAAATTCCAGGATTGGTACTGTCACAATCCCGGGGTTGAATTCCTAATTTGAAGGATACTAAAGTACTGTTCGATTTAAATAATAATTTCGAAATCAGATATTATTATATTATGCGACAGTCTTTTCAGAATTATGTATGTGAATTGAATAAAAAAACTTTTTTTTCTTCAGTGAGAGATTTATTGACTTCAGAGTGTTTCGTAAACTAGTCTGATTTTTACATACCTTCGAACCAGGCTTAAATACAACTGAAATAACTTTTCTATTTTTTTTTTTGAATTTGACAAATACTTTTTGTTAGTAAAATACAGACGAACATTTTTTTCCCTTTTTGTACGTTTCATGTTTTCTTTTCTTTGGGCGGGCTGCTTTCTGAACGTTTACAGAATGGCTGGAAATTGTATATGTGTGCAGCCCCCAGAGAAACGTTGCAAACCAGATTTGCCGCATCGGGTTCGGTATTGGAAAGCTGTGAACGGCTGGCTCTAATGCGATAAATATACGATCGACGTTTATTAAATCAGCAAACTTTATACAGATTCAGTAGATTTTTTCGGTCGAAAGTATCCAAACATTTTTCAATTTTGCTATTTGATTTCGCTTCTTTCGAATCTCGCTTTTCACGAATTACAATCGTTCACCGTAAACCAACGATTACCCTAATCAGAACGATGACTGTTCTGTATTTTTTAGTTATGTACTCATTTTGTTTCATGTTCATGTTCTAACCTAACAGAACTGGCTGTAATTCAAGTAATCATATTTTTCGGAGAGGGTAAAGATGGTTAAACTTTTCTCTGAAAGAATCGCATTTTTTAAAAATTGGAATGAAATTATTTAGGAAGGAATTATTTAGATACGAAAATAACCTTGATCTTCAATAAAAAATGTTAAATGCGTACAAAATCTTGTTTTGTTTTTTAGTAAATTAATTGTATATTTTATTTTTTTAAATGCGATCATGTCATCATCAGAACTATAGTTCGGCGACGATGGAAGCCAAAATATTTACCAAACAATTCCTTGAGATCTAAATATGGCAATGCCAATTCAACCGATGAACGAAGTATCAAAAAGTACGAAGGCAAACGCCTTTAAAACAAATGAAAATATGTTAATAAATATTCTATCTTAAGTATTTATCAGTTCTAAAAACATATTTTAAATGTTGAAACCACTTTTAATATATAGCATTACAGCTAAAAAAAATTCACTAAGTATTTTAAAATATAAAAATAACTTTGTTTTAATTAAATAAATTTTGTAATAATTCGTACTTAAACAAGCATTTGCAAAAGTAAGATTGTCTGAGGATGCCTCTGAAAGAGGCGAAACACGTGTCACAGTTTGTAGCACAATACATGGAATAATCTAAGCTATTTTTATATTTTATATTAAAATGAACATCCACAAAGTTACCGTTGAATCCATCGAAAGTATTAAGTATTTTAATGTTGAATCATACGTGATTATACGATAACAACTTAATGAGATGAGTCACTCGATATCTACTCCAGGTAAATTGACATTACATCCACCCACGTTTTAGGTCTCAAATTTAAATTGAAAAAACCAAATGTGAAGTTTACCTAATCGGAAATCAAACCCAGGACCGCCTAGGTAAGCTCTTGCCAACTAGACCACAGCGGGCGACTAGGTAGCTAGATTTTATTTTTGGAAGTTTAGATATCAATATCTTCCAAACTTATAAATGTTTTTTGAAACACCTTCTAAGTGTCTACTTAGAATGTCAGATTTCATTGTATTTTTTTTTCATGAAATAGAAAAATTTCAAGTGATATTCAATTGTTTTTGAGATAATCTTACAATTTAATTTTTTAATTAGTTAATTCTACGTTTTGATTTATCTCATATTTACACTCGTGTCTTATATTAAGTGTGCGTCTCAAGTTCTTTTAGTTAATTGTTTTATTTTATATTTCAAGTAAAAAAAATCCTGACAGGGATAATAAAAAATACCTACGTGTAATATAGTATTTGATCGCCATACCGTACGACGTTTGTAGAAGACCCTTTACATTTTCAGAAAGCCATAAACCCGAACTCTCAACCTATTATAATTAAAAATATTGTTACTCGTTTTTCGTTACTAACAGTTACATACAAACTCGCTTAGCGTGTGATCAAAAAATATTCCAGTCTATCATATACAATAACAGATTGAACATTTTTATTTATCACTTTTAATATGTTCACTATCAATACTTTGTGAAAAGGCGTTATATTAAAAAAAAAAATCATTGTATTGTACTAATTACTTTTATTTTATACGATTAAAATCGGTTTCGCTCATGACAAGCATTTTCAAGTAAAAATAAAATACATTAATGCAGCTGTGTTTATAATGACCAAAGTAAAATTATTAAGCGTGTAACAAACACATAATAATAGAAATTTGAAACGAATGTATAGATAAAGATAGTAATTATAATTTATTGTTTGTGACCACTCTCACATAATTGTGCTTTGAAGCGATTGCATATTATTATCATTTATTTGTAAGAGGTAATGAACATTTTTATTATAAACAATTTAGTGCCACTTATTCAACATATAAATGAAAAAAATGCAGTGAGAAATACAGTAACTTTACGTTTTTCGAGGGACCGTCGAAAAAATGCAAACGGGAAAAACCCATGATTAATGTTCATTTTTTATTTTAAAAAAATCACTCTAATACTTTTAGTTCATATTTCTGTGTTATTTATTAAAAAAACATTTTCCATTTCAATAAATTTATTTGAAGTATTCATTATGGTATAGGTCAGCGTTGTTCAACAGAAATCATTTAATGGGCCAAATAAAATATTACCGATATATGATAGGCCGCATAAAAAACAATTTATTAATTAATAATTACCATGATACTTTCTTTATTTTAAAAACAGCCAAACAATTATCAAAACATTTTATTTACTTAATAATTAATTTGACACTTGTTTTTTCATGCTATTTGATTTCTTTATGGTAATTACTGGTAATTTATTCGATGCACAACGCAGTTGATTGGTTAAGTTTTTACCGGCCAGCCTGTTGCGATATTTCGTTTTTACTATTTCCAATTTTTAAAAGAACGACTCGCGGCGATATGTGGTCCTGCTGTAATGCAGATTATGCAGCTGTAATGCACATTATCAGCTTTTTAATTTTGGAAATTTATTCTCGAGGATATATTTCTGATTTCTTCAGACATGCATTTACAATCGATGTTTGATTGGAGGTATATTAACCCAGCTGTCATGAAAACAATTGGATATCTATCATACACAAAATGCTGATATAAATTTGGCAAATTCACGTCACTGCTTTGTTTTGCTAGATTTATGAATAACAAAATGCAAAATATATTTGTAGAAGGCTGTAAACTCCAATAGAGCCGCAGAAAATCTTTAACTTGGCCCTATGCGTATAGGTAATAAAAATAAGTAAATTAACTTGAAAACCTTCGATTTACATTTTTTTGTTGAGTTAGAATTTTTCAGAAGCAAATTTTGGAAATGATTTATTAAGGCGCTTAAAGTGGGTAATTAATCTATTTAAATGAGTTGAAACTGCAGAAATTGCACTCAAGTTAAACAGGTTTTCACTATCTACAAACGGATAGGGCGTAAAGGGTTGAATTGTTTCAGCTTACAGATTACAATTTTTGAAACTAATATCAATTCAAAATTTAAATTAGCTGGCACAGTTAATTACACTACAACAAGAATAATATCAATACGGTAAATTATAATTGTGTAAGGGTATGCTCATATTCTCCATTTTGCGGCAAAAAAACAGACTCCTTATCGAAGAATATATTTTTTTATTAGACGAAAAACAAATTTGCGTTTACAGCGACTTGTCTGTAGACCCGAGACATTGCGCTCAGATTGCGGGAGTAAGAAGATTGCCCGCGACCAATGCATCCATCCATATTATCCTTTGGGTCGTCTCACATTCGTTTTTATTTGAATTCACCGCAGTCTTATCTTAAAGGCTCTCCAGCCAAGTCTGAAAGCCCCCGTCCCACGCTAGGGACCCGGCCGTCGAACTATCGGGGGCGGAGCGCCTAATGAACCCCGTCGAATGTCTTTTGCAGTATCAAGTCCCTGACAACATAGGCGGCAGCGACAGATTTTGATGTTGCGAAAAACACGCGTAAGAAGCGAATTTTATTGTCGGTTTTTTCAGTTATTATAATCGAATCGTCTCATATAATTTTAAAACAAATATATCATTCGTGTTTTACTTTTCTTAAAATTGATTAATGTAATATGAATGACAAACTATAATACATCGTACTCGCTCAAAAAGGCTTCAAGTACAAATTTGATTCAATTTTGAGGCAATTTTTATATAACATATCGACTGTGGAAAGGAACAAAGACAAATGCCTGCAACAACAAATATTATTTGAGAAACGCTGTTCTCGGCGAAATCATCCTGCTCATATTAAATTTGAAAAAAGAATACTTAAGCAGTGTGTTTTTAAATACATTAGCGAACACTATTCAAGAGTCCCGAATAAATATTATTATTTCTCTAGATTACTCAATAAAGTGAACTATGGACTGGCAATATTATTCATCAATTCATTCATGTATAGCAGGCACTGCCCGTCACAAAGGGCGTCCTCCGAAATGATCGCCATTTGAGAGATGTCTCTGAACAGCGATGGCCTCGCGTTAATTATTTATATTTCACAATATGTCTTTGTGTGTTGTTTTATGTTTTGTTATTGGAAAATTGATGCAAGATTATTTTTCATCATAAACATTTATCGCGATGGGAATGATATAATAGAAGAAAAATATCAATGCCAACTGATATGATATAAATAAACTGCTAGATAAAAAATCTTTTCCTCAATAACAATAGTATGCCGTTGTCAATATTAATGCGGAAGAAAAAATATTGTAGATTAAAAAAATACACAGAATCAAAAAGAAATACAATTCACGAATTCTAATATATATACAAAACATTATCAACTGATGCTCGCACATGAGTGAAACCTATCCTGTTAAACAATAAATAATGTGGAATATGTACAAAAGTGGTTTATTTTTTTAAAATAGAAAGCCTTTCCACCAAGAGCTGTCATTGAATACCTTAAAAACTATTACTATGAATAATTGTAAGTACAATATATTCACAACGAAATTATTCTGTTGTTTTAATTTTACTACCAAAAAGTTAAAAAAAAAAATCTGTCCACTACGAACCACAACCAACTAACAGTAATAATTTCTATTTTCATTATCTACAAATGCATTTGATCCTTAAGCTTACTAAATTATACTGAAACATTCAGATACTCGGACCAAACTTTGCTCGGTTGCATATTATAATACTTTGGTATTGTTTGGACTTGGTGCGAAGTTTTGGTGTGTTGTGTATTTTACAAACATGCCTACTTAATGTTTACCGTAATTTGTAAAGCTCTTGTATTTCGACCGCAAGACATTTGTACTACGTAATTGGTCCTGCCTCTATGCGATAGCAGGTGGACTTGGCAAACTTGCCAAATAAACAAAATTGTTTCACCCGTATTGTTTTACAGCTCAAACCTTTGAGATATCGTGGAAACAATACCAAACATTGTACTTGTATTGCAATTTGTAATTTATCGTTCGGCATCAATAGCCATGAATGTCACGGAGGTAATGCTTATTTATCTTTGGCCATTTCTGTTTATCAATCAGAGAGATACGGAGAGCAAACCGTACCACGAAAAATCTGCCTTTTCCTTTCACACACCTCCACCGAATAAATCACTTATCAGTGACCTAAGACGGCGGAATCCAACAGGTTCAAAAAACATTTCATATATAAGAAATATAAATTATGTATTATGTTAAATCGTTGAGCAATATCATAGATAACAAAAAGTGTCAACTTAAGGTGTATTCATAGATTATTTATATGAGCATATGTTAGGTATACATTACGTTGCATACGTATACATATCAATGAACCACTAATATATATTTACTAATTAAAATTTTAACGATATTGTTAGGTATTTTGGAAATCATCATATTTGTCACCTTTGACATACATAAATCATTTAGTAAGGCACTGGATTCGTTTGTAATTTGATATCGTATTATAAATAGTTCTTCTATTCAAACAATTTATAGAATTAAATTCCAAAAGGTAATCTTCTTATCCATCAAAAATAAATTTGGAAAAATGTGTTTCTCTAGATAAGAATAATTCGTCAGTAATTGAAAATGAGATAACAATGCCAGTCGACGAATATAACATACTCTTTCGATGTGTACATATGTATAGTCAGGTGTATGGTATTGAGAAGGTGTATTTTCGTTTCAAGTTTTTTGAACGTTGTTTTGGCTGTATCTAAAAATGAAAAATTCTGACATCTGACTACACGCCCCGCCCCGACTAGGGCATCCAATCCCGGATTTTTTTTGTGATCCCGGGATTTCGGAATTCATCATAATATCTTGTCTTAATTGTTTGAGATTCTTGAGGAATTTCAGATTTCACAATTATTTAGTATGTGGAAAATTTTAGTGATTGAAAGATTTTAAAATAATCCACAAAAGAAAATGAAACACCCTTTTTTATCTTTTTCGGTGGTCAATTTCAAAAACCCAGGAATTTGCGGATTTACAAACATGACAACAAATTTAGACATTTTTTTAGATCTCATGAATTTTCCACTTCTTATCTTCAATCCCGAAATTCCGGAATTTCGAGATCATAAATTTGGACGGGATCCCGGGATTGGACGCCCTAGTGCCGAGCTATGAATAATAAAAAATCACAGTCTGTCGACGTATTTGGACTTATTGAAAATGATCATGCTGTACCATTTCTTTTTGTTAAAATAAACTTGCTTTTTATAAAAATGAATATATATGCATTACCAGTATGTCAAATAACGTAGACGATTTTTTTTAAACACGATGGACGGCCGAAGATAAAAGAACATTAATAATAATATCAATTGATTAATAGAATCAAATCAAAAGGCAGTCCGTCTATATTATCTATCGGACTTCTGAGGTCTACGACGAGTTCAATCACTTCGTCTTCAAACAGCCGAGTCGTTGCGTCTCGCAGACGAACAGTCTCCAAACTTGTCACGCTGCTCATTCCTCAATTTAACGCACATGAAGTTTGATTCACGATACCTGATTTACACAAGCAACGACTCGAAACATTTTATTATACTATCAATTATTTTTTTAACTTTTTGCCTGGTTTATACATACAATTTGTATTACTCCCTACAATCATTTGTCTTCAGAATTCAAATAAAATCTTTAGTCAACAGATCAACGTCGTTGGCTTCGGATACAGGTTAACCACTGTAACACGGGTTCAAATTATGAAATTTCAAAAATTGTTTATAGATTTATATTCATTCAAATTTAATATTGAAATTCCACCAAGCACCCTCAGTCAAAATCTAATTTTAAAAAAGAGAGATTGAGCATCTGACTAATAAGAGTCCATATTCTTTATATTGTGACCAGACATGGTTATATAAAGAATACTAGCTCAGCGAAAAAAAAATCGGCAGAAAGGTAGATGACCACATAACATGACACAAAAATTATACCTACCGGTCGGGGGAAAACACAGATAATGTTTTAAAAAAACCCTTAAATATCGAATGCATTATGTGACCCATTACCAAGACACGTGTGTATCTTTTAAATTTCTCTACCAAACCCAAAGGAAATCCCACGTTAAACTGCAACTAAAATAAGTCAGCTGTGTGTTTAATGTTAAGTGATAATCTATAATTAACCACTTTCAGCTTATTTGAAAACATATTTATTATTTAAACCTAAGCTTCCTTTTTTGGCATCGCATTTTGACAGCTTTAATATTTTTTAATCTAAACTTTATTTAAAAAATATTTAAAAGCCATTCTGATAAAATAAAATAATATCTCACATATCTTCGATAGATTCGGCAGTAACTTTGTGGAAAAACGTTGATGATGATGCTTCTCAAAAAAGCGAAATACGTGTCACATTCTGTAATACAAGTGGAATTACAAATATAGAAATTTTATTTTATATTAGTACCTCACAACTGAAAGCAAACATTTAGTAGCACTAATAGTTACGCTTAAGAGTCAGGTGTTGAATTTGTAATTAACGCTATCAATTGCGCCGTATTTTGTTCATTCTTTTTTGTTTCGATATCACAGATCACCTTCGGCAAACTCTAGTAATTTCTAACTAACGTGTCGGGAGCGTAATTATGTATTCCCGCCCTCGACCACCTCGCCGCTTCGCCGCCTCGAGCTCTCTCGTATAAACTTTGAACCGCCTATTTACGACGAATGATCGATCTGTCGAATCTCAACTCGCGACTTGCGACTTACGGCGGAATACGCGACTTGCAGTTCAATTATTTTGTGTAGCCGCATCGTTTCCCTCTTCATCTGCCACCCGCCCCTTCCGCAACTTGTTTGCGTAAAATATTTAAGCGACTTTTCTATCGCTTTGTGAGACTGACTTACTATCTGGCTACAAAAATATATTTGATATAAATATTGTTTGTTTATGAATTTTCAAAACGATCAAAAGAGCATCAATTAATAAATTTTTAAGCGACACGATTTATAAATCCGTTTTCGGCTCATATATTTGTATTATCAAAGTTTTAAGAATATTTTATATTCCGTTAACACAATTAGAACCTACGTGGAAATTTATTGTAAAACTATATTTCAATTTTAAAATACGGATATAAAACATTCAATTGTGTAGGTATTTTTCTGATTGGATGCGAATCATTATTTTTCTTTACCAACAGTGTATTTATTAAGCACGTATATAATTTGAATTTAAAATACAAATTGCCTACCTATCACTATTATATTATAAATCAATATTGAATTATATGTTTGTGATAATGTTGAATTGTTTCATGTTAGACGGCACTCTTTGTAGCTTTTCCATAAGATTCTTTATATTATGGTTTTTCAAGTGTCTGTAATTAATGTTACCAAAAAGCGACAAGGAAACAAGAAAGTCGCGTATAATAAATACTTACCAATTTTTTTTTTTAAATAAATGTACGGATGCCACTTTGTAATATTGCCACCCTTATCCAAGATCCCAAGGGTTACCGAGTTGAATGAATGCCTTTGTTTTATAGTCGCGAATCGAAAATGTCACAAGTGAAGAACTAAATAATAAATAATGCGGAAACGTTGTGTTATTATTTCACCTGTTTGGAAAAGGTAATAAAAAAAAACAGGAGACGGTATTCGCGGTTGAATCTTGCCATTTCTGTAATAGAAACGTTAATAATAAATAGGCGATCGTGTCATTTGCCCGCGGTGTACCGTTTTTAGCTATTCTCGTAGGAATCCCCCCGAATGCATCGATCGAAAACCGCTGGCATATACAGTTTGTTGCTTTCTTAATCATATTTTCCATCACCGAAAGTTGTGGTAACACCAAGAAGAAAATATATTTATACCAAACGTGTACATACTGAAACAGTTCTGTTTCCATTATAACTTATTCCTTCTGTTTTTGATACTATGAAAAGATTTGAACTAAAGTTTCGGTAAAGTTGAGGTAAAGTTTCTATCATCATTGATAATTATAATATCGCAATACAGATGAAAGAATGTATTCCAATGTGACAGAAATAAAGTTATCAATTAATAGACAGTGACAATTGCCTGTCTTTTGAATCTGCATTGATAATAATTATTATCGTTATAAAAATGGTGGTTTTTCCCCAAAACTGGTACAATAATCACTGCACCGACTGAGTTATTTCAGACGAAGAATTGATATCCATGAATCTCATTATGTAGGTAAGTATCTCATTTCGTTACTTACATCTGCCGGTACAGTGACGATTTATTGTTAATTACAAATACTAAAATACATTTTGTATGGTACCAATATTTTTTTTTGTCAGTAGCAACTTCAGCTCTATCACACAAAAAAGAGTTTATCGTTAACGGCAAATGTTCAGTGTTATTGATATACATATATGTATGAGTTATATCATTCACAAATATCTACTCATAAAGAAACTGTTTCTTCAAACTTCTTCTCGGAAATATTAAATCGTATACCCCGGTAGCACAAAACTCAAGCTTAGTTATTTTGTACTATCTCTATCAGCATATTT
Organism: Himalopsyche anomala; assembly: GCA_031772345.1. Classification (NCBI taxonomy): domain Eukaryota; kingdom Metazoa; phylum Arthropoda; class Insecta; order Trichoptera; family Rhyacophilidae; genus Himalopsyche; species Himalopsyche anomala. The sequence continues at coordinate 12,264,140 of CM062831.1, forward strand.
AATGAATAGGTACACCAACGGATATTTCTCTCGTATTATTCAGCTACAAGCAGATTACAGACCGACACCTAAAAATGTTTTTAAAATAACCGAATCAATTGAATGCTACCAAAATGGGGATACATAACAAAACGCATATTTTTGTTATCAATGCGATTGTTGTTACTTTGATCTCTCACTTTGAGGGTAGTCATTGTCCGTTATTGGTGGAATAGCATCAATTGATCAGTTTATAATTCTTGTTGCAAAACAGATCCTGACAAGTTAATAAATAATATAGAATTAATAAAAAAGTATTTTTTAAATATAGTTTTGCTTAAAAAACTCTTATTTTCACAATGCGTTTGTTCGTACGATATAGTCTAAATAAATATTATTTTTTTATTATTTAAATACAACTTTGAAAAAAAACACTTTACAAATACTGACACTACTTCCTTGCGGATTTTTTGTACTTATTCTTAATGTAGTGAAAACGTTTCGGTGAAAATACAAATATAATGGAAGGTGGGCTTAAAATGTAATATCAATATAGGAAAACAAATACACCTAGGCCTCGTATAACACGGTTTTATACAACACTGTTTTATACAACACGGTTGTATAAATTGTGGCATATTTTTTATACAACACGCTTTATATAACACGGTTTCAAAAAAAAAAAAAATTAAAATGTTTAATTTGTACGTCCGTGTAATGTGCACATGACAAATCTTACTGAGCATGTCGAGACATGTCAATTTTGTTTGTTTCGATAAATTGCAGTTGCGCTCTGGCAGTCAATGGAGCAGTGCATATTTCTTCGTAATCCGTAGATTATTCTGGGTTATTATTTGTATGTATTTATACACTTTACATATTTCATTTTATCATTATGTATATGTACATAATAACCCTTTATAATTTATACAAATTTTATAGATTTAATCGTATCAATTTATTATTTATTTGTAGATGAAAAATATTTAAACCCCAAAATGTCGACAGTTACGGATAAAATTAAAAAGAAGAGAAACTTTATTTCTATTGAAAAAAAAAAATAATATCCTAGATTGTCTTAGAAGGGGGGAGAGGCTGTCATCACTTGCTAAAATTTTTAATTTAAATGAAGCAACAATTAGGACGATACAAAAAAATGAAAACAAAATTAGATCTATAGCTTCAGCAGGATCATCTGTCAGTGCGACAAAGATTTCCCGCATACGCTCAGTAATAATAGAAAAAATGGAAAGAGCTCTTATGATATGGCTAGAAGACTGCAATGACAAAAACATTCCTATGGACAGAAGCATTATACAAAAGAGGGCACAAAAAATTTATGATAATTTAAAAAGAACTGAACAATCGTCATCGGAAGATCAAAACTCATCTCACAATTTTTCTGCTAGTAGAGGATGGTTTGAAAATTTCAAGAAACGATTCTCACTACATAATATAAAAATTCGAGGAGAAATTGCGTCAGCTGATATAGAATCTGCTAAAAAATTTGTTCCAGAATTCGCAGATATTATAAAAAATAAGGGCTACACACCAGACCAGATATTCAATGCGGACGAAACGGGATTGTATTGGAAGAAGATGCCGCAACGAACCTACATATCAAAAAATGAAAAACACGCGAAAGGATTCAAGGTGGCAAAAGAAAGAATATCTTTACTATTCTGTTCTAATTCTTCAGGAGATTCCATAATGAAGCCATTACTTATTAATCGATCCTTAAACCCCCGAGCACTAAAAGGTTATGAAAAAAAGAATTTACCTGTTTATTGGAGAGCTAATAAAAAGGCTTGGACCACAAGTATTCTTTTTAAAGATTGGTTTTACAATTGTTTTATACCTGATGCAAGAGATTATATGAGAAAAAAGAATCTTGATTTTAAAATATTATTGATATTGGACAATGCACCAGGACATCCGCTCGATTTAAAATATCCTAATGTGGAAATATTATTTTTACCACCAAATACTACGTCTTTAATCCAGCCCTTAGACCAAGGTATAATTTCAACATTCAAAGCCTATTACATTCGTCGAACATTTGAAAAAATATTAGAAGACATCGATCAAGGTGAAAATTTAACACTTACTCAAGCTTGGAAAAAATTTTCTATTCGAAATTGTGTCGATATTGTTGCTGCATCCGTTAAAGAAATAAAACAATCAACTTTGAATTCTTGCTGGAAAAAACTATGGCCAGAAGTAGTGTCTGGAGCAAATCTTCTACCACCAATAGAAGATGAATACCAAAGGACAATAAACATTTGTCGTGGTATTGGTGGAGAAGGTTTTAATGACATGGATATTCATGACATCCAAGAAATATTGGAGGATCGTATGTTGAACGAAGAAGAATTAGTCGAAATGTTAGATGAACCCACACAATTAACGACACAGAAAGCAGTTGCAGCGAAGCAGCTACATGTTTCACATTAAAAACGATAGATGACGGTTTGGAATTGGCAATAAAATTAGAAAACTATTTTATTGAAAAGGATCCTATAATGGAAAGAAGTTCAAAATTTAAGAGGGAGTTGCAACAGATTTTGGAACCTTATAAGGAAATACGTAAGGATTTATACGCTAAAAGCAGACAATCGCTTATTACCGAATTTTTGAAGGCTAAAACCACAATAACTCCAGAGTCCTCCGATGATGAAAACGTACAACCGATTTCGAAAAAGAGTAAAATATATAGAATTATAAGTGATAGTGATGACGAATGAATGCTATATTATGTTATTAGAGTTTTTTCATGAATATGTAAATGTATATTTGTTTATTTAAAAAAATAAAGTATATATTTATTGAATTATCTTCGTTAATTTTTTTTTTGGAACGTAACCCCTAATTTTGTATGAACTTCAAACCTTGCATAACACGGATTTGTATTACACGCTGTTTTGGTGGAACCATATAACCGTGTTATACGAGGCTTAGGTGTATTCAATAATTAATATTATTTGCTCGTTGACTAATTCATTCGCAGTAGTATGCTCATTATTTTTTTATTTCTCGTATACTTCTATGAAAGCCTCGAGCATTGAGGCATTTAGTTACATATTTAATATAAATTAGATATTAATATCATTTACGTTTACAATTTATTTATTTTCTCAGGATTATAAATTTACGTAACGTTTTATTTTTACATGGCTTGCAACTTTTCATTTTGCTTTCCCTTTTTAATCATAAAACAATAAGCCGGTAATTTGTTGGTCCAATATTTTTAACGAATCCACCTTTGTATGAAGGGCTATTTTCGTACTTTAAAGACAGTGGTTTGAGGTAGAAAAACAACTCGTTCCCGGAAACCACGCCCATGTTCTTTGACAAACTTTTCCTAATGCGAATCGTAATACTTACCTGGAAAATATTGACATATTGTATCGAAATTACCCAAAGCTTACGGCACCAGTAAAGGTATGGATTTTTTACTTAAAAATGCGACCTTCATAATATAGGGATACTAAAGATCTAATTAAGCGTTCGGCTATTAAATACATTTTTTTTTATTCATTGCTCTTCTTTTCGTTTGTATTTATTCATTTTAATATATTAAGTCTTAATATGATTGTCAAATAAGCAAAACACGTCTCTCATTTCACTCACACAATGAATACTTTTCGTACAAAAAACGAATTTCCACGAAGTTACTTCCGATTCCATCGAAAGTACACTTTACTATCTTAATTTCAACTACTCTCGCGAAAATCGTTTAGTTAGTGTGCGTATCGGAGTATATAAGCACATCGAATTTCGAATGATCCAATATGCCTCATGTGTTTTATTCTTAAATTCACGAATCAATCTGTACGTCATAAATAATTTCATATTTCATTCGGTGTGATAATGTTTCCAAATTGTGTGATACGTATAGCAACGCTACACAAAGTAATCAATTAAATATCATAACACAACTGCCTAATGTATGTATTTGCTTTTTAATAGATATTTTATATCTATTCATAGCCTTAATTTCTATCGAATTATGATAAATGAAATCATATACCACTCAAACAGCGCATTCATTAGGGATAAAATTCTTCCTTACCATAACCTCCAACAAAGTATAAGTGTGTTGTTCACTGTCCCCCAACGTTGCACGCAATATAGTGGGATATTTTTACGTGGCCCGAGATATGTAGCATATTTACGCTTCGATTGAGTGCATTGACGAACATGTCAGCACTATATACACATCGATTCTGGAAATTTAAAAGGACGTAACTCACACAAAACAAATTTTACAGGAGGCACAAAAACGATTTTTGATGCTGATGAAAGCTGTTTTGAAAAATCCATGGGTTATGTTCTTTTACCTTTCTATAGTCAAATGTGAAACACATATGAACTCGTTAGTAGTTGCGTAAAACCTTGCGATGCTTCTCAAAGAAGCAAAACACGTTTCACAATCTGTAATACATCAAGTGGAATAACGAAGTTATCAAAAATATTTTTATGTTAAAAATTAACTTCCACAAAGTTGCCGCCGAATCTATTGAAGATATTTGAGTGTATTTTTTGTAATAGGCAGCTTATAAGCATTATAATTGAACTTTACTCGCTTTTTTTGGATCCAATAAAATAAAATAACGCTAGTTTGAATGCAGCACTGACCAATATGACTTCAAGGAGTGACATTTCTGCATTAGCTACACATGTGTGATGGTTCGTGTTTTCAAGCAAAATGTTTCGGAGCATGAACATAGATATGTTGCGTCATGTCCCGGGACATTTGTTCTTCAGTGTATTTCAGCTTTTATAGAGACAATTGTTACCATTTAAAATTAATTTCTACAATCTAACATACTTACTATTTTGCACCGCGCTCGTATTGAACTAGTACTAAGAAAATTATGGCTTTTTCAAAATGAGCATCGTTATGTAACCGAATACGCTCCGACACCATCTTGCTCGGCTGTTGCAGTTTTGTTTTACCTCCCAAGAATAATGGAAACTTACTCCTACTAGAGAAGGGCTAATAGCCGCAAAACAATATTGAATTATTTTTTATTTGTGTTGCGTTCATTAAATTCAATTACTTACATATATTGATCAAAAGCTAAAATTGAGGTAATTTCACGCTTTTTCTTATTGCAGATAAAATCTGCCTATCTCCAAAAATAATATTTTTTTTTTGCAAAAATAGTTCTATAATTCTCATGCAAAAATAATATGTGTTATTTTCTTTTAAACTCCGCTTCAAACACATTACAGTTCTAAATTAAGTTGATCACAATTAACTCTAACCGATATCATAAGCAAGGACATGAAATAAAATTTTATATCGATAATGTAATAAAGTATATCAAGTATCGAAGTTTATGATTGAAAATGATTAAAGATGAAATTAAATACAATTAAAACGAAGCGAACAAAAGAAAAAAACTGTACCAACATCATGTTCAACCAAAATATGAATCAGGATTATTCTGGTCTCTGCTGCCAGACAACCATTCCGTGAATATTTCCATGAACGTATTACTATTATTTTTTTGTTTGTGATATTACATTTAGTAACTAACGAATAGATTTGTGTCGGTGGTGTCTAGGCGTACATAAAAAACCGATACTTCGTCAAAAATATTAAAGCATCCCTATATCTATAAACCGTCGAAAGCAGACAACGGATTTTATTCGTCTGGCGAATAAGTGTCTACTGGCATGACGTTGGGGTACTAAAAATACAAATAAAACATTATTCTTTACACCAAAAAGTGAGACGCTTTACTGCTAGACTTTTGATGTTTGCTTTCTCTAAAGCAGGTGTTGAACCCTAAAGCAATTAAATTATTTATTCTGCTTTACCATTTGTACAGAATAATTAACCCAACTCACTGGAATTGGAATTCCAATTGTTTCAGTACTGTGGATAAGTAAACGACAAGTCAATGAATTTTTGGAACTATGTGCCGTCCTATCTAGCTTACTCTTTAGTAATTGCTTCTTTGGTCCAATCATAAGCGACTACCAGTCTATGTATATATTTTCATTCATTTACAGTTTTAGGATTATTAAAAATTATCTTTTCAGCAATCAACTCGAGGCATAATACATAATGTGCTGTTGCTGTATTGTACTAAAACGCAGTTATCCTGATTATTATAAACGGCTTTGGCCGTGGTGAATAGTGAAGATAAGTGTAGATTTTCCGTGGTGACACTTGCTCCATTTAAACATGAACATCACAATAGCACTCCTATTCCCACTGCATTTAAAAAAAATCGTACCCTATAGAGAGCTTTAAGCGTAAATAAAGTTTTTTCTAATATAAACCAATATAATGTAATATTCAACAATCCAACTATTTTTCTACTAAATACAATGACGTTTAAATAGATGTTTTTTCATTGTAAAATTTCATTGTAAAAAAACCCTATAACCTTCCAGTCAATTTACCCGATGCCTCGCTCCGCCTACTTCACTCACTCGTTCGCTCATCAAATAATTTCCTCTGTACGGAAAGCGGCTAAATTCCACACATGTTGGTAAATCGTTTATTTGTAATCATTAGACCTGCCGTAGCTCCACAGTTTAAACTTCATGGAAAACAGATTCCTGCCGTAACCATGCACAATTGCAAGCGTCTAATCCTTATGACTAATGTAACATGAAAAATGAATTGGGTATATCATTTTATTGCAAGTCAACCTTTACGTCATCGATTTGCTACGAATTTAATAACTATAATTTCGATTATCTAACGCTTGCTAAATAAAAAATGTCTTTATTCTATAAAGCTTTTACTCTTTTTTAATTGTATAATAAATACAATATTTAAAATACACACTCGCATCAACCTGTTACCTGCTATTTCTTATTGTTATTGTTTAAACCATTTCCATATGCATCATTATTTTTAAATATTACAAAGTATCAACATTTTTTTTGTTAACTAAATAAACTGAGAGAAAAAAACCTTACATTTTCAATTTATAATTCAATACAGTAATATTCTGGGCGCTATCAATTAGCTCCTTTATAACTCACAACACAAAAAGGTCATATCCTAAATTAATGATCTTTGACAATCAAGTCTAATTTCACCATCACAATTCACCAAGTTTGTATCGATTTCGTTTATTTTTTATAAGTAATACTTTAAGAAATCCTGAAATGGAAATGGATTAAATAATACAAAATTTCAAATTAAAACAATACCACTTGTTTCCATGCTTTCCTATTGAGTTAAATGATACCAAATTCGATTGAACTAGAAGTGAGTGAACGGTTGATAATGCTTGATTTCTTGTTCATTTAATCGTCAAGTGATACATTGAACAGCGAGCACTTTATTTTACAATATGTACATGCATGATCACTCTTAATGGAAACAATGCAAAGTTTAGATTCTTCATCCGTGTTGAAATTCAATTCTCTCTTGATGTACTGTACTTAGTGTCTACATCCCACATTTTATTTTTTTCTCTTTGTCACTTTTACGTGTTATATCATGCACCTATCTTACACGTTTCACTACGGAAATCCTTTTCCCTTCAACATTCAGTTATAAATCTGTAACCTTCGATTGATAAAATATTTTCCCCTTATATTTTTGTTAATGAAGATGAAGATTATCTTGCTTCTTGGAAAATAGATCACATCTTCGTCTAACATCGAATTCGTAATGTGAGATTTTATTATTATTGTGTCATGAGCAATATTTTCCTTGTCAACCGAATTTTGTATAGAATAAATTAAAAACATCCAACGTATGGTGCGTGTTCTATGTAAGTTTGTAATAAAAATACATCTAAAACAGTGACCCCCCATATTTTTCACTTTAAAATTACTGTTTTATGCACGAATAATGGCGACTATTAAAGTCATAAATCGGAGTATAACATTGATCAGCATGTTTTTATACTTGAATTGTAGTTTAAAGTGATTAATGCTATAATTTTGTTTTTAAATATTTAAAAAAAAATATGTTTATGTGTACCATCGGCCTAAAGTCAAACTCGACAAAAAAAAAATGATGCTTGACTGCTAATTTAAGTTGTATGTCATCAAATTTGTTTTCTGTTATATTCTTAAAAAGTATATCTTTTTTTAAATAAGCAAAAAGTAAAAGCAAAACTAAAACAAACAACTGGCATGAATTTTTCAACACAAAACAACATTTACAGATTATCATATTTGAATTGTTCAAATTTTTTTACACTTTTATATGTTTTGTCACTAAGATCTCAGGTTTCCCTTTTCGTTATCTTCAAGTGCGTGGATGAACGAAATATAACAGACAATATACTGATTGTATATTTAAAAAAAACTAGATATTAAAGAAGAAAATAAGATAATATTGTATTACCGTATCACTAACACTGCCAATATATTTCGATAATTAATTATTACACTAACTTATCGACTCGTAGTCGGAAAAAGAACTTAAGCGACACAATTCAGTAAATTGCGTTTTAAGCCAATATTTGGTCGATATCGCTAAGGCGTCAGTGACAACATTTTTAAAGCGTTAACTCATTCGCATGATCTTTTTTATGGGCTGTGCATTTTAGTGTTTTGACTTGTTATCGTTTGTTCCACTTGGGCCCCGGTTGAGAAGCGCTGAAGAAGTGAAAGTAGTCAATTTTATTATAATATCAGATTAGGCATTGACCATGTATTACTATTTACCAACCGAACTTAGGACTTATTTTTTCGAATATAATTTTGAAAAATCCTTCTCTAAGCAATGGTGTTCATTTTAATGTTGCCATTCTTTGGATCAATTATATATTTACCATTTTTCATAAATTACGAACTTTAAATTATAAGTTACGATAATATGACTTTTTTACACTGATTAATCAGTTAGTTAACTTATACCTCAGCAATCCATGAACGGTTTCACTTAGCAAATCACTTGAAAGTGACGATATTTTATTCTTTGGCTATATTTTCTTTTTAGAATAAAACAAAATCCGGTTCCTTTATCGTGGTAGCATTAATGTCTTGCTAATGTTCGACTAAAAGTCTAATGACTTAGTCGTCAATCATTCATAAAATTCTATTCGTTCGCAACGTAGGAAGCTTATCCCTTTGCTAAAAATATCCACGACCTCTTCCCTGGGGAGAGATAAATGACTTAATTTAATGTAACGGACTCCTTAATCTCTTCAATATTTTCTTTCTCACAAGTCACATGGGAGCAATATCAGCTTAAGTGTTGTTGGCATCATCTGTTCGCAGTTCTCTCTAAATAGCAATTCCAAATTAAATAGTGGGCGAGGCGTATAAGATATTTAGCATCATAGATCTGCTTCCATTAACCCTGCAGTTTGTTAGTAAAGCTTTTAGCCCTTAATCTCTTATTTCAATATATACAAATGAATATTTTTTACGTATTGTAAAATATTATCGATAGTTGTTTTGCGCCATTTTCAGGACATGCTGGTGCTACAAATTTAGTATGTTGAGTTAATTTAAGATTTCGACTGAAGGTGCTTGGTGGAATTTCAATATTAAATTTGAATCGTTCAAATTATGTACACTCCCACAGATTATGTCACTAACGACCCTGGTTTCGCCTTTCGGCATCTTCAGGCGTTCAAGCGCACGGATGAACTTGAACTGACGCTTAGTAAATTATTTTATTTTTTTCCTACCTTTATTTTCCTACTGAAACTATATGTGGTGTCCGCGAAGCGGACTCCTAGTTTCCTGACTACAGTTATTTCTAGGGTGGGTACAGACTTAGTCTTTATATCCCTTTCCCGCATGTGGTAAATGAACATAAGAAACATAAGCTTATTTTTAAATTTGTATCGTTCAAATTTCGAACAGTTTCACACGCTGTGATATCAATGTCCCGGGTTTCGCCTTTCGACATCTTCAGTCATTCAAGTGCATTGAAGAACTCGAACCGACGCTTGGTAAATAGTTGTATCGTGTATATGTCAGTTCAAGTTCACCCGTGCACTTGAATGCATAAAGATGTCGAATGGCGAAACCCGGGACGTTGATATCACAACGTATGAAACTGTTTCTTTGTGCACTATATCTTCTGTTATACAGTTGTTCGTGGAAGGTTAATAAAAGATTTGAGTTAATTCTATTTTTAGGTTAATACCAATTTTTTTCTCGTTTCTTGTGATCTGTCTATCTTGATACGTTTCCATGGAACGAGAAACACTACAGAAATGATTTTGCTTTGATTCTAGTTACATATCTTTGTGCGCTCTTCGCCAAATTTCAATGCCGCAGAAGACAATGTGATCTCGTGTAACTGATCGCGAATGTTATTCACTACGTTGGTTAAACGCCATTTTTGGAATAGTGCCAATATGTGCTACCACTACCGAAACAGTTAAGGATTATTTATTCCCGTATGTGGGATAATTCTCTCTCGTCGGTTCGCCCCCTGACGTAGAATAACCCTTAACAAATAATACACGTTTCCTTAGGCTCGAACGGTATTATGGTTAATATAAAATAAAAATAACTTTGATTATTCCACGTATTGTGTATCAAAATGTGACACGTGTTTCGCCTCTTTCAGAGGCATCCTCAGACAACTACTTTCGCAAATGTTTGCTTGAGTACGGTATTATGGTTCCTTAAATCGCCGTGTAATCAAAAATATTGTCTATAATATGTTAAATCGACACGTTTTTTATAATACTGTTATGGATATATTTTTACTAAAACACTAATTTATTTTCAATGTTGTTTCAACTTTATTCCATATATATCTTTTACACTTCATAAATAAATCATTTAATCTTATTAATCAAAATAATACGATATGAGTATCGAGAAGTTTCTACTGAGCCGTCGGCCTTTCGATTTCATCTCTCGATTTGAACTGAGGAGATTTTGAGAGAAGGATATCGGTTTAGTTGAAAGGTTTATTGTTACAAGTTGTCATAGATAATGTAACATAGCATAGAAGTAGATGTTGTGTATACATAACAATACTAAATGAAAGATATGTTCCAAAAATGTAGTTTTACATGTAATGCTTGAAATCCTGGAGATGCCGAATGGCGAAACCCGGGTCGTTAGTGACAAAACTTGTGTGAATGTACAAAATGTAATGGTCTAATTGCAAATGTTTTTATACACTAGCAAAAAGTTTCAGTGGACACTGCTTTCAACAATAAACAGTTAAGGTTTGGAAATAACTAATATATTATACTTATACTATAGCTGGTCGCGTCCTGTTTTGTGATCGAAAGAGTGGTAGAAAAGGGATAAAAAAACATCTCAGATATACAAAAAAATTGCAAAAATCAACGCTTGAATAAGACTTTTTGGGTAGTAGAATCGAGAAACAAATCAGTTTGACCAAAAGCCTAATTGGTAACAAATGCGGCAAAACTTTTATATGTTCAGTACAAAACTTATGTTTTATCTACGCAACCAAATCAAATGAAAGTTGTGCAACGGAGATGAACGTCGAAGTTATAATATGCACAATCCGTTCTTTTTCTTATCTCCGTCTCCCAATTTTCCGGTTGTCTCTTTCGTCCTGCGGCATTCGCAATTTCCCGCACGTTTCGTTATTGCCCGTCCTTCGTTCGGCTCTGCGGATACTTTTTTTTATCTCTCTTCCAACTAACTTTCTTAGTTTTAACCGCTATTTAGTATTTACTGCCCTCGAAGATTAACCACTAACCCTTTTCGTGGGGTATATCGCTTGAGATTATTTAACCGCGACTAAACTGGCATACGGGCTTGTTAAGCAAAGGAAAAAAAACATCAATCATTTGCTACGGGTTGTATCGTTTGAGATAAGTGAAAATAAATACTATCCACTGATGATGTTGAACTGTTAAAATTCTGAATATGTCTAAAGTTAAAATATTTGGCGTCTGACAAAACACAGAGCGTACAGCCACATACATAATATATACTAATTGAATTTTAGTAATGTTCAATATTGTATTTCCTTTTTGCAATTGTGCAGATTATGCATTGTTATCGATTAGTGAGTGCGTTTCTTTCGTGTATTTATAATTCGTTTAAAAGTCAACGTAAACTCATTCCTTCATTTACTATTTTGATTAAAGGTGCATGCTTGATGGAATTTTAATACCAAATTTACGTACAATTCCGCCGCTTACGTTGATCGATTGAACGTCATTAATATCAACCATTAGTAAACAAATAACCTAAAGATAATATTTTTATTCTTATAAGTATATACAAAATAAAAGCTAGTCACCTAGCATCAGCTCAAAATCATCCTTATACTTTTAATTGATTTCTAAAGTCGAAACCCAAATTGTAAGTAACATAGCTATTGAGTTTTTTTTAATAGTCCTAATCAATCAGTTGGAAATTATCTCTTGCTGTGCGAAACCGGTCCTGACAACTATCAAATTTCGGAATAATTACAATCGGTTTTATGATTACAATATTTGTTCAGAAAAAATTTTCACGTAGCCCAATTTAAGATATATCTGTATAGAAATGGGTAATTTATGATATATTGTTTTTCTTTAATTCTATAGTGTAAAGCTCTATTACTATCGTTTTTCAGTTATTTGTCGCACACCCTATAACTAAATGATTCTTGACATTATAGTGTATTACTGAATATTAATGAATAATCATGTTTGATTTCTTTGAAAAACAGATGTGATACATATGTACATACATAATATTTAATTGAAAGAGAATTATCACCACACTTAAAAATAATTATGTTTTTCATCTGAACATGTTTTGATACCAGAGGCTTATTTAAGCTCAAAATTTCTGACAATATTGGGTAAAAACCCAGCTTCGCAATCACGGGGACAGCGCTATTGAAACCTATGAACATAACATGGGTATAGAGTTTCGAAGAGATTTCATCCGCTTAACCGGCTTAACTGACAAAACCTTTCGCGGGGAATCCAGAAAAGATGCTCAACGAATATAGATAACATCACATATTTATATGGGGCATTAAACGTCAATTATGTTGCAATCTTTCTATAGATATTTCATCGATTATGCTTTACTGTTGATATCAGCAATGTATATTGTCAGTGATATCATTTGTATTGTTTTTTTAATTCCATTCGGTATTGTTTTTTTTAGAATACTTCTTATCTATTCTGATAATGTTTTTATTCTTAGTAGTTTGTACAATCACACATTATTTTGTTTGACAGGGCGATTCGATAAAAACTTAAAATGTTATTGTTTTAAAACTTTGTTATTTCACTGACGTAACTATACATATCTACTAGATATTGAAAAAATATCTCGCAAAATAGCATTAGAATATACTAAGCAAATCGTTTCAATTTAGTACTCTTCCATCTCTTTTATATAACGATCAAAATATGATCTCACAAATTCATCAATCATTCAAAAAGATGTATGTTATTGCAACATTGCTAGTACAGAAAGATTTGCTGAATTTAATAGTAATAATGCTTTAAGTCAAAATGTATACGATTTCAACATGACATTTGAAGTTCTGTTTGGCATTATCAGATGATTGTATTTATAATTTTATATTGAAACGTCACATAAACGAATCCAGTTAAAGTTCCCTTAAGAACTAAATGCATTGTTATGTTGACCATATTATAAAATAAATAGTTCTATTCAACAAATACCAACAATGAAATCAATGAAATCTTCGCTTAAGAGTAAGTCCAAAGAATGTTTTAGTTTTTAATATAATGCTTTTTCACCAAGTATTGACAATGGACACCATAAAAGTATCAATGAAATCTTGTTGGCCACCTTCTGGTAATGTAATTTAATAATCATATTTTTTTCCGTGACTTAACACATAAAACATTTATCACTTTTAATGTATTCAGTATCAATTTTTCTGGTGGAAAAGCATTATATTAGGAAATATAAATACTATTTTGTACTAATTTCATATTTCGTTATTTAAATCAGGATCGGCATTTTCAGCTGATAAAAATATACTTCTATATTGATACAGAATTATTATACAAAAACTAGTCAGACTAATAAAGGTATAACAAACAATTGGTAATCGAAAAAATATATAGAAAATGATACAAAATATGAATGAGTGACACTAAACTGACTATATATCATTGAAATGTTAAAAATAAATGGTACTGATTTGTAACCGCATTAGAAAACAATTAAATAAGAAAGTTCACTAAAAATACATTCAAAAGTATGTTATCTTAAAAAAATCATCATCAAAATTACCAAAAAAAGCAACAAATATAAAATACACAAAATAATTGCATTGCTGGCACGCTGTCAAATTAAATTTACTCTTGCATTTTTTTGTTTCTTATTCTATCAAATCATATAGAAAGACGATTCGTTAAACTTCTTAATATTTGTCTTGTGAATCTTCTTTAGTATTCCTAAAAACCATTGTTAAGTTTAAATATAGCATTCGATCAAAGATTAAGTGTGTTTATATTATATAAGTTTTCCGAATGCTAAAAATACACAACGTTAAAATAATTAACGATTTCGATGCATTTCAGAATCAGTTAACGGTTCCAGGCGAGCGATTTTAATGTGCTCTTTATACTATACTAGTGCATTATCTTACGATTTGTTTACCATATCAAAGATTTTAAAATGCCTGTTTACTGTAACTCGTATCTCGTCGCCGTTCTGGCAGAAGTTAGTAAGTAAGAAAACTGACAAAAATGAGTTAAATGTATAAAGAGATTCGTTGATATCTATTATTTGTATAGAGAGTTATTATTACTGCCGGATTAATTTCATGTAATTGTCCCTGTTTATTCATTTTAAACGCTTATTGGTGCCAAATCGGCATTAATTCATTTGTATTTTAATATCATATTTATATTTCAAATTTGTAAAAGAAAATATCGTTGCTAGAGGCTTTATCCTAAAAGCTGACATTTTTCATTTGCGGTTTACTCAAAACCTGTACCTACCAACTTCTGTCAGAACAGTGAGGATTTGTAAGTTATCTAATTAAAGATTTTGACTGAAGGTGCTTGGTGGAATTAAATGTTGTAAGTAATCTTTATTTACGATTTTGTTAATACTTCGACCCTACAATATTATTTCGATAAATGTTTTTATTTTATATTAAATTGATGAGTTCTGAGTTATATTTTAATTAAACCCTGATAGCACTTTTGGAATGATTATAGCATGTATCATGTAACTCCACAATATCTAATGTATGGGTTATATTGAGGCTAAAAAACAAAAATCCAGCTAGAAACGTTTTATTAGATATCAAGTGGTTTTTCTATACTAACATGCGTATGTTTTGCTAAAATGATTGTGGGGTACGTTGAAAAACAACTATTTAAAACATTTATTTAGGAAAGATAATCAGTGTTCTGTAGCATTTATATGTCATTCATCGAAAATTTCAATTTTTATTCGTCGCATAATATGATTGAATAATCAGATTTTTTGTTTTGAAGCAGTAAGCCAGCGATATATATTTTTTACATAGGTATAAGAAATTCAATCCGTATAAAATAAACAAGCCCGTATTCGCAAATTGATTTCGATACAAAAACGGCTGTTTACACGGTCCTTGGGACTGTTTGCTCTTGTTTAATTATTTCAGTTTGTTTAATCGAAGCCCTTTTTTACACCCCATCCCATCGGTCGCTGCCTTGTGAGCGATTACAGGAACACGATAGACACATTGAGGGAGGAGGTTCATTCACTATCTCAGTGTACCCTCTGCGATTATCATTTACACATGCTCGGTTGAGTTTTCTCGCTGCTATCAACCAATTACACTTTATCTGGCGTTTAACTGTGTGCATTTCCATCCACGTCAACATTGTGTGTGAACAAGTCTGAATCACAAACAATTATTCATCTAGCAAAATAGGTTTCGTCTCTTTTTGGTATTTGAGCCCAACATATACATTTATGAAATAAAAGCAAAGAAGATTATTTATGTATTTTTAATGGTACCTAGAGAATTCTACGGTGTGTATATATATATGGGAATGTTGACGCTATCTACAATCCATCTGGCCTCTCGGATACTTTAGCGTTATGTGAAGTAATATCACAACCATTAATTTATTTTTTCTACCCATCAAGGAGGGACCCGCCAGTCGTCCGTGACAAGTAGCTTTCAAGACTGTCATGGAATCTACCTAGCGTAGCTTTTACTCCCAAATCTACGATTTGAAGAGTTTCACTTTTGATTCTAAGTATAATATATCTTGCTCGTATTAAATTTTGCAATCATTTTTTTTCTTTCGGCTTTAGGACAAAATATTTTGGTTTGATATAAAAAAAACAACTACTGTAAATTTTCATAATTACAAAAAATAGTTAAATTACGTCGACTCATTTTTTTAAAAATGCGTGTACGTATTGTTATTTAATAATTGCGATTCTTATAGTACAAACAAGTTTATTACGAACTGGAAACCGCATAGCATTTCGCTATCTAATTTTATACGATGAATATAAATAAATCAGGCAAAAAAAATCAGTCCGATATATTTGTATGTACTTGAAAATTATTTTCGTACTTTAAAATTTCGACTGAAGCTGCTTGATGAAATTTCGATAATATATTTGAATCTTTCAAATCGCCATCAATACATTTTTACTCATTGGTGATACATTGATTCTTATATACACGATACAACTATTTACCGAGTGCCCGTTCGAATTTATTCGTGCATTTGAATGTCTGACGAAACCCGGGTCGTAAGTGACAAACCGAGTGAAATTTTCAAAATGTGAACGATTAAAATTTATTATTTTCCTATGTTGTCGCGACAATTTTTGAGACTTCAAACGTGCAACGAAATAATGAACAGTGAACAACAAACAAGCCATGAACATGTCATTATGAAGTAATTTGACTTTACGCCCGTCTCACATTGTGCGTATAATACGCTTATAACATTTATAAATACTAATTGTTCATCAAAAACTGCAATCCCCACTGTAAAAAATGATTATATGGCAGCACGGTCTACTGGGTTTTCTCTTTTTAATAGATTGCTTTTATCTGCCTCCCAACACTGATATTTTGCCTGCTCGTCTGTTAGTACTTGGAATTTCACATGAGCAATATTAGCATTATGGACACTGATAAAAACTTATTTAGCGGAAATTAATATCGCTGTTTCGGTTAAACTGGGAACGAGAGCTCAAACGTTCCCGTCCCTACTCGGGAGTTTCTAAAAACTCGCGTTCGTTAATTGTATAAACGAAACTGATTTTTTGCAGCTTAGTCAATTTGAAGAGGCTTCTCAAAATCACATTTTTTATTTGTTTTTTAAGTCTTTTTCTCCACAAAATTAAAATGACAATCGATTTTATAATGTATGTATTGAAATAAATACACTTTTACTATTATATTATGGCAGTCTGTGGAAAATGAGATAACATACTAAAACTCTCACTTACGACATTAATTAATGCAATGTATGATGTTGATCCACGCTATTTTCAAAGTATTCAATGAACATAATTAAGTATGTTGAGTGTAAAGTTGCTATGTTAGCTCATCACATCAAGCAAATTTTCCAGGAGAGAACTAAAACAGTGTATTAAACATAAATGAAAACTCAACAAAATTGATTTACTTTAATATAGAAATAGGTGGTTGGCACTAGGGCCTCCTATCTCTGATCTTGAAATTCCAGGATTGTTATGGTACTAACCCCGGGATTTAGGAATTGAGGAAATTTTAGTAATTCGCACAGTGCACAAAATTAGAAGGTTTCGCGTCTTTTCATTTTAGGAATTCCGTAAATTCCAGGGATTTTAAAATTAGAAATCTTGGAAGAACTAAAAAAGAGGTCTAACATCTTTTCATTTTAAGAGATCCATAAATTCCAAGAATTTCAAAATTGCCGAGAAAAAATTTCTCAATCCAGAATTTCTACACGATTCATTCCCAGGATTTGAAAAAGGATCCGGGATTGGATGCCCTAGTTGGGACTGAACATAAATATAAATGCCATCATCTCCGTTTTTTTTTTTTTTTTAATCTGAGTTAATTCCTCCTATTTTTTAGCTTACTTTATTCGTTATATTTGTTTATATTAATTATTTGCCTAATTAAAATCCTGTTTGGTACTTGTGTGTTTAAGCATTTGCTTGATTTCGTATTATGATGTATCATCACATTTCCAATCATTAAGACTTGCTATTTATTCTTTAATGACACAATGCACAGGTGTTCCTTGCGAATGACATTCGGGCTAGGGTATCCAATCCCGGAGCCTTTTTCCAATCCCGGGATTTCGGGATTGATACATTTTCAATCCCTCACCGAGGAATTTAAAATCTCCAATTTTGTATACTTTTCCCCGGATTCTCACGAAACCTCGTTTTTTTTTTAGCTCACCGAGGAATTCGAAATCCTCGATTTGGTATACTTTTTCCCGAATTCTCACGAAACTTCGTTTTTTTATTTTTAGCTCACCTGAGAAATTGGCATCGCCAATTTGCCAATTTCGTCTCACTTTTCGAGATTTACTCAAAAATTCTCAATCCCGAAATCCCGGGATTGGATGCCCTAATTCGGGCTAATTTTCATTAAGATTCCTCACACAGGTTGATATTAAAATATTTTCTCTCCCTTTTACTTTGAAATGTTCTGTCAAAGTGTAAACATTCGAAAAAATTCTTGAAGTGAATTGTTTTTTTTTGTTTAAATCGTGATAAAAATTTAAAATGTGCGGTCGGTTGCCTTTCACAGTTCAACGCTCGGACATTTTTTTATCTTCGGGGTGGCCGGCTATTATTTGGCAAATATTTCTCACCCTCCGATGTCTTCAGCTTTTGGCAAACAGCGACTAGTTAAAAACGTCTACTGTTTCTTTTTTATAATTATTTTTTTAAAGAACGAAATCTTGTTTGCTCCTTTTTAATACTTTACAGTAAACCTTAATATGTGCTTGACCTTGCATGAACCATGTCAGCTGAATTAATATAACATGGTCTTATTTTTATTCTTTACAAGTTTTGAGTATGTACTAGTTTTTAGTATAGTGATTAATGCTATATTTAACTATGTTAGTAATATAATACTATTCTGTTACTGTTGTGAATACGGACATGTCCATAGGTGATAGACACATATACATAGTATATATTCCAAAATTGAAATTCAAAGTGAAAAATTTAATGTTTCATACATACGTGCCACTAGAGCTAAGTGGGTGCATGCAAATGGGCGTTGGTTCTATTCGTTTGCTGTTTGGTGTCTACAGGCTTTAATCACCTTACGGAAGATTCCATAAAAAAATGTGAGATTTAAATGTGTTGCCAATGGCATGGATGTCTGTGATATCTTAATTCCGCTCCCATTCATTTGATTTGAAAAGTGAAGCTTAGCGAGAACGACTAAGATAACCATTAATCTTAACATATCCCATCCTTCTGCTCTTTGCCTTGTCTGACAAGAGAATGTTTAAGCGATTTAATAACAACTAGTTATCGTAACAAAAAAACTAATGTTATGATGATTTACTGCAGGGCGGTGTAATGTATTATTATGTATTTGGTGGTCTTGAGTTCTTAACATAAAAACTTGTTATTAATTTCATCTTGGTAAAATAAAAAATCCATTAATATAAAAAAAAATCAGGCGACCGAACAATTTGAAAAACTGATCCGAAAAATAGTATATAGAGGATTACGTGATGAAAGAAAATGGTAAATAAACATATCGTCGATGCACATCAAATATGGTATATGTGACTATGTGTCACATAGACCATATTTGATGTGCATCGACGATATATTATTTTTGTAAATAAACCGTGCAGCACGCTGTTTTTCTTTTATTTTAACTTGAAAACTAAGTTGCTTGTTGTTATTTCAGCGTTCTGTATAAAAGCGTATTCGAAAACATTTCAACACTCTGTAGCAATATTCTTCAATTTGGTTTCACTGATATTCCTAGAAACCCTGATGACAAACTTCAATAATCTTATTTATGCTATCTTTTCACAAAGTATGAACGCCTTGTCAGTTCATAAAAGTCTCAATCTATACGTGCCATAATAAGAGATAGGAACTGAATCGCTTAAACGAAAATTAAACAGTACGAGTCGATTGCCTTATCCTATTCGAATTGAATAATTGTCTATCAAAAAAATCGACTCGTGTCTTAATTCTTATTGAATTCACTTGTTTTCTCAATCAGCCTGCTATTTACAAAGCAGTGTTGGAATAGGATAGCAAATGATTTACGACAATTCTTGTATTTTTATATTGGCGAGAAAATACAATAGGTTTGATCTAAAGGAGACATTATTTTCAGGAAAAAATATGTGTTTGGTTACCATCCAATATTATCGAGATGCAAAAATTCGTATTCCTAATCTGGTGATATAAGAGCTTCTAAGATAATAACGGTATATGTTGTGCGAATGCACTCCTCACCATGTTATTATAGAGTCCGTACAAATCGATCAAACTGGAAGTAATGTAGTAATAATAATAGATCGCGAAAACCAGTTTTTGATTAGTATGCCCGATACAACCATCCGCAGTAAGGTACACGCAGCATCTCAAAAACATTGTTACAATGTGAGGATGAAAATAATTCTATCAACTATTTGATTTTATGAATATTATTTGTATGCTTGCACACGAAAAATTTATTTGAAGTTCTGCATTGCATATTATAAAGTTGCACCAAACTATATATATTTTTAATCCGTGTCCGCTCCCAATGTGGAGCATATGGCCTCCTAATGAAGATATCTTAACAAAAGTTTTTATACGAAAACTGTTCGTCACTTAGTGCCTCAACCTATTTTTTTCATAGAGAGTGGTCAACTAATCGCTCTTGCTGCGACCGTTTTAGAATAAGATGGGCGGGAGGGAATTCTTGACATATTTACATCCCTGCCTTCAGACAGAAATCTAAAAGTCGATTGAAAAATCAATCTAAACCTGTGAACCCGTTTAGTGACCCGCACCCCATTGAACCTGAAAATATGTTCTAGCACCCCCGTTAAAATTTGTAATACATTTAATATACTTTTTTTTTTTTTATATAGATTAAATTATAAACTTCTCCCGCACCCCGACAATGCTCTCTCGCAACCCAGAAGAACCACTGATCTAAACTGTCCGTACAGGGATTCGGACCCGTGTAATCTGTGTTCTAAATCAACGACGTTGACACTCGACAGCGCAGCCGGCACATATTTACATGTATAATATTTTAAAAATTCTAATTCAATGAAATATACATAGTTAGATCAATCGATTTATTATTAGGTCCATTTAAAGGAAATCATCTGACATGTTTAATTATGAATGAGGCTAAATATAAATAGTTTGGAGTTTTTAGAAGTTAGTTAAGTCAGTTATAGAAAAGAAAAATTAGTAAATAACTTTATACATAAGATAAGCTGATCACAGTTGTTGAGTTTATTTCCATTGGTACCTTGTGTTAATAATTATTTCGTAATTAGTATAATCAATGTTAGTATCTTATCTCCTACTTACGTCCAGAAGAAAAGGGAAAAACCCCGACTATTACTTTGTAACTCAGAATCGTTTTTTAGTTTGTCCTTTAGCCTTGCGATGTTCTGTCTGATGATGCTTCTAAAAGAGGCGAAACGTGTGGTACATTTTGCAAAGTTATCAAATTTAATTTTATAAATTGTAATAATTTTTATGAAAATGTTTTATTCATTTATTATTTTTTAGACTCAAATATTAGATCGCTTTTTAAACTGTTTTGTATTTTATATTGCAGAATTTGAATATTTACCATATTATATCGCGTTTTAAAATACTAACAAGTTGAAAGGAAGAAATTATTATTGATTATCTCACAAAAGATAATTACTTGTTCTCACCTTTCTTCCCGTTATAATATATACATACTTTATATTAGCTCATTATCTAAGTTTCAAAATTTTGATAAATGGTTTGTAATGGAATTGATAATTCATATGTATGAAAGAAAAAAACTTCATTTCACAATACTTATTGTTTGGCCGTATCCGGCACTGTTAATAGTGTACATGCCCGTTCGCAAAGGTGAGTTTTTTTCGTTCTCGTAATTTAACAGTTATGTTGTTAAGTAAGCGTATTAACCTGACAGAGAGGCTACTTTTTATGCCAAATGATGCCACTGACGATTAGGCATGCCAGTGCTGAGATTCTGATACAGATAATGAAAGACCTCTTCTTCAGATTCGGCGTTGAATTAGTGAGTTGTACTTGATTTTATTGGTACATCATAAAACTATTCCATCATATAACTTCTAGTAAATAAATATGTATATACAGTACTTTTTCTCATGTAACGTGGTAGAACGGCGTTCCGGCACCTTTTTCTCGACGTTTTGAATGCTTCAAATCAATATTAGCAAAATTTATTTTGTGTAAAATATTTTTTTTATACCGTTGAGGCGTTGGTATTTGTGATTTTATCCTTATCTTCCAATTCTAAAAATAACGGCAAAGCGAGAGTACCAGCCCTGTCTTTGTACCCATACTCTCTTTAAAAAAAGATAGCTTGAGCAACGGACTAACAAGCAGTTCTCGTAAAAACTCTATTGAGATACTCTATTAGGATGCCATGTTCTCCACATTGAGAACTGACATGAATTAGAAAAAGAAGCTTGACAAGAATTGAGTTCCGGGACCTTTCTTTTTCAAAAAAAAGCACTGAATATTTATGTTTAAATATATTATTTTCAGTGTCGATGCCAATGACTTTATCTGTCGCACTTGCTTTAATGTAATATGTAATTAATAAAAAAATATGTAAAGAATAATAAAAGAGGTAAAATAATACAATTTAATAAAATATATATTATTTTTTATATATTTCTAAACTAGGGTAAATAGTAGCGTAGTTATGTTACCTAGTTGATAGATAATTCATTATATGGCCATAATCTGAACTATATTTTGACAGATCTACAGAAGCAAACTTACTTTTAGTTACTATAAGGTATATGGTGTTCTACCAAGACAACTAATGTTACTAGAGTGGTTATTATTTTTAATAAAAGCATGGAGGCCAGAAATATTTTATTTGTGTTTATTTTAACGAAGCTTTATCGAAAAAACATTCCAATCATTCCAAGAATTGACTTATACTTTATATTTTACTCGCCGAAGGTGTTCTGCATGTGACTTCTTTGTATATTGTGTACTATATAGAGGTCTGCACGGGCCCGGGCCTGGCCCGCGGGCTCTTACCCGACCCGGTCCGTGGGCCGGGCTCGGGCGGGTAAGCGCAATTGAGAATCGGGCTCGGGCCGGGCCGGGCTTTGGAATATAATCTGGGAAAAAGTATAGCAAATCGAGGATTTCAAATTTCTCGGTGAGCTAAAATAAAGAGTTTCGGGTCGGGTTCGGGTAACAAGTGCGGTATTAGACTCGGGCCCGGGCCGGGTCGGGCGTGAGTTTTTCGGGCTCGGACCGGGTAGCTTTGTAAAATTTTGGCCCGTGCAGACCTCTATCTAGTACTATATATTGTCGCTTGTCGGCCTAGTCAATAGTGAGCTAAGATCTCAAACGCTGAAAAGACAGCAGTTATGATGATTTTTTGTGTTGTCTTAACTGCATTTTTTTATGTTTCATGTTGAAATATAAACTCTTAAAATTTCTTACTATTTAGTGTCGACCATAATATGCTTTTGACAATGAACGTTTTCCGCGATCAATATAAGACGCATTAAAAACTCGAATGTCTTAATTAAGACAACATCAAACTAAATAAACTGTAAAATTAATCTATTATTTATTGGCTTATAATACAAAATATTATAGAATGTTCATAAAATTACATATATCAGTCTACCACTGTTCCGAAAGAGCGTATCTCTTCAGAATATTAATAATAGACCTAGAATAAAAGTTTTCAATTAATTCAATAATGACCACTGAATACATCTTAAGTTAATAGTTTTATTACTTTAACAATGTTTTCCTAATTAATTAAGAAAAATCTATGTCAATCGGCAGTCAACCATTATTCCGCCTTCACAAATAAAACCACTTAATCGATTGGACAAACCAATCGTTGCCAATTACAGTGATATGTCAACATCGTCCACTAAAGAAAAGAACTCGTTTTCATTAAGACCATATACGCGTTTCTATTTGGTCGATAACTGTACGTTGTTATTTGATTTTGTTCCTGATTTTTATTATACTCTTACATTATATTAACAACGAAATGAAGGTCGACTGACACGTGATGAATATATAATTACGGTAGACTAAGGCAGAAAATAATAATTTTTCAAATGAAAATGAATCTAATAGATTATGTTGTTAGACTCAAGGTGGCGGATCAACTGTCAGATAAAACTGTCATGGTTTCCGGAGGGTTGGTTTGTTCGCTTTTATTCAAGTAGCGGCTTGCAAATTTTTACCGAAAAGGATCTTTAGGAAAAGGATCTGAAGTATTTTAACAATAGAAATATAATTAACTCACCAGTTTGGTCAGTCAGTTTGTTACACTGATATTATATACCCAAAACACCTGAAGGTACACAGTTCAGTCAACACTTTTTTCACAACAAAGTTTTTCGAGAAAAAAATGCTTTATTGGTTGGGAGTGATAATAATTTATTACTATTTAATAAAATAAATACTGTATAACAAAGTAGCGTGTCTTTATATCTCCGTTCTCTTCCAACTATTTCACAAAGCTATCAAATACAGTTTAATTAGCCTGCTTTGAGTTTTGATAGCTTCAGAATGACTCGACTTATTCTTGTCTCCCAGCGTTCATCGTGGTTTGAAAAGCAACCTCTTTTTTGCCTACCAAGTTTCAACTGTGAAGCCACTAACCCTATTTCAAAATTGTAAATTAACGCGTTGATTATTTTAATTTGAATTTGAATGTTGAGATACTGTGTATTTGTTTGATTTACTATCACTTACAATACAATCGCCAGGTGTTATCAACTAGGCAACAATTACGTATAATGGTACTTTGACCGCTATATTTCCAAAAGCCCTTTTGTTGCTTATCCCCCTACTTAAAATGTATTATTGTACATTTACGTCGTCGCTGTGTTGGAAAAGCGACGTTCTAGATTAGGGGAATTTTTATTACCTCCAGCAACAAACCCCCGAGGGCCGCAAAGTTTTCCAATTCTTTTTCACCCGGGGCACTTTAAACTTGTCTTATTATGGTGTTTGATTGTTTTCGGGCTTATCCCTGCAGGGAAGTACATAGAAAATCAATAGGGCGGCCGCAGGAATGGAACCCTCGTCTACCCTTTTTGGCCGCACTGCCTTTCACTACGCCGTTATCAACACTTACGGTTACCAAGTGACTACTCACGAATTTTCCACCTCACATCACAAGGTGGTTGGGCATTGGAAATACTATGTTTCAGAGTTTCCACGTCTAATATTTACATACTATTGAAAACATTGCAATGCCCACGTTAGAAATGTTGCTGCAATTTTAATCGCCAGAAAGATTATTCCGTTGTTAATAATACCTTAAATATATTCTCTACCGAATAAATTATTTCTTTAATGTTTTACTATCAAATAAGAATATCTAATGACGGTAAAACTGAGGAATATTCTTTTTAAATTTGGTTGTTTTCATATAATATTCAATTGCAATTCCGTTGAATTTTTCAGTTGGTAAATATCACAAATAGTTATTTCGTATGTTCAATAAAATTGATTCCAAATGAAAATGTAACTGCCATATTGTAATCGCCCACTTCAAAAAATTAAATTTTATTTTTAAAAATCATGTCATTTCATTATGCATCATAGTTAAGTATATTTTTTGTCATCTACTCTCCATATGCAAACGGTTTACATTCAATTATATTTAATGTTTTTGTTCAGTAATAATATAATCCAGTTGTGTTAATATATTTTTTTTAAATCTTATCAAAACTTCTAAAGCCTAAATACATCGTGCCTATCAGTCTCTTGTCTAGTGTTGATTAACATTTATAATTTTATTTTTATCTTCCGTTCGTGTACACTTTTTTAAACATGATGAATTTATTACTGTTAAAAGTTTAAAACAAGTTAAACTTTAAATTTCTCTTAAATCACTATCGTATAAAACATTTGCCTTCCTTTATTCATCTGTGTTATGTACATATCGTTTTTTTAAATAGTGATTTTATGTTGTTTTAAATGTAACAAATTTTACGTAAATATGTTTCTGACTTTTTGCGTTTATAGAAGACCATCAAATTGAGTTTCTCAATTTCAAAAAATGATCGGTTAGTGACTTCTTGCCGACGATTTGAAATATTTTCATTCTGAAAATCTTACAAAGAAGAGAAACAGGTATCATGCAAAGTAACCAAAAATGGAATGAAGAATGTTGAATATAGAGTTAATTTAATAACTTTGTTACTCTTCACTTCAACAGAAGTTGTCAATTTTACAGTCAAAATAAATGTTGTCGAAATAAATAAACTTTTTGTGTTTCTTAAATTTTCCGTATTTTTTTCTTTTCAGCACATTTCAATTTTGGTATAAAAAAAAATGTTTCAACCTAGTTCGCACGAGTTTTGTCGTATGAGTTTTCTTATGCACATAACATTATCTTGATTATATGCAAATATGACTCGCTTCATTTTTTCACGACTTATTCCTTGACATAATGATACTACCAAGTCGACACGATATTACTCCTATGCAAATTCTGCTATTAAGTTCGTGATTTAGACTCATAATTTTTTAATGCCTCCTTTTTAGGCCCCAGTCTTTTAAATATCAAAACGAAGCACTATTTTTAATATTTACGACTGTCCCTCACATCTTTGGTTGCTATAATAGATGGGACATATGAATGAATCCTCCATTTCAAGTAGGATATGAGGATCTTATTTAAAAACCTATAATGAAATCATTGATATATTCGGCGGTTATTTTGTGAAAGTTCATTTTACTTGTTCTTCCACTTTTTGTGCTACAACTTGTGACACGTGTTTCACCTCTTTGAATATCATCAGATAGACTATTGCAACGTTTACGAATATACTAAAAAATAATTTAAATCTTACGTTATATAATACAAAATATACGACAGGGCTTGTCATTTTATACTGGACGCGATTATTAAATAAAAATATAACAAGTAATTCGACATCTATATATATCGTCTCGAAAGTTTCTACTGCCCGGATTTTATGTGATACCTGTTTGAATATTCTCATTGAGTATTTGACTGGGATAGGGTAGATCTTCAATGCCTGTGGTTTAACCTTTCAACCCTTATAGAATCGCCCACTTACATCAAATACTCTAAAATTAAACCTGAACCTAACCTTTTTATCCATTCTATGCTTAATCAATTTAAACTCATTACGTCGTTTACTTCAAATGCGTTAACTTTTAATTCTTGGTGAAAAGGCGTCGTATTTTTTAAAAATCACTACAAATTGTTTTGTACTAATTTTACATGTTTTGTAAATATCAGGACCGGCTACGCTCAATCGATGAAAAATAATTAAATATTACTATATCGATTGTCGATAGTTGACCTCTTGTAATTTGTAGCCCAGATTCTCGTTAAAGTTGACATTTCATAACTACATATTATCTTTACTACTAACAGGGGAGCATTGGAACTTAATAAATTAAAACGAATTTTAAAAAAAACACTGTTGCAATCGCGAAACAGTCCTAGCTTACAATAAATCATTATTTTAATGCAGTACTTTTCCGCCACGAATTGAAACCAACTATGATTGGGTTTTTTTTCATTAGTTGATATTGTTAGAGATAAGCGAAAATTTGATTTTCATAAAAAAATATGGAATCGTATTCGAAATGAATCACTTTTAGGGTGTTCACTGTCAATACTTGGTGGAAAGGCATTATATTAATAACAACACAATATTCCTTAGTTTATTCCACTTTATTTAAAAGGTCAGGACCGGTTTCGCTCATTGCGAGCATTGTCAACTAATGTGGTTAATTCGATTGTCAAATTTATGCAGCTGGTAGTGTCGTGAAATAAATCAAATATCGCAGTTCAATTATGACAACGGCATCTGGGAAATAGTTAATTTAACATTAGTATTTTTTTCCGCAAAATGCGGAAACCGTTTAGCAAAGACGAGTTATGACTTTCCTTTTTATGTCGATTTAATGTGACTGCAGCTTTCTCTTCTATTAATTTTTAACAAATAACTTTTAAACAATTATCCAAGAGCGGTAATATTTTTTATTGATGAATCTTCATTTGTTTTTAAATTTAGGCAGCAGCTTTGCGCAGTGTTATTTTGTTGTATTGTCATTTGATTGATTTTATTACTTTCATCTGAGATTAGCCAAATAAAGCCATTTAGATGCAACTTCGTGTATTTTCTTTATTTATCTACGTACATATTCACTTTCCAGATGTTTACCTCTCGTTGGAACGTTCTTTTACGGCTCGGCTTTTGCTTTCGGCCGTCAGATATTACGAGCGAACGAATAGCTTTTTGCTTCGGCAGTTCAGTCGGTTTGAAGCGTTGAACGCTGTCGGTCGTGTGCTGTGTTCTTCCGTTTCGCTAACATTAATTATTATCGCTGTCTTTTATTTATTCTTAGCATCATCGTTTTCGCCTGTATAAATCAAAACGTTTAATCGTATTTTACGGTTACCGAATACCATTAAACTTGCGAAATAAAAAAAGTACCAGTGTAGAATCACTAATAACAGTAATATTATTTTCTTTAATTATACCGCGGTTCTATACGATTTTTTTTATGGTTTTGTATGAATATAGTAAAACATAACTTACAGTTAAAAAAGTAATGAAATAAAATCAATATACGTTAAAAACTTCTGTAAACGTCGAGCATAAATAAATTATATTTTATCATAAGAAGTGTGACCTATATCGAAAATTGTGTGCAGTGTTTTAACATCAACAATAAAAAAATACTTTTTTGTGCATATCGCAAACCTTGTGACAGTGCTTATAAAACGTTTCTCAAGAGATAATTTTGTGTGATTTTAAAAGTACTAAGTCTTGATTAGTTGAGACTTGTTTTTACTATCTCACAAGTTACAACGTGTTCTGTATTGTTCTACCAAACTCCGTTGAACTCTTTGTACAATCTGTATGAAGTGAAATTGTGCATACGCCTGTCTTCGGTTTATAAAATAATTCTTCATATTTTACGGAATACACAACTAACGACGAAATTAAATTATCACAATATGTAAGTGTGTCGGTGCTTTTTTATATTTAAAGTAATCGAATAGTAAAAATTATGTTATAATATAACTGTTTCACTGAAATTGTACTTTTCCTTCTATCTAATTTGGTAATTACGTGTACGTACATAATTTTGGATTTACCCCACCCATTTAATAATCAACGTCCCCTGTATTCCACTGTCTATTCTTCAATCCTTGATGAAAATGTGCAGTTAACCTTAATTAAAATTTCAATCATTATTTCATTGAATGAATAGTAGACTTTTTTTAATTTGCTTACACAAAATTGGATTTCGTGTAGTAGATAGGTATGTGAAGAAACCTTCACGTTCGAAAGATTTATTTCTTCATTGATATATTCCCATATAAATCACGACTAACAGAGATTCAAAGAAATGCGATAAACATCTAGAATTTGTATTTATTTATTCGCTTAGTATCCGATGTGAACCTAACACAAAGCATTGCCGAAAAAAAAAGTTGTATTGATTTTTATTTGGCATACGTTGATATTTATAGGAATTACTACTTTCAAATATAATATACAGATGTGCCTTTATTCTCATATTTTCCAAATTATATTACATTAAAATAATCCAGTTACACTTAGTTATCAGTTTGCTGATATGGTGATTATTCATTCTTTCCGCAATTATTTTTTATCTTGTACCGCCGTGTCAATACATATTATAGTGCATTCTTATGTTAAAAACTACTCAGAAATACATTTTGTATACAATATCATAATACTTTATTACACGATACTTAAGTATGCATACATACATTTGTTATATTGAAAATTTATGAAATAATAAAGCGGGCATGTTATCATTGGTGAGATCGTGTAATGTTCTGTACATAAATAATTAAAGTATGCATATGCTTTTTATTCATCTCTATGTACATCGGGTGTTTTCTAGATGCTTTTTTTTGGAGTTATTATCTATTGAAGTTCAACTTTTAATTTAGAGAAACAGAGACCATTAATCAATATATATGTATATAAAAACACATATACATTGCTACTACTTAAATGTCTGTTATAATAAGTGACACAACATACACTACCTAATCATAGTTAGAATTTGCTATCATATCGTCGTCGTACTGGCAGAAGCTAGTAAGTAACACAATTGACAAAAATAAGCAAGATGATGTTTGCATATGTTATCGTCTCGTCTCCGATAAGTGATTCTTTTTGTGTATAATCAAGTACACGCGAAATATATTATAGTTTTTACGCATAATCTTGCCGTCTTTATTAACTGTTTTTATTCGTCAACAACGTTATTTTATTTTAATTTAAGATTTCGACTGAAGGTGCTTGGTGGAATTTCAATATTAAATTTGAATCGTTCAAATTATGTACACTCCCACAGATTTTGTCACTGACGACCCGGGTTTCGTCTTTCGGCATCTTCAGGCGTTCAAGTGCACGTATGAACTTGAACTGACGCTTAGTAAATGCAGCCAGCAATGGCTTTAGACTCAGTGATACATTTATTTATTATATAAACACGAAACATTCATTTAGTAAGCGTCAGTTTAAGTTCATCCGTGCACTTGAACGCCTGAAGATGCCGAAAGGCGAAACCCGTGTCGTTAGTGACAAAATCTGTGGGAGTGTACGTAATTTGAACGATTCAAATTTTACAACGTTATTACTTTATAAAATAAAATAGGTTTTGTGGTTGTATGGTTAATAAATCTACAGTTTAAAGGTTAAGTTTGTGAAATAAATTATCAATAAGCAGTGAGACTATGTATCTATGCCACAGTTCTTTGGCTAAACACCGGACCTATCGAAACGACGATCATCTAATGATTCACGTGTACCTCTATTGTTATTTGAGAGATGAAAGTTTCGATACGAGATAGACAGCAAGGTAACTGTTATGCGCGCAAGTCGTGATCGAGACATTCAGCGATTTCTGTCCCATGCCGACCTCCTTATGTCGGCGTACTAGTTTCTCTACATCTGTTGCCTTCTTCCCTACGGCCAGGTGTAAATGACAATCCACTGTTAAAAAAATGTTACGTTGAGTAGATCTTATCGACGTTTTGGTGCGCCGTTTGTCGGCAATAATAATTATTGACACGTCAGATAAAAGATCACGAATCAACGTACAGGTAAGCGTTCTTTGCAATGACCTTACTCTGCCTATATTATTCGTGCATTTGCCACTTTTCAATGGCCTCTTGAGAGATCATTTAGGTCTGGAAAGCTTGTTGACTTCTAGGTGGCCAACGTTCGTACACACTGAGAAATACGTTACTGTCATTGATAGATTTGATCAGCTTACACCAAGTGTTATTTAGTTTAAGACAAAACACTATTTCTTTGTACTTTATTTATAAAGGTCAGTACCAGTTTCGCTCATGACGAGCATTGTCAACTGATAAGAAGTATAATTTATATAAAAATATGTAGTTTTGTTTAAAATTCAAAATAACTATGTCCATCGAAAATTCTTGGCTCAATTACGCTTCTTGATATGTGATGTTCGTATGGACAAGTTTTGAAGATATTATTTGTTTACTGGTGTAAAAATGAAATGTACAAATACATGGCATTTCGGCTGATCCACTTGAAAAATAAAATGAAGACACTATTATTATGGAAAATACATTTAATAAAACATAACAGAGAACATAAGAATAGTATTGCTATACAAATAATAAAAAAATCTAAGAAACAAAAAGTTAGTTGCTTAAAATATCCACCTGTATGCAATGCATTTATTTAGTCGAACAGCCCTTGCAACTGGCGACTCGTATGACCGATGAGAAAAATAAGTTTTGGAGGGAAAATTTTGTTTACAGTTACATAAAATTGAGAGTGTATATGTTTATATTTTTGAGAATGAACTTCTTATGTACTCACTCGAACTAGAACCTGTATGAATTTTCATATAGGCTGTAAATAAAAGATCCATATTCAAGCGATTTTCAAACCAAATAAACGTAAACACACAGTTAGGTTTTCAAATGGCTTAATTATGCTTCACTATAAATCCAAGAAGTTTGACCAGCGAGCAGAGCAAAACTCGAATGAAACGAATTATGGCCACGGAAAACTTACGATGCTCTTTGGATTAAATTCTATTGCCACAACTTCCAATAGCACATTTAAGGAAAAATTTTGGAAACCTATATAAGACTGTTATTATAATATTATGTAAAAAAACAATAAAGAAAAGTAGCTTAAACTTGTCAAAAGGCCGTATTTTTTTAGAAATAAGTATAAATTCTTCGATAACGTAGACTATTTATTTATATTTCAAAAATATACAATATTGAATGAAGTACAATATTTGGGTATGTACGTAAATAAACATTTACAAATAATGCATTAGTATGCATGCGTACATGAAAAAGATTAGAAGCTTAACTTAGGCCGGCGTGTCTTTACAATCTCAACATGTTATGGATAGTTAAGTACTATTTATATTTATGGGACAAGTAATTTCCTGATAACGAATGTTAACATAAGAATTCCCAGAAAAAATATATCGCCGTATACCTGACCGAAACTGGAGACTCACTAAAGACTTTCTATGTTTAAATGTTGTATGTACTTATTCGACACAAAAATAAGTAATGATATTGATAACAGAAATAAAAGAGTTTTACGCGGGTTATTTATCGTAATGAAATTTCACTCGTAAAATATTTAAGTGCGTAATTATATGTAAGCAATTAGTTCCCTTCCACTTGTTATGATACTTTAATTTTTAAACATCAAACAATATATTATATCCTTACTGTTCTAACATATCCCACGTACAACCTGTACGCCGTGAAGTATCTACGTTATGGACCGTAAAATAGCCTGTGAACCGATAGTCGCAATAGGATGGATGTAAGTAAACGTTCCGTAACATTAGGCCACTAGAATAAAGAGCAAAATTGGGTTTCAACGAAAGCGCCCGAAGCACCATGAAGTGCTTAGTTTTGTTGTCCGGTGTATTTTGAACGGCGAATTTTATGAATTACTCGCAAGTATTATTTATTGTGAGAAATTTCTACTTTTGTTTACTATATTATACCCCAAGAATATATACCCACTAATAAAAGTCATGAAGACCAATAACAGTTTGAATGAACTCGACGTAAAACAGGTATGTAGAATTAAATAAAAACCATCACTCACTGTTACGAAAACGTTTATTTAGGAATTTACAATCAAAGCTTAATCACGTACAATATTTAACAGACAAAAGTTTGAATTAATACAATATACTAACTATTATAGGACCTAGCTTGCTCACACGAATATATAAAAGTTGAGAAAATTGATGCTAGACTCCGCGTGCAGAACAAAATGAATTTTAATTTTCGTCGAAATGGAAAAGTATCAGTTCTTTCATCTCGGACAAAAAACCACAAAAGAAAAAAAAACTAAAAGTGAATCAAGTTCCAGGACCGGGAAGTGTCCTCCTCACACGTTGTATTCGGTTCGTGTCCCAAAAAGCAAGAAAGAAATAAACAAAAATCGCATCGGGTATCGAAAAATGTTGCCATTTAAGGCGGCCATAAACACTAAAAAATTTGATATTACCGGTTCCATCGTAACAAAATTTAAACACAATTCATTCAGCTACAAATTTTAATGTCTGCCAGTTTTCATCACCCAAGTGGTAGTAGAGCGTGTGACTATAAACCATACCGTATCAATTTATTTAATCATTGTCGCCGCTCCGGCAAAAACATGTTAAATAGTATGAACTTGTTTTGCGTAAATCAATTTTAAATATTTGCTTGTCAATAGAATCCAACAAAGCACTCTACATACTGTTATTAATGTTATCGTAGCTATATCGATTATGTCAACGTAAAGGCAAAAGGACGTTACACACAGTTTTTTTTTTCAAAATAGTTTGTTTCGATATTCAAAATTAAGGCTTCCAATCCCGATCAATTTTGCGATCCCGAGATCGCCTTAGTACTAACCCTGGGATTTCGGAATTCGCTATTAAACGTAAATATCCCTAACGAGCTTAATTTAAAAATCTCAACAGCGCTAGACTCGCTGGCAGGCTGTAACTTTTTCAAAGGAGGGAGCTTCAAAAAATCGCATACTTTTGGATAATTGTGGAATATGTTAATTCGTAATTTCGAGTTGACAAACATTCTGGAATCTCTTAATTACCCACTTTTTGAGAATGATATATGGCGATTGGTCAATACCGGAATTAAAAAATTATGAATCCCGGGTATCACAAAAAAGGTCTGGGATCGCATGCCCTAATCTCGATTGAATTAGTATTTAATTCGATCCTTCATTAAGTTAAAAAAAAAACTTTGAATTCGTCGTATAGCTTTTAATACTCCAATAACAGTGAAATAACCCGTACACAAGTATGATTATTTTAATACAATTATATAATCGTAGATTAAAATTTGGTCAAACAATCCGGCTTTCTTTCCGATCAAAGCATTATGTATAAAAAAAGGGGTGGTATATTAAAGGGGATTTACAACAATTGCCCCTAGATTTTGCGTTATTTGCGAAGCGAATATAAATAGAGAACAACCACACTTCGCGCTAGCCATGAACGAATATCCATCCCTTCAAGTTTTATGTTGCGCCATGTCGCCAGCGTTGCCACCCCGTCTGCCGTCTCCAGCACCCCACGCGTGACTTGCTTCTGCAAAATCCAGCGGAGAATTTTATATGCACTAGTTTTTTTTTCTATTCTCGAATCGCGGAAGCGGTATCGTAATTCCTTATTTTTTGTCGTCTTTCGGAAATGAACTTTACTCCGCGCGCTTTCATCTTTTCGTAAGATTTGTTTTCTCCATTACCTAACGTGAAACCATAGCAACATAACAAAAAAATATGTAAAGAATATTAACATGGATCCAAGAATAGGCTCTTTTTTTATTTCGCCTGGTTTATTACTCTCCCAAATGCTCAACCCGCGTGCTGTTATACACGTTTTGGATTAGAAACCAATCTTCCTGGTGTCACATTGTTCGAAAATAAATTGATTGTTATCGATATACTTAGGCACTTCAAGTAATATAATTATACCATGTCTGTATTATACATTGTATCTTTCTTTCATTTTTAAACATAATTTAACTCCGCACTTTCAGTGCCAATCTAATCTTTATCATGAATCATCACGGTTCCCACTGTCCTATCACCTCAAAAATCGCGCATATCTTTTTCATCCAAAACTATGTACATCAGTGATTCCCAAACTTATTATGCTCACGGACCCCTTCATGGAGAAAAATTTGACCACCGACACCCAAGTCAAATAACACCCCCAAATTAATTTTGACGGACACGGACCCCCTGAGTGGTCTCAGGGACCCTTGGGGGTCTGTAGAAACCACGTTGGGATCCACTGATGTACATAAATGTTTAATTGTGATTTGTGAAAAATGTTTATATGTAATTAATAAACATGTGTATCAATAAAATTTATACATACTCTCGAATCAATCAGGTGTTCGTCGCATCTTAAAACACCAGCATTAAATTACGAGTTTTACATACTTACAAATAAGATGTATGTTAGTGTAGATACCGTCTTATTGGTGAAAATCTGTCAAACCGACGGATTTGACGAAAATACTACCATACACGGTCTCACGCCATTTGCTTATTGTTGAAACATACATAATAATAAATTGCAAATTAACAGTGAATTGAAGGCCCACTAATGCCAAACGAAGTACATGTAATAAATCTGGATGTGTGTGGTTCAATTGCTTCACCTTTCCTATACCAGAAAATTCATTGGCAACAAGCATGGGCTGCAAAAACATATTTTGAATCGTAATTATTTTATATTAATAAACATGATCTTTTTTTAATAAATTAAAAAGTGTTTTAAAACAGTTTTGTTGGGATGCCTTGTATGTTATAAAACTACGCATGACTGAGGTCTTGGATGACCAATCGATTCAGCAACAAGAATCAGTTTTTTAAAATATTAAGGCTCCAGCGTTATTGTTCTATGACTAGCGTATGAGTCAATTTCTAAAGAACCAAATTACTAACCAAAAAACAAGACTTAAAATTTTCTCATTCGGGAAACAATGAAAGTTTCTAAAGTAATCCCACCGCCGAAACGACATTGAATAATGGAATAAATTCCAACGTGAAGTACAAGTTTTTAAATTCCCTGCAAATATTGTTTTAAAATTAAGCCGCTTCTTTTCGTTACCCACCTACCGCTAACGCCCGAACTTTTTTTTCATCCCACCTTAACAATGGCAAGTGTGGGGTGTTATCACGTAACAAAAAGCTCTTTGCGCGAATAATGGCGGAGGGAGGATGAGATTTAAGTTAGCTTAAGAGATTGCAGATAGGGTTAACAATATACCTTAGTCGTGACCGTCGTATTTGTACTAAAGCCAGCCGTTGTAGTTACTGCATTAAGTATGTATTACAAAGTTGAATTTATGTTGCCGATATCGCGTTCCTGGGCCAAATGGTAGGTAATAACGATTTAAAATTTATTACAAAAGAGAATAATAAAATATCGATTGTAGTGGTTTTGTGATAAATCTTTATTGGTATTAGCGAACCTATCAAGTAATATAATTATGCGTCTTGCTAGTACAAGACTTGAAATATGTTTTAATTAAAAGAATTCATTGTAATCCGATTAATATATCACAATTATGTACATATTTTCTTTTTGTATATGACATGTATTTGTCATTTCTTAGCACGACGCACGCAAATGTTTGCGTGAACCGATTGCTAGCTTATTGACTCGTTGATTACTAATCGGTCTTTCAAAAGCGTTTTTTTATATAAAGTAATCAATCGTTCGAATAATCAACCGAATTGCCAAAGTATAATTTTTCAAAAAGCCATTGCTGTAGCCAAGAGTTACCGCTCCAAGGCATTCGTTCTACTATGGGTTCACAATTCACATCCCCGGACAGACGTGTTCATGCGTTATTTTTTTTGGTTTATCGATCTGTCTGTATTCACAACCATGAATGATTGTGATGCATATTTTCGACACCGATCAGTCTGTTTATTTTAATCGTCTCCAATAAGAGAGACTGGCATACAACAAGCTCTCGTTTAACATTCTTTAAAAGAACCATCGTGGATATTTCTAAATTTATAAGGATCTATATACTAATTAAAGGGGTCTGTGATGCCCAACGTGATTTCTGTATTTAGTTTTTACGGTTGGTATAACATAAATGTAATAATTGTAGATATGTTCATTATTGTTATAGTCGATATTTTATGATTTATTCGACCAGAGTCAGAAAGAGGATACTTTGAAATCAACTGTCAAAATTAACACATGCTCGTCAAGGAGCATGTTGTAAAACATGTACACCTAATTCTCTTTTTACACGGTTTTGAAATTGCACGGTCCAATGTAATGGAACGTATCTTTAATTTCTCTATATACATTTCTTAAACGGTTTTTTTGCACGGCTTTTCACATGGAACGTATCCCCCGTGCAAAAAGAGGATTGGGTGTATATGTATATATACATGTCACGACAATCACTAATATGTACAGTACTTCCCAAAAAAATATATACCACGGCCCCCCAAATCTGAAAAAAATAATCCGCGGTCCCTCGCAGTACAAAACATGTTCTTCCGCGGCCCCAAGAGAAAACCTGCGGCCACTCAGGAGATCGTGGACCCCGGGTTGGGAAGCACTGGTCTAATACATATGTATATGGAACGGACATTACACAAAAGAATAAAACAATATTTTTTAATGGTTAGCATTTGAAAAATCGGCTACAACAAGAGTGAATATAAATTTCAATAATATCAAATGTAAAACATAAATTCAAAAATGAATCATAGTAAATTTGAGCATAGTCCTCCACTTGCTCCATATAATTTTGTAAATGTATCTGGCAGTATAGATAATTTTCCGTGTGGCTGCTTACAGATTTTAGATTTTAAAAAATCATGCATCAACACTAATATTGTCTATAACTGACTAATGTTGTCTGGCGTCTGACACGCTTGTTTGAAATTAATGATAATTTTCCATCGCCTGCATATTTGACGTTTTTATTAAATTTTTTCAACAACTATCGTCGGTATAATGATTTAGTAGCGATATCATAAGAAACAGGTAGTTAACTCTTAAATTAATCAATATGAAAACATGCTTTTAATCAAAATATCGTGATATATATTAGATATTTCACACATTGTTTACATGTCGAGGCCGGTTTCGATTAGCTGGTGAGTATTTTAAACTGATTAAAGGTGAATCAATTTGAAAAAGGTTTTTTTATAAAATCACCAAATAGTTTCACTAGCTTTATAAAAAAAAATCTAAATATAGTAAAATCAAACTCTCGATCAAAATATATTTAAGACAAATTATATATAACAAAGATTTGGCCACGTATACAAACTGTGAACGATGTAGGTCTGTAAATAGAATGTCAAATATTACTTATTTTAATACAAACGTTTTCTACCATACATAATATCCTTATATTATTCCACCAAAGACATTGTTTTATAATATGTTCGCAAATCTTGTTTTGTCTTTCGTCGGTGAATCACTACTAACCGATGTACATAACCGCAAACAAATTTCACGCGAAAAATACACTGT
Source organism: Himalopsyche anomala (assembly GCA_031772345.1). NCBI lineage: Eukaryota > Metazoa > Arthropoda > Insecta > Trichoptera > Rhyacophilidae > Himalopsyche > Himalopsyche anomala. The sequence goes on from CM062831.1 coordinate 12,302,786, forward strand.
AATTGTTTTTATAGATACATTAGTGATTAGACTATCGTATAAAGTCTAAATTATTTCAGCGATATATATACGTATAATTTCAATCAATTAAACTGTATTTGGATTTGTGTTGTAAGCCATGGATGTATTTAATGTTTACATTTCACTCCCACCCATAGTACTCCGTCCTTATATTTCCCCCTGAAACAGTGTACTTAATGAGTGACTGAATAACAATAAGTTCTCGTAATAATTATTATATGTTCTTCACATTTATTCATTAACAATTCATGTGATAAATATAATGAGTGGGCACGTTTGAAAAATATATGAAATTGTGCGATTAATTATTGTCAAAATATATTCATCAAAATGATATTCAAGTAAATGAATGAGTCACTGTTTACTGCTATATAAATTGTATACAATATACGAAATGAACTAATTAAATCTTTCATATTATTAAATCACTGTTTCGACTGTAATTGTAAGTTTTTGAAAGAAAATCAATTACCTATTTTTTATGAAATCGTGTGCTATTGTTTATTGAAACTTGTTTTTTTTCCCTTTTTTACAGATCAAGTAGAAACGTTCACCTTCTGCGTCTAGACTATTTTTCTTATACGTAAGTACAATATGCATTTTTTTCAGAGTCAGGCTTTACAAGCTTACAATACAAATATGTATTCTACTAAACTATTTCGTTCACATGACATAGTTATTAAGTAATACTATGTATTAGTATAAAATATTCATACACACATTGAATAAATAAGTTTTTCTTCTATTCATAATATAATATATTTGTGGTTGTTTTTACTGTAAATGTTATTGTATGCATAATTATAATTTAAAAAAATTGATGCTATGTTATGTTTGAATTGTGAAAATGGCATGCCTCGCTATCGTCAGATTTATACAGTATGACTTTTGTTCGCTTATATAGGTACAATATGTAGAAGATAATAATTATATACAACTGTTGAGTGATGTAATATAAATAAAACATTTATTTTACACTGATCTAAATAAATATATAATAACTATAATGCGTTTCTACAAATATTGGACGTACAATTTAGTCTGTAATTAATATGTTTAAAAAAACATTTTTTTTTCCTACAATAACTTAATCCAACATAAATATATATATACCTATATAGAGACTGAGAATATGATAAAGTTTTAAGATATAATAAAATTTTCTCTATACAAAGACGGGAATATTGTAATTATAAATTATTTTTCGACTTTTATCAATGCGCTACTTTGTGAAGCAAACTTCTTAATAAATTTAATCTGGGAAGTCATGGATCTTTTGTCGACAAATTTAATTTTCAACAATTGAAGTTCTTTGAAACATCGAATTAGTTAATAATAAAGCACTGCTAAACCTAAAATGGTTTGTAGAAGAATTTATTGCTGCGTCTGTATGTACTATATTCTGTATGAAGGAATATTTATTGCTACAGCGTGGTACAGAATTCAAAGCGTGCTGGTTGCAATGTATCAAATAATAATTGAATGCATGAACATCCTTGCAGTACGTGCGAAAAGGACGATGTTCTCGACAATTGTTTTATTGATACTTCGACACTAGTCAATATTCGGTTACTATCATTTTGTAGAATCAGCAATACATAAATCTGAGATTACTGAATAACTCTTGTCTTTAGATCAGCGTTTCAAAATTAAAAGTTTTTTTTCAAATATTTTAATTAATAACTTTATTTATTGGCATATTAGATGAATTTATAATCCCGAGTTTGTTTCTGAGTAGTCCAGGACGTTGGTTCAGTAACAGTGTACACGAGCTCGAATACCAGATGGGACTGTTTCATAAATTGATCCATCTGGAAATCATCCATCACAAATCCATATATTGATTTTCAAAATCGATATATGGATTTGTGTTCAAAGCTAATGGAATTCCCACCGACGAATCAGTTCCTTAAAAACGGTGCATACTGGAAGCAATTTGCTAACTATAAATCATGTCCTAGCACTATCATTATTCTCTCCGACGATCAGTTCTCGTAGAACAACCTATGTTGAGATAAACCTCATTAAGGGAGCATGTTATCCACATTAGAAGCGGACAGTGCTAAGACGGAAACATACTACCTACACCCGACGCCACGTAAGCGTGTTGGATGAGATCATAGCTACATATTTGCGGATCATATGGCCTCCTAATAGAGGTATTTCAACAAAAGTCTTTCTACGAGAACCGCTGGTTACTCAGTCGATCAACCTCTCATTTTCCAAAGAAAGAAGTAGTGATCGAAGGATAAGGCTAGAACAGAACTAGTGGTTTACCAATCGCTCTCGATACGCCCAGTTGTTGAAGGATCGGAAAGGCGAGAGAGAATTTTTACACATCGAAAAATGAGACTCGAACCGTGAGATCTAACACGGAAGCCGACAACGCTAACCGCTACGCCATAGAAACCGACAAATTGCCTATATCCCATTGATATATTTTTTCACACAGATTAGTATAGTAGTAGTATACGACTAACTTTTTATTTACAACACTTCAAAACAATCACTCGTATAAGCTGTGTGCTATCAAAATTCGTTCATTCTGATTCAGTCATTAGCATAATGCGAAAGTGCGATTCGTGTGACTAACTGCTCTGGCGCTTAGGGCACATTGTCTTAGTATGTACAGCCACTACTTATTGTTAATTATTACTTAGTAAATACATTATTGAGCTTTTGTTAATAATATGTATCAATCCTCGGCAGACGTATCATATGTTTTAGTGTCTTGTTACAATTTCCTATCAAGTGTTGATAAAGTAAACTGAGCATTGTTTTCAAAATACAATTATCTTTTTATCATTTATAAATGACTTATATTATTGTTTTACGACCCAACGGAAGTCAGTATTATAAATTACACTTCGAAGAATATGAATACAATTATCATACTATAGTTTATTATGTATAACGGATCCGTTGATATGCATTTTATCAATCACAGCACAAACAGCAGTATCAAAATGTAGACGTGTTAGCAATTTTATTTTCAAATCATTATTTTCTTGACTGAAAACTCAGTTGTACCAGCCTAAAAGGTAAGCTTAGGTTAAATTTTATCTATGCTTTTCGCCAATGACAAATGGTATTGATTCTTCTCACTGAAAAGTTATGTTGTATTATAGTATAAAAAAAGAAAATAAATGTGTAACATTATGATAATTATAAGGTAAGGGCACCATCTACCGCCACATTAGTAGCTTGATTTAAGAAATTTGTGTGTATTTCTTATATTTCTTAACGAAAACATAAACTTCTTGTTTAATTCTATACTGTTATATATCGCCTATTTAAGTATAAAGCAATAGTGAGGATGAGCTTTATATTTAATTAATTAACTTAAGTTTTTTCATTGAAGAATTGTTCCCTATTACCGCCACCCAATTTTTTTTTTTATCCAATTACCGCCAAAGCAGGAACCAACTACCGCCATATGAATTTAAAGCCATTTTAAACACATTTAAAGATAATGTTTGTTCGAATTAAATTCATTTAATTTATGTACCTACGTTTAAATGTTTCCTATTATACCTAGGTAAGTACTTAAATTATTTATATAAAAAAAAACACATTCCTAATACAAAAAAAAAAACAAAATCACATTCTTGTAAATAAAAAATTGCACCTTCATTGGCATTCACATAAATAATAGGTACTTACTTATATAAGTACATACTACGACGAAATTAGGCAAGTAGGTTAAGTATTACTTCTTTTTTAAAGATACCACTTCTGGGACGGAATAAAAGGCCCTAGTATTAGTCAACGTTGGCGTAGAAATTTTTACAATATCTGCAACAGGGTAATTTAAAATATCGTCGGTCGCAGGCCACTTCCAGTTTGACCCTGCCATTGTCATGGTCTTAACTTACACTTCATTATCGGTTGTATTGCTACCTAGAACAAGACCAGGAAACAATTCGCCTTCATAGGTCACAACAACGTAATCGCCAGTATCAAATGATGCCATAATTTCTTTGTGAACTTTAGCCACTTTTGCAGAATTCTGTTGTTTTGCTGCCTTTTCATCGAATCTTAATTTTCTTTTCAGCCGTCTCTCAGCTATATCCTTTTCTTTCATGTCTTTGTCCAATTTTTGATTTCGAAGATGTGCAAAGAATTCTTTTGAAGTTGCTACAACAGGAGTGACCTTCTTCAAATTTATTAACTTTTTAGACTGAGGCGCAGCTTCTGGCCAATACAGTGCATTCTTAAATGGCGTTGGGTACATTGTATCATTTGAATTTTCCTGGTGAGGTACTGGATTAGGTGTAAGCTGCTTCTGTGGGGTTGCCAGATTTTTTCATTTTTTTGTCATCAGCTATTAAGACTGTACCATCATTTAAAACGTTCAGGTCAATAACGTCACCTTCTTTGAACCGAAAACTTTCGTCCAGATTGGTGACATCGTTGGTCATACGAGAAAGCGGATCCTTATTGATGCTTATTTTGTGCCACAATTCAAATAAACTTTTGTGCTGAAGATCACCGTCCCAATCCGAAGAAGAACTTTGAAATTCTGTTAATAAGGAAGGCGCTATTTTGCTTTCCAAAATATCGAAGAATGTCTCGTCTAAAATAAAAATTAAATATTTAAGTATTTATTATAAGTAATCAAATATCAAACTACTTAATGTAAGTCGTGGGTGCTTATATACCGGCAGTAGGTCCTAATTTTTTGAAACCAATTCTTGATGTTGCTCTCTGTTAATTTTGATCGGGCCGAAGTAAGGTTCTGTGAAACTCTTTGCACCAATTCCGGGTGTCTTTTTAAAAAACAGCTAAACCATTTCTTTCCAGGTCTTCCACCAGTAAATGGATTTTCTCTGCTTAGAGTTTTGGTGAGTTCTGCGACAGAGTCCTGTAACTGAGGCTTCATTATTGGAAATCCTGACATAGCTCATTCCCTATACTTACCACTAATCTTATCACGCAATGTGGTACGTGGTATACTATATGTTTTACTTATTGCCAGTACGGAACTCCCACGGAGCTTAAACATTTTTTTGTGCCAACCATATTTCATAAATTTTTAATATCTGAAAATTAAGGTAAAATAATGACCCAATCACCGATTATGGTTCCTTTTACCGCCAATTAAATTAAAGCTGTATTTTATCAATTACATTATTACGGCATTGATATTTTTGAAACAAATTATGCTTATTTAATCATTTTCTTTATAAATAATATGAAAAATATTGCAATACTTAAGTTTATCAAGCTTAAATTTGCATTTTTGTATATGTTTATGTGGAGCCTATCACCGCCATGGCCAATGCCCTATTACCGCCACTATATTTTTGCTGATGCTTTTACGGGATGAGCAATGTACAGTAGAAGTGGCGGTGATTGGACCAACACAAATATAACTTGTGTTGTTCACTTTAATATTTGAAAAATGTATTAAATACTTATAATTTTCATTCAAAAATTCAATGTTTTCAAACTCTATTACCGCCAGGGATGGCGGTATTTGGTTCCCATATAATAATTAATGGGTCCAATCACCGCCACGCAATATTTTCTATTTTTATCACTTAAAAAATATTAATTAAAGATTTAAACTTACTTTAGAGTGTTCCGAATATGTTATTTATTACAAACTAAACGTAACTTTCATACATATTCAATTAATTTTGTTTTAAATCGAAAAATAAAATTTAACCATTTCTTAACAAAGTGCTTAACGAAAAGCCAAATCACAACTTTACCGCCGAGCCCTTGCAGAAAACTGAGATTTCCGATAGAATAAATACAGTTAGCTACAAAACAACAAATGACACGTGATCACTATGCATTCGTATTTACCGTTCAATATATTTTTTTGAGAAAATTTTTACGGTTTTCTTGTTATTTCGAGAACATTCTTACGGTGGCGGTAGTTGGTGTGGTGGCGGCGATGGGTGCTCTTACCTTATATCTATAGATATTCCATCCAATATTGTCTGGCCTATGGCACAGTAGCCAACGTCGTTAGCTTCTATGCACGATCTCGCTGGTTTGAAGGTATGGATGTTTGTAATGTCTTAAATTTCCCTCCCGAACATCCAATACTGTAATAATGGGGTGTACCGAGAGAGATTAGCTTACCACTAATCCTGTTCTAACCCTATTCATTCTATCCCTACTCGCTTCGAAAAGAAGTGAGGTTGAGCAACTGGGTAACAAGCAATTCTCGTAGAAAAAATCTGTTGAGATACCTACATTAGGAAACCACCACATTTGGAGTGGATATGGGGAAAAAAAGAAAGAAGATATTCCAAATAAAAAATCTGATATAGGTTGAAACAACACATCTTACTTACAGTGAAAATGAAAAAGTAAAATCCACATTAGGGGGGAAATATGGTTCTTGAACATTTGAATTGGGATTGTCAAATATTAGTTTTTATTTTGCAATGTTGAGTCAATAAAACGCCATATCACTATGTTTATTCACTTTATTGCCAAATAAAAAGTGTGATCATTACTCCCCAAAAGACACCGCGAACAGCGTGGCATGCCTACGTGAGGTTTTCATTTTCATTCGTTACATGAAGTGTCACGGCGTAACAAAAACTGGGGTCGTTCCGTGGAAACACGTCGGCTGGAGCGAAAGCTTCTCTTGAGCTTTCGCCGCCTACTGCGGGCTTTTGTATGCGCCTGCAAATAAATTAATTTCATTAATCGAGCTTTTCCAGAACAAGGAGAGAATTCCGCCGCTTTACAATGTGAAAGACTTCAAGAATGTAAAAACGTTTGAATAACAAAATGTCGCCACACATTTTCTGTTTTCTTTTACTTTTTACATTCCGTAAATTATTATTAATTATGAAAAAGCTTTTAGAAAATTTCATTTTAACTTAAATTACTTTATTTTCAAGAAAATGTAATCTTTTCGCGACTCGTGAAAAGCCGTTTTAGAAAATTATTCATCTTACTGGTGTCTTATTCATATAAGCACCATAAATATATATATTAAATAGAAATTTTTAATACTAATTTGTTAGAAATGCCTCTCCTATAGTATAAATTATTTTTGCATGCCAATTAGTTGACCAAGTGTTATTATTTTTCTGGGTTTGCTATTTTCGTACAGATCTTGATATGTTTTAATTATTTTGTCAGTTGTGTTATCTTAAATTAACTAATACAATTATTTATGTCTAGAAAAGTATTTTTGTATTAAAGAATGTGAATTATTGTGTAATCGATGATGCTAATCAATATCTGCGAATCAAAATGAAACCATACTCAAGTGTAACTGATCTTATTTGATAATATATAAAAATATGTCACGATTTAATCAATATACGTTAAAAATGCCATGGATTATTAATCGAAATATTGACTGTGTTGCAGCGTATTTTTTTTTTATAGAAGTTAAAGAAGAATGATAGAAAAATCAAACTTCTATCCGTGTGTATTAGAGGTCTGCACGGGCCAAAATTTTACAAAACTACCCGGTCCGAGCCCGAAAAACTCACGCCCGACCCGGCCCGGGCCCGTGTCTAATACAGCACTTGTTACTCGAATCCGACCCGAAGCTCGAAACTCCTTATTTTAGCTCGCCGAGGAATTTGAAATCCTCGATTTGCTATACTTTTTCCCAGATTATCTCCGAAAGTCCTTTTTTTTTTAGCTCACCGAGGAATTTGAAATCCTCGATTTGCTATATTTTTCCCCAGATTATATACCAAATTCCAAAGCCCGGCCCGGCCCGAGCCCGACTCTCAATTGCGCTTAAAATAACACGTACATTTGAAGGTAAAATGAGGATATTTATAGCTATTTTAATAACTTTGATGTCGTCCACGACCAAACTTCAAAATCGCAAAGTGGGGATTTTTATATTTTCTATCTCATTTATACTTGAAGGATTATAATCATGATCTTTAAACCTGAAAGGTAATACATTTAATTTTCAAAGTTGTTTGCGTGTAGTCATATATATTATAAATGATTCTACAGAAATAGTAACTTTAGTTCGGCCATCTCCACACATTTTCTACGCTTATCGATATTAAGCTATCAATTTACTTTTTCCCAGGCTTACTGCTTCAACAACAAAAAAATGATAGGCCTTCATTTCGAACACACCAATCTGTGGCGTCCTGGTTTTCTCCCGGTTGTGAATCAAATCACGCTCGTTAACCCTTGTTATTTAGTTTTCAGTTGCAGGCTGCTTCTGAAAATCAATTAACCGCATCGCTGCAGATTGCCCTCGCAGAAGAAATCTGCTACATGATCATAATATGTTATATTTCAAACGACACCATTTGCAAGCAATAATACACAGTAATTGAGTTATTTATCAAATGACTGGATGTATGACTTTGCTTTTCAGAATCTGTCGTTCTAGTACGTTCTATTAACTTCTTGTAGTAGCTTAGTTGTAGAATGGAGATTTTCGGGTCTTAAACCTTTTTCCACACAGTTTCCTTGAGCTGTTCAATATTGAACTACTTTTGTAAATATACATTTACATCACTTATTGTGTACGTGTTCACCAAAAAATCGTCACGTCGTAAGTATGTCCGATGAATTGCGGAGAAACTTAAAAAATAACATTTTATAGCCATATCATATACATTTTCATATTGGTAATAAGAACAAAATTATCTGCCAAAGCGTTGTTTAGTTTTGCATCTACCATTTATAGGCAGAAGTTATTTATTGTTTATTTGAAAGTAGTTTAAAAGTTAAATTGTTTTCTTATTATAACACTAGTGTCTGTCGACTACATCTGTCACATGAATCGTATTTTCCGGACTTCCCGCAATAAAAACTATTTTTATTTTATCGGTAAATTTCCTAACAAATTGTCACCCCTGGGCGAAATAAATAACAAGAATACAAACCCATCTGTTTGGATACATCTTTCCGAGTCTGTGCTTTATTATAATGTATATCCTCTGTGCCAACCCTTTGCGCAGTAGTTACAACTTTCCTTTCGGTTGGCCATATGTCACATTCTCTTAGCCCTTCAAACTTACCAATTGTTTTGTCATTTTGCTTTTACCTCGCCGAATCCCATTACAAGTTTGTATGAAAAAAAATGTTTTTCAATCAACAGCATGTCAGACAGTTTACTCATTTCCGGTTGTATGCCATAATTATCATAGCAATATAATAGAATATGAATTAAAAATGGTCTATAGGAGAATGTATACTATGTACATTATACAGTATTAAATTGAGGAGCAAACATTCAAAAAGTGTTTCGTCACAAATTTGAAAAAATGCTGTTTAATATTAGTTCTGATAGTCAATACTAAATCTATGAATGGAAATCACAATTAACGTTCAAAAAAAGTTTTTTCCTATAAAAATAAATCATAAAGTTGACACGTTCTTGCAAAACGTGTTTTCTCCAACACCCAAATTCAATCAAAAGATGTTTTGTCCTCTCAACCAATCACAGCGTAGAAGCCATCATATTGGATGTGCGACAAAACGCATTTTGCACGAAAATTGGAACTAGTATACTTTACTGACTGTATTTGTTAACAGAAGTTGTGCTTTCTACGAGTTTTTTTTAGAGTGATGATAGAAATATGGGCTAGAACAGGACTAATGGTTAACTGATCGCTCACGCTTTGCCTTGTTAATTCTAGGATTGGTAGAGTGAGAGGGATATATATAAAAAAATAACAACACCTTCGAACAGAAATCGATCTTTTAGGTCTTACCTTAGTTCTAATAATTTTTTGTTTACCATTTTTACGTTTTTTGGGAGATTATGATTAAAATATATTTCCAAACGTCTTTCGATAGAAAAAATAAAAAGTTTTCCAAGGAAAATAAAAATCGTATTTTATTAATATTGATTTGAAACATTAAAAATATCGAGAAAAAAGGTACCGCAACGCCGTTCCACCGCATCATATGTGGAAAAAAGCATTGATAATATGTATATAATAACACATATTCTCTATAATATTAATAAAATATAATAATATTGATTACGATATAACTAAAAACTCTTAATTTTCATTCAAATAGTGTTTTGTCCACAAGTTTCATGCAAAAAGTGTTTCATCAAACCAAAAAATTAGCTAATCCAAGAGTTCTAGATCATACAAAATACGTGGATTGAAATTCATTCCGTAAACAGTTTAATTTTAATAACAATTTTTTAAGAACTTGGGCTACATTATCAAATGAAATGTTTTTCATCATTTCCCAAGTTCTGCATTTGTGTGACAAAACACTTTTTGAATGTTTGCTCCTCAATTATATATTTTTATTTCTGTCGTGACAAACCTCAGATTAGTAGAATTTTACTAATGCAATCGAACTTTATTATTACGAGGAAGATGGGACCGACTGAATTTGCTCGTGATAATTACTCGTTATATCAGAGGATATGTATTTTTAAATGCTTACAAACATACCCATCACTTGAAGACATGAAGTATCTGGAGCGGTCGAATAACACAAAAAGTTGCAATTCAAACAAAAATACACAATTACAATTTATTTACACACCCGTTACACACATATTACAGTTTTCTGTCAATCCACTTTTCATATAAATGTAATTTAAAATTGATGCTTATTTCATTGTTTTCACTCTCATTGTTCTTAAATTTCCCCTCAAAGCAGTCAGCCCATTAAAGACTTTTGGATGGTCTCAGTGCTCGTGCAAAAAATTCAACTAGTTCGTCCAATATATCATGAGCTCTGGAGATCGTGAAATTTTTTGACGATATTTTTGCTCGGTATGCCCTAGAAGTAAGTAGCTCGTTATAAAAGTGAATAAATGTGTGAAAAAAATCATAAACTAAAATGTCAACGAATGTTTCCTCATTACATCCGAGATCTCGCTATTTCCGTGATCGTTATAACCTAGTTTGACTGTAGTTACTTAGTGTATAATAAATATTTGGTGCTCAATTTACACTTTTCCATATGACCACGTCTAAGATTGACTTCACAGTTTAGCATATGACAATAAAGCTCGCTCTCGAGCAGCGGTCACCAAACTACGGCCCGCCGAAGATTTTAATCCGGCCCGCGAAAAGTTCTGGATTTTCGCATAGAAATTATTCATAAAAGAAATATAAATTTTCATGATTCAGTTGTGAATTCACGACAACTATTTATTTCAAATCATCAATTGTCATACAACTATCTGGTAGGGGACTCAAAGTGAAGGAAGTTGGATAGAAATTGGAGGCGAGACGACCAGATGTTCGTTTACTCAAAAATTTCTCGAATATTCTAATTTATTGAAATTCTAAGAAGGGCAAACATTTGTTTAATTATTATGTAACCACATAAAATGAAATAATATTCTGATTGAGTTCCAACAAGAATTTATTTGTCGTCCGGCCCCCTTAGTTTTTAAAAAGTTCAATCCGGCCCGCTTCTCAAAAAATTTGGTGACCCCTGCTTTCGAGTTTCGTCTTACGATCGAAAGTCATAATACAACAGAGATATTCAGTAATATTTCAATATATCAAAATCTTTAAGTAAACTACATTTTTTATTAATATATCGATATGACAAAATGACTTTTATTTTTTTATTCGTTTTTAAATAAAAATTGCATCGAAAATTAAATATTTTTTATCTAAGCAAAAGCGTTATACCGATGTGATTATATTCCCGCGTGCACGAATTTACTTCGTCAACGGAAGTTTGTTATTAAAGTTGTTTATAACAATGAAAAATATTATTCCATGACATAGTATCTTGAATACTAACGTTGTCACCTGACGTGCAAAAAGAATTGCGACAAGTGTGTCAATGTGTTTGTTGCTATTATGTTTGTAATACAACATTTCCGAATTAAGTTAATCATACTAACCGAAAACGAGTGCGAATAATTTTAAATCGTGATTAAGTAATTTATTCGAAACACTCGTATGTAATTGACGATGATGAAATACTCAGCACGTACACAGTGAAAAAATACAAATATGGAAAGATTCAATGACCAATACAATATTATTTATTATTGATATTATTCTGAATATGACTTATTTAAAAAATGTCAACGCCAATGCAATAAAAATCACTGCGCTGTCAGCTTCGGTCGCAGTTTACGACTATCGATAGCAAATACGTACATATTATTTAAATTTATTTACAATGTGATTTTATGGACATTACCCCATGCAATATCTGACCATGAGAAAAGATCAAAAGGTTATCAATATTTTCTTCCCGTCTTCCTACCGAATATTGTAAATCGCATTAGTGAGCTATAATACTTGATAACATTATTTCCCAAATAGAAAGCGGCGAAGAAGTTGAAGAAATAAAAAATATTAACGTAACAATTAAAATATTGTAGGATTTGATGTACATATGCATTGACTTCGCTACAACCTACAGGACTGTTGCATTTTTTTTTATGTAGCAAGAAATATGTTTTTTTATCTTTGTAAAATAACTTTTTCAATTTATTTGATATTTAACCAGTATAAAGTTTTTCAGCGATGTACCAGCAATATTCTTGAGACTCTATCATTTTATATGAAACTGCCTATAATCATAATTTCAACTTATTCTGTCCACATCTCGAATAAACGATATATTCAAACTACAGTTACTACAATATTTCTTAGTTTTCAAGCTCTCTCGCTTCTACGGCCTACGCCATGCAGACATTTAAAACTTAAACTTTCAAAAAGAAAAATTCATTTGAATGCAAGTCTCTTAATATTGAGAATGAAATTTTTCAACAGTTCTTTATTTTTGAACGGCTATGTGTTAAATCGTATTCGAATGAGCTCAAAAGGTTCTACATCAAGCCAAGCCAAGATAAAAAATAATTTGATAATAAATTTCTTTCGAAATCCCATAACATTTTTATTACTTATTTTTATAAATGGCATTTCTGTCTCATAAATGAATTATTTTTGTATATAAAGTATTTATTTTATCGTTCGATAATGATTGTTAGATTATCATATTCCATATAAGCAGATAACAATTATTATCTGTGTCTCTGTTGAGGCGTAAAAGACTTTTTTTCCATTTTGGCACCCGTCTCGGTATTCGCCATTAATGGATAATCACACCATCTGTTTGGGTTTGTCGGAGATTTCGGGAAAATATATGGGCTGTTGATTATTATTCCAAATGAGTTATTTATGCTGGCATTACCAGCACATGTTCCAGCGATAACAGTAATGGCAATTACTGAGGTGACCGCCCACCCAATGTTAATACACGATAGCCGTCTCTTTACGAAAGATTAGTGTGTCTGATTTAATATCATTTAATTTTATCAACTCGATTACTGCAAAATCAATGGTATAGCTTTATTATATTGCTCTAGTAATAAGCATTATGTATTAAATTTATTGTACAACATTGAGTAATGGCGTGTAACGGGGAAGATTTATTATTTCCAGCTAAGTCCTAAGTGATATGCCAAGTATTTGTTCGAAATTATTCATATCATTTCTATGTAATAGATTTAAAACTTTTACTTAAATGGTCAGCAAGAAAATTTGTTTCGTTGAGCTAATGATTCGATAAAGTTGATCAAATTAAATCATTACGAATACCAAACTTATTATTTGATAACGTATCAGAAATAATAAATTGTATCAGAAAAATAACTTTTATAACTGGTCCAATTAATTACTTTTAAATAAATATTAAGTAAATGTTAAGAATAAGAAAAATAAATGCACCTGTTTAATTTTATACAGATGTCTAGTAATTTCATTTATATTTGCCTAGCTCAATGAAATCAATTTATAAATATGCTACATATTGTATATTTACTCTTTTATAAATTAAAATGTTACAACATCTGTATTTAAAACAAAATGTTCCATTATCCATGTCCTGCGTGTATCTATGAGCTTTGAGTATAAGTGACACAGGTCGCCATAATTATATTAAAAAAAGGACATTGAAATCAATGCATAAACATTTCATCACGGAAAGTGTACGCACGTATCAATTGTGTAGTATTTTTCTTCGTTTATTTGGTCCATAACAGAAAATCTGACCTTATTGTAATATAGTTTCAAAAAGTTCGCCTATTGAACTTAAATTCTAAAATTGTCGCTGTCACGTATCCTGCAAAACTCAACAGCCGACTTATGTATATGTAAAGGATTTCGACGATGACACAGCGCCACGATAATAATAATGGAATTCCTTGTCACATTTTCCGCGAGCTTATCTACACGTGTTAGGGGTTCGTTTATGTGAAAATTTTACATTTCCCCACAGGTTTAATAATATTGCTTATGGCACTAATAACTGAATTAAATAGTTATTACTCGATGAAATTCGTCGTTGTGCTGCCATACCAGGGATAATAAAACCCTTTCCCAAGCTCCTGGGAAATTCGTTGAATTACTGGGGGATTGCCACGATGATTAGGCAATGACCTTGGGAAATTTTGCAGGAGAGGCTTTTTGTCTAATTGCCACTGCCTTTATTTACCACTATTTCCTTATGTAGAGATTTTAGTAATCATTGAACTTTCTATGTGTGTCCAATTTTATAAAACCGTGATAAAAAAACAAGTTATGAGTCATTGAAAATCCGAAAGTAATAAAGGCTCATTTAAATCTCCTAAATTTTTAAGACGCTGTCAAGTTTTTAGGTTTTCGTGATCTTAATTTATAAAATTATTATTTTCAGAAGCTTGTGAATATGATGGTAGATGGTATATAATTATTCGGTTCTTTGACAAACTTAATATTTATGTTATGATACTTGTTTTTGATTATTTTTTTTGTTAATCATCATAAACGTTGTTTTTGCAATTGTGAAAGCAAAATTGATTGAATTTATTCACCAAATAATTTTCCGTCTCTTTTTTGTCGTAGTCGCTCATTGAAATGCGATTATTTTAGATTTTAGTTAGCTGGTGTTTATACTCGACTTCATAATCCATTCGATGTAAATATATATAACCCGCGAAAATCGTGAATGAATCAAAACGTTCCGTTACAGAACTCCGTTATAGTATCAAATTGTTCGGTGGGAGATGTCGCGACCACGATCTCGCGAAACTAACGGCCAGTTAAGCGAATCCAGCCAGCCGTATCGCGAATAAGGATTGCAATATCGAACGAAAACATCAATACCGGTATTTCGGTATTTATTTTAAATACCTATATTGGAAATGTCAACATAAATATAACAAGAAAAAAGCTAGAAATAAGGGCAATTGGAATCACAATACCGAGCGAGTAAATAAAAATTGCTATATCAAAAAATATATCACAATCATAAACGATAGAATTTCCTCAATAAATTACAGTTTCTTAAAAAAATATAAATTATTGAAAGGCTCACCAATTTCGAAATATTTCAATTAATCGCGAACAAATTATATTATAATATATGGTGATGGGCTATAATATATACATTCAAAATTCAATTTCGGTTCATTGTCAATAAAAAAATACCAATATTTTAGTATTTTCCATCCCGGTATTTTGGTATTGAAAAAAACACAATGAATACCGAAATATTGATTTCGATAATACCAGTGTTGCAATCCCTAGTCGCGGATAATGATATCGGTTCGCCCACTTCCATGGCGATTGTCCCGCCGCGCTAGGGTCGGCCTGGTCAACCGGTCAAGCGTCCCCGAGGACAATCGAACTAGGCCTGACTGCCCGTCCCCTCATTTTATTCGCACCTTATAACTTTACAGTAAGCGCGCTGAAATCGAGCCAGACAGGCTTAGAAAAAAGTGTAATCTGTCTAGGTGGTTTGAACCCCAAGTATGCCTTTCGATAAACAAGGACTACTAAGGTGACCCCGCTTCGTCGATATTAATTCTCACTACGGTGCGTTTTTATTTAATGTTAAATGTTGAAAGCGTACTCAGGGTAGCTAAGTTGAATAGAAATACCTATACATTTTTAATGATTATAAATATTTCGATTTCGTAGCCGAATGGTCAACGGTCTTAGGGTGTTGTCCTACGTGGTCAAGAATTCAAATTAAAAGAACACTGTCAAACGTTAACTTTTAAATTTACTTAAGAATTTATGTGTTATATTTTCATTTAAAAAAATAATGTTTATAAAATTTTGTCGTTTCGCTCATCGCGCGCGTTATCAACTGACAAGTGAAACCTGCCGTTATCTTCAATTAATATAATGCCTTTCCACTAAGAATCGACAGTGAACATCTCAAAAGTGATGTATTATTATTTATCTCATCAACATTACATTTTTTTTATTAAATATTTACTCACTTGTGATTATAAGTTATTTCATGTATTGTTTCTCAAACAGCTAAACTTATAAATAATTTTGTCAATATTCCTAAAGTGCGTGCGGCGTTCTGTTGCCGTGATAAATTTCATTTAGTTTATCGTCGCGTTGTTTGTTATAAAGTTTTTGTTTGATGTATAACTTACAGTTTCCTAAATTCTAATCAATTCCTTTCACGGTGCCCGGTTTTGGTTATTGTCTCATTTTTATTGTTATATCATTTCACGGCGGGTTCATCGCACCGCTAGCCAACAATCGGTAGCCGGGTAGACGATCGCCTCGCGTTGTTCCACTTTTACAGTTGCAATCATTAGACAATACAAACGTGAAAATGGACTGTGGTCGCGGAGGCCTGGGGCTATCACTATTACGCGACCGAAAACGAATTTAAATCAGAGTCAGTGCTTAATATAAGTCTGAAGGCTAAACTTCTTACAAACTGAATCGTTCAACCAACTTTATGAAGAATCGCACGCTGTAAAAATCTTTTAATTTTTAATTATTTCTCTATATTTTTTACGCAGACAACTTTATAATTGTAACGTAACAATTCACATCGTATCTTTTCATTTACTACATTTTTTATCCATATCCGCTACCTATTCGGAGCTTATGACCAACACTCGGTTCGCTTAAAATTCTCCATCACCCGCCAGTCTCTTTGCTTCCTCCCGTCTAGTAGCTCCGCTGAGTACTTCCTATGTAGGTCGTCAGCAATGTTCCCTCCCAGCGCTTGCGCGGCCGCGCAGCGGTTGGAAAGTCCCCGCGCACTCATTCCGGGTTGGCGCGCACTGCAAGGCAGTTGTTCAATTAATATTTGATCAGTCCGCGCAGCCTTTGAAATTTCCGTGCAGCTAACCCTTTGGCTTAGAGGGAACATTGGTCGTCAGTGGCTTTCCACGACGACAGGATCTATTCGGTTGGCAGAAGAGACAGACAGGGTTCAGATTATTTTGGGACATCCGCAGCACATGCCCAAACCAAGTATATCGTCGTTTTTTTTATTTTAGACATAAGTACTTAGAGGCTATTTTATGTTCATGTTCCAAACAAACCTTCGCCGAATTGAATTGGAAAGTCTGTATGTCCCGCATTAAACTTTCTTGGTTGTAACCATACCAGCTGATTGAGACAAAAATGAGTTTATCTGTCATATCCCTATGGTAGCGAACCTTAAGAACACGTGTGAAATACGCGTGCAACGATACATTTTTAGCTGTTACGTATTAATGAAATGATATACATGTTATTCGAAGTGTCACTTTTTTTGAATGATTATTATTTCGTTAGTTACTATAAATAATATTTTTTGTTGACACGGTATTGTGTAAATTACATACCATTCAATGTAAGATAACTAACAGCCGTATACATACTGACCATGTACATGACGATTTACTTTATTTAGTTTGATTTGAACTGTTTAAACACCTTATTGTAATTTGTGTTAATCCAAAACCGTGGCAGTGTTAATTGTGAAGGATTATGTTGTCGATTATCCCACCACCAGCCGTATATGCAGCCGCTTGTGAAGGGTTACTCACAATTTCGATTTGAACTGTAATAATATGTCACATTCCAAAAATAAATTTTCCGATCGATATTCAATGCCTCCAGTTAATGGCCATTAATCGTATGTTGAATTAATGAACGTCTGGCGCTTTCCATCGCCCAATAATTGTGTGCAAAATATGTCCTTACAGATTGTAAATTCTGTTTGTGAGACCATAATATTATAACGTCAGACTCCATAAAAGTGCAACAGGATAGTGTTAAGTAACACGTGCACACGACAAGGAAGCTTTTGAAAGGCTTTGGTTCCGGGAAAAGGATATTGTAACGTCGATGTACAATACATACTTATATCTCGGTACCTAATATTATTTCTTTATCACTTTTAAGGTGTTCACTGTCAATACTTGGTAAAATATAATAAAAATAATAAAACATTTTTAATACTTTTTCCACATAAAATGTTTTATTATTTTTATTATTATTTCTTTGGTCAACTTTTTAAGCCGAGCTTATTTTACTAAGTGAGATAAGCTTTGTACAATTCAATAACAACAAATTTAATACTAGTAACATTTGTTAAACATCGATATTATAGAATAACTTTGTAAAGTATATTTGAATTTTGTTGAAAGAATCATATATCGAGTTTCGTGATTATCAACATTACATTATCACTGTATATCACAGAAAGTTAAGCTTTTCTGCATAAATCAATATTTTATGTTATAATTCACTATGTAACATAAAATATCGAGGATAGCGTTTGTATCAAAGAATAGAAAGCTAAAAAAGCATTTACTGTTAACTCTCGATTTGTTGTTTACAAGTTTTATCCGATTAACATATTATTGACATGAATGAACATTTACAATATAATTTTAATTTATTTCATCATGAAAATCTCCGAAAAACTAATACATATAATGGAAGGCTAATCTTTGCTTGTCGCTAATGCAGACTGTGTCAATATTTATGATTCGTTTGAGGCATAATATTATACACATTTATTTTTACTCAGTTCAAAGAGATTATTAATTTTCATTTAAAATTTCAAACTACATAATATGTAGTTTCGACTAGTGTAGTATAATTTTAATAACTACTAAAAACCGTTATCATTGTACATATTTTGTTGAAGACGTTGAAGGTTTTAAACCTACACGATTTTTCCAATGTCTTATTTTATCATTCTGAATAAATTGAACGAAGTTGTACTGCAATCATCTATGCAAATGACTGCAACGAATTGATTCCCAAACATCAGTTATTTACATCTGTATTCTTGAAATATTTACCATGCCGTTATTAAGTCAGATTATGAATTATCTTACGCCCTAGTAAAGAAATAATGACCCGTTGAAAGACGCACCTTGGCGCACGTGCCAATAAAAAAAACCCATACACTTTTTTAAATCATTAATAACCTCACCTGCGTCGCGGCTTACCTGGGGCGGGTCGGGTTTGTTAGGTTAATTTAATTTTCTAGAGTTCGGATAAAAAACAGTTCAGAACAAAAAAATACCAAAAAGAACCTGTGTCTATTTTCAGCAGGAAGTTCTTGTAAAGCGACGTACGCTATTTTTTAATGCAATCTACTTTTGAAATGGAAAAGTTTCTGTGATTGTATATCGTCGTGTAGTTTATTTTATTATGTACTACCTATGCGCAAACTTGAATCTATTGCGAAATTAATTGACTGATCATGTTATTTCTGTCTTATTATGCAAAGGCATAATGCATTTTAGTTACGTTTGTATGCAAGATCACACCTTGATAAAAAAAATCCTCAGAAATCTGTTTTTGTAAAAAAAAACTATTTCAAGTTGGTATGTACATATATGTACCATGACAGGAGTCTCGGAGTTGTGATTTATAGTATTTAGGTCGCAGGCTGAGTAGCTTAAAATATACTTATTTTAAAAAATCCACTTGATTATTTATTTATCAATAGTGTATTTTAAGGAACACATTTCTTGACAATTATCAAAAATAAATTTTGAACATACGAATTTTATTCGCTGTATTTTTAACAATTTTGATACTCACTCCGATATTCGTTAGTGGGTAGCAACACAACTTACAACCCTTGCGGAACGCGAATTATATCTAACATCTTAAAAAAGAATGATACACGAATTGTTTTATTTATAAACATCTAAAACTGGAATCGAAATCGATACAGTTCAAAAAAAAACCTTAGATAGTAACATGTACTTATTCTTATATTATTTTCGAATTTTCATTAAAAACCCCTGACTATCCGGGTTCATATTGAAAAATAAAGTTTACAAGTATATTTTCAGGTTTAATAATGTAGGTCCCGCAGTACATTATTTCGAATATATGTGTA
Organism: Himalopsyche anomala; assembly: GCA_031772345.1. Classification (NCBI taxonomy): domain Eukaryota; kingdom Metazoa; phylum Arthropoda; class Insecta; order Trichoptera; family Rhyacophilidae; genus Himalopsyche; species Himalopsyche anomala. The sequence continues at coordinate 12,322,871 of CM062831.1, forward strand.
CGCTGCCTTATAAAAATAATTTTCTTCATTTTCCCAGCACAAAGAAGGTCCGAGTGTATAAATTAGTGCGGGCTTAAGAACGCTTGGAACCACCTGCGCGCCAAATGATGAGACGAGCCATGAGATTATTTGAAATGTGATATTAAATACGAAGGGTTCGCTATGTATAATATCTATTCACCCTTCTGATAATATTTGAAATAGATCCTTGCACTTTTATGAACTCCTGGTAAATCAGTGTTGAAACGGTAAATTATTTTTTCTTTCATAGTGGCGGTATTTGGGGGTGAAAGAGATGTATATTATCTGGATTTAAAAAAATATAATGAATAGCAGTATACGTTAGTATATTAATGCTAATATATTAAATAAATTAGGAAGCTACATAGGCGACTGATTTACAGGATCACAATTGTTCGTAAGAGCTTCCAATTAGCTCGGATGACCTTGTAGTTATTCAGATAAAAACAAAAAGTGCAATATCCGTATATATTCTTTCGTAATAGTGGGTTTTGTTTAAATGAAAACATATCAAAGATGTATGCAGCGGTGGGCTGCCAATACGTTAACAAGGGGCTCGCTTAATCTCAAAGCAATTCTCAGTGTTTTGGGTAAGGAGTGAATTTTTTATCACTCCTATGCAATTTTATGCAATACTTAAATAAGCAATCGATTTTTACTTAATACACTTATAATATGTAACAATATGCAATTTATCGTAAACTTATCAATGTAAATAGCTAAAAATGTACTATTGTGTATACTGAAGCTGTCGTAGATAATATATAAATTAGAAATTGCTACTAATTTCATCTGAGAATATTGTATTCTACAAGGGGCTCGCCGGCCTAAGTAAAATTCAACAAGGGGCTCGCGTGAGCCCCTCCAGCCCACCTCTGCATGTATGGAAGCTTAATCCATATAAGTCTGTCCAGTGGGTCCACAATTGGGTATAGATAATATATTTACTGTTAAATCTACAAACCAACCATTAACCATTCCGTAAAGAGATTTTCTAACGACTATTAAATCGGATGTGCCAGTAGGGTGTTAAACTAACACATATCAAGCGTATTAAGAACGAAGAAAAAAATACCCATAACTTTCCCTAATGCCTCAGGTGATTTACTCAGGTGGGGCGTGACCTTACATCAACCCAGTAGTCCACGTTATGATGAAGTACCTCGCTTGCCCTATTCGAGGTAAAAGAAATTTGTCAAAGGTTCAATTCAGTTCCAATTTATGAATCCTGACTTTTGCGTACACTAAGCAAAAAAAGATGTACATATTTTATATTTTGTATGATATTTCACAAAATAAGAAAAAAATGTACTTTTTAAGTTGTTTGAAACGTATCAAATTTTGTCCCACTTCTTTGAAACATTTTTTCTAGGTAAATAAAACTCCACTGCATGCACTTATTAAAAATTTAGAATATACAAGTTGTGAAGAATAATTTTATTTGAGATACTTTTCAATTTTAGAGGAGTGTATAGATTTTTACAGTCCTTACTTGAATTTACTGCCTTTTCTTAACATGATAATTTTGTGACTTTTTCCCAATGAATATATGTAATTCATACTTAGAGCATATATATGCTTACAGATAGAAACTCCTGTATTGAATTTAAACTACTTTTACAGAAAAATGGCGCCGACGTTCATGTACGTCCATACTCTTATAAAGGTTAATACCTGATTATAAAATTGGCTAGGTATAAATAAACTACCTAGCAATTTAATTTTAAAATCACACGCTAACTTAGAGCAAGTATGTTGATATGCTGTCAATCTCTTATTGATGATGTATATTTAACTATCAAAAATCTGCTAAATCATGGTTATGCGAAGGCGAGGTGCCCAATCTATATAGAACTAAAAATCTATAGAAAATTGCGGGCTTAATTTTTTTTATCTTAGTCATTCTAGAAGATTTTTCAACTAAGTTCTTCAGCATTAACCGACTTTAGTGTGCACTCTTAGTCGTCGTCTGGCGCTTCTTAGTTTCTTTTCGAACGATCAGCTGCAGTGGGTTGTAATTTTTTCCAGCGATCTCTGGCCGGTGAACACCCGTCTTGGGTGCCGTGTGATTAGATTAGGCCCGCTCCGCCGAAGCGTATCTGTGCCGAGATACCTCGCGGCTGTAACCGCCTTCCGTTTGTCTTTTCTTTCCACTTAATCGAATGATCGGTCAAAGGGCGCGCCTTCTGCCTGCTGTGGCTTTTTTATTGTGTTCGGTTATGTAACGTCTAATAACTTGGGCGTGTTCAATCCCTTTACACTTTTTTTCGTATCGTGTAAATTGGCCAACAAACAAATTAAGTATACGATTTGCGTTCTTGACAGACGTAACATTATTGCTTAAATTAAATCATAATCTACCAATAGCCCCGCCCCCCGGTGACATTTTCAGTAAGTAGGTCGTTCAGCTTTTCAATTCAAATCAACAATAATTTTCGTTCGGTTTCGTTTAATTAAATAAATTGTAAAACGAAAACATCGTGTAATCGACCCCTGCTTTAATCTACCTTTGATTATTTATTTACCTTTAAAAATATGATATAGTTACCATGTTTCTGTTTTTTGTCTTACTAATCTTTTATTCGTACGTTATTATATTCTCAAATGTCATTCCACCAAGGACTAACAGTAAATAAAATTCACTGACATACTTCCATTCATTTGATTTGAAAGTGAAAGCATTTTAAATGGTAATTGTTTGACATGTTTTACTTGTGCGCAGCCGATAAATACCATTGTATTGATTGTTGTATCATTATAATATAGTAAATTTTCTCATTTAGTGAATTTATATCGGTATGACGGTCAAATGACCATTTTGTTTTGTGTTCTAGCAACGCATTTAAACACTTTCAATTTGTCTCATATAAAGCCACTTAAAATGGCATTAATATTTTATATCACTAGCCACTTATAAAATGTATTTTGCCCAGGTAGACAACCTACTTTCACTATTTGAATACCGAATACCCATTAATATTATCAATAATAATCATTTATATCTTTTACTGATTCATAAAAAATCCATTAAACATTATTATTATATTCATCGCATTTAATGAATATATTCAATTTGTAAAAGTAAAAGAGTTTATCTTTAAATAATAAGTATGTGTTCCACTAATTGATAATGCTACTATACCAGTGATAGATCACCCGCGGCCCATATAATACATATTTTTTACAAATAAATAATTGAATTTAATAAATGTGGGCAAGCTTTTCCGGCAATGAAAGAGAATAAATCGGTTCATAAAAATAAGATTACTGATGAAATTTTGGATTCAATTCATACACATAGGTCATACGTCGCATTAACATTTACATATAAATAAAACATATATATAAAAAATAATATGTACACAATCCTCTTTTTGCACGTTTATTCTTCACACGATCAAATGTAATGTAACCTAATTGATTGTAATGGAATCATTCATTTAACTCATACTTCATCTTTTTACACTGATTGTTTTGCACGGTTGTTTTACATGAAACGTATCTCCTCTATAAAAGAGAATTTAGTGAACTTTCAAAAAAACACACAACAACTATAGTATTTTTTTTTTTATCTTCGAGTGAATCTTTTCTGTGAATCAAAAAAACAATTACTAATTTTTACTAAGTGTTTCTTTTAACTGATTGCTGCTAAGTGACGGCCAGTATATAAATCGATCGACTACTTTCTTGAGTGTTTAATCAAAACGAGGAGAAAATCAATTTAGTGATTTTCTGTAATAATAATTTCAATCTGGCTCGTATATGGAATATAAAACAAAATCGACAATGAAAAAATTTCATTATCTCACGTATGCAAATAAAAATATTGAATACATATATCACTTTGACAGTTGATTATAATTTCACTATACGACATCATATATTCGCATTAAAACGAAATACACATACTTCCGGCGGGGACTATTTTTTTTATGAATTGTCTACGAGTCTATGACGATCGTTCTATGAATTCTAATCTTCATCGGAGGATGGTCGTTTTTTGAATACTTAATATCTTATTGGGTAATACATTTCGGCAGTGAGAAACGTGTCATGCAGGGCTGTTCACAAATTTAATAGGATTTTAACTCTAATTGAGGGAGGTCTCAAATTATGTATTATTTTTGTATTTGAATTTTTTAGTTGGTATAACTTAAATTTTATGATCTTTGCTATTAAAGTTGAACTTTTGATGAATGATTTATTCGACCAATCAGGTTGGAAAGACATTTTGGTTAGAAAGGTTATTTTGAAGAAAAAAACTGTCCAAATAACGGCAAGCTCGCCAGGTATCATGTTGTTAAGTATATTTACCGCATTAATTACAATCACTCTCATAGTACATATAGCGAATGGATATGATTATTAAAATATTAAAAATAAAATTCTACGTAACTGCGATTGTTACATATAAGTTATACCAACCGTAAAAACGTAGTACAAAAAGTATTTGAGACGCTCCTCGATTAGTGGCTGGGTCCTTGTATATTTGATGACAGCTGATTGTTTTGATTCTTACAATCTAGCTTATATCAACTGTTCGGCGGCGGTTAAACGCTTTAAACTATACAAAATACTTTATTACACAACATTTCGTTTCACTTTTCATATAAATATTTGATAAATCGCCCAGAGCGCAAAAAATTAATACAATATTATTCTGATCCTTTTATCTTTCTTATCTTAGCAAAATAATCAACACTGTTTTGCCGTATCGGAATCTTACTGCGCCTAATTTATTTTTTGGGTATGCTAAGAATGTCTTTATCTCTTATATATAGAAATTATGTTGTATGAATATGTATTGTTGTATAAAAATCCGTTTAGGTTTATCTCTGTCGTAAAACTGAAATGGCTATCACGTATCAACTATATTACTCAATTACGTTGAAATTTATCACTCGCTATTGTTCTTCGTTATTATGTAGTTCTACGAATTCCAATTCAATCAAAAATGTGTCGACAAAATTTCATAATTGTTTTGGTAGACCATACAAATAATATAACTAAATTTTAGATCAATACACACATCAACTCGAGACCAGATTTCTATGAAAACATCTGTAGAAATGTATATATGTACATACTGTGTTCCCTCTGTTCTCAAACATGGGATGAATGCAGGACCTCATAATGAAATGATTGAAATGTGATGCCACTTCAAAATTACTTACAAAATAATAGGTTACGTCCTTGTGGTGAGCTCCATTGTTATTATTGTTAAATAAATCTTAAAAGGTTTAAATTGTAATATACATACATACATTCACCCCATTTGTGGCAGTGTGCACACTCAATATATTCGTGAGAATTTTAAATAATTCTGAATAGTTTTTTCACACTTCGACTCCATTTAGTAATCCGATGACAGACAGCGGGAGGCTTAAATCTGTAGTCATACAATTAAAATGGTTAACAACGTGGTTTGTCTTAATTTTAACAAGATTCAGATATTGATTATTTTTCTTCATGTTTCACTAACATTCTGTGTTTAGTCAAACTTAACATGTCTTCGTCGAATTCTTTATACACATATGACATGTATTTGCAATACCATTATTACAAAAAAAAAGATTAAATAAAACAAAACAAAAAGTGGCCAATTGGGATCGCAATACCTTGCGAGTAATAATATCGGTATTTCGATATTTCATATGAAATACCGTCATTAAAAAATATTTCTCAATCGTATACGAATGACTTTCATCAATTACTTACGGCCGCTAAAAATAATAATAAATCATTGAAAATATCATCAGTTCTGGAACTTGTTAATATTGATACAACTCTTAACAGGTTCGAAATCGCGAAAATTTGTATTCAAATATTTTCATTCAAAATTAGATTTTGTTTTATTTTCAAAAGTACCGCGATACCGGTTTCAGTAATACCGGTATTTCAATCCTCTAATTGGTACTGTCTGTGTATGGACTGGTAGTAAAAACGTTTACTTATTTGGCTCTGTTTTAACTATCTAGTAATATGAAGGAAATCAAAGTCACACACAGAGAACAGGATGCGGGTGAAATTTTTGATGCATTGCGCTGCCGTGGGAACTCCGTCATCCCGGAAGTTTTGGGAATGGGTGGCGCCCGCTTTTTCTCATGATATTAGTTTTCCTAGGGTTGTCCCTTCGGCCTCCAAATATCAAGGGTGCATCGATTTTTCTATCGCTTTCGCAACGACAAGTTGCTGCAGTAATAAATAACGTCAAACAACTTTTGGTCCTGGCAATTTTGCCACTCTATTGTCAACTATATTTTTTCTCTTTACATTTTCCCATGAATAGTAGTTATTGTAATTGAACCTGATATAATTTGAATTTCCTAACGAAAAGAAGAGATTGTAAATTTAATAAATGTTTCGTAGTTCTGTTATTTATACGTTTCATAAAATACACAAATCTGTATATATTAAAGAATTGAAAAATTCGCTTAAAAATAGTATGCTACTAATATTTTTATCTTTTAGTGATTTAGTCCAGTGTTCCCCAACCTTTTTACACCTGCGGACCGGTAAAAAAAGGAAAAAAATCGCTGACCACTAATGTAGAGCCGCATTATTGACGTCTACTTTTCACTAGAAAGATTTCATACGAATCATAAATAATACTAATATTGGTGTTTTAGTGTGTTTTTAAAATTAGCATGCGTATTTAATTTAAACTTTTACCCACAATTGGTTGGGTATATAATTTATAGATATTGAAAAATGGACATAATTGGATAAAGGATATAATTTGAAATGACTTTTTCTTGACACGTGTTTAAATTCATTCCATATTTATACCACACTCGTGATCGGTTGCCAGCTTCACCACATTTGTTGGGTATTTCACTTCCCATTATTTTTAAGTTCGTTGGTGTCGCATTATCCTACCAATTATTACTATTTAACAATAAGTCAAAAAACAAGTAAACGTGCAAGCGAAAAATATCCTATATCTATTATTTTTGCATGGCGAATTTCTTAAAATTTGGCATACTGTTTGCGGCCTGGCGGAAAGTCTCTTAAGCCCGGCACCGGGCCGCAGACCAGCTGTTGGGGAACACTGATTTAGTCGACATCATAATTATCCGACTGACACAAAGGCTTTTGCTGATTCGCCTGATAACGGAAAGCCCGTTTTAGGATATAAATACACGGGTAGCATTTAATTGCCGCTGTTGGTAGTAAACGAGGAGCTGACTACGGCTGCTCGTCCTGCTGTCCGAGCTACCAAGTACGACAGCTCATGTTACTGTGATTAGCAGCAAACGTGTTAGACTGAGACGGGGCTTCCGAATCGTCCATCTTCGTCAAAAAATTGGAGAGATACGAAAAAGGTTGTTAACTGCACATGCTACCCGTGTATGTCAGGCACGACTGAAAATTGATTTACTGCAGAATACTACCGTGTGTGTGCGCCCATTATGAGTTTTGTACGAAAAATCGGATTCGCTGAGATGCGGCAGCGACAGCTAAATGTTTCTCGTGTATTTCCACTCTTACAGACTCCATGCAAGTTCAGTCGATTTTTTTATCGGACAATAACATTAATGATTGTTGTCAAATTCCATACATATATACTTCAGTATTGGCACCACATTCAATACGGAATAGAAAAGCTCCTAATTACATGCGTATACTACATAAACTGAGTCCAACTATTCAAACTGTAACGGTTGTTGTTATGGTTACGCATTGAAACTGAGGATATAAAATAATTTAGTCACTATTATACATTAACCCGATGTCGGCTTCCCTAATATGAATATGTATACATTTAATCTCGAAGGTTCTCCCACACCGGCTTGACCGCCATGAAAGTGACAGTCTATTATTATTGCATTTATAATGGACATGAATTATTAGGGATACCAATTTTAGTTTTCACTACACGTTCTCTTTGGAATAATTAATCTCGGTTTCATTTAAGTAATTCTGGTTTTTGCGGAAACCTTTCCTATATGAATTAAACTTAGTAATGCTCTACGGTATTATTTCACATTGTGTAACGCATTAATTATGTATTCTAAAATGGGTTTCTATCAATGATATGAGATGGTATGAGTAACAAAATATATTTATGTATATTTATTTGATTCCTTGATGCATTTTTTTGTGACTCAATAATTTTGTGCTCAAGAACTGTTCTGTAGAATTTCTGTATAAAACGTAGTTTAAATTTGAATCGTTCAAATTATGTACATTCTCATGGGAATACCCACTCCCAAAACATTAGCGATAAAGGAGACTCGAAAAACTGTAACGCTAACGCGCCCTAGTTTTTAAAACTCCATAAATTTGATACACAAAAAAAATCTTTACTTGAGATCAATCCAAATCTCAAACCCCACGCCATGTTTGTTATCACGCAGACATTTAACAGATGGCAACTACACCGCTAAAAATGATTTTTTATAATAATGCTTAACGAGTTATTATGCACAGAAAAAAAATTCAAATTTACTAATAAAATTTTGTCCCAAATTTCTTAACTCTTATCAAAGTGAGGCCGCACCTAGCTTATATGACAACGTTTCATAATTATTATTGTTGTGAACAGTTGCAGCTTCTTATCTCTGAAATGACAAAATAGACATGACAGCGGCACAGCGTTGATTTGACAAAACTCACCCATCACGACGAGCATTCATTCTCATTGCTCTTGATGGATAAAGTGCCCTAGTTGAGATTTAACATTGTTTCCTTTATTATTTCCACTTCACACTCGTTTGTGTTCCTATGCTTATTTTGCTCAAGACATCATGCATTCATACTGTTAAGGAGTTCTTCGATTAATTAATTGTGTTTGATTTTATCGTTTGTTTTCCAACGGTCACGACATACTTTTTCAGCAAAATATAAAATACACTAACCCTTGTCATAATTAAGTTAACGGTACTTGCCTCGGTGAATATGTGATTTACTTCATCAATAACGCATTGATTAATACAATAAATACAAAAGTTTTCGTATTATTATCTTTGAGTCTTGCGGAATGGTAGACAGGTTTCGTTTATTCGGCGAAAATTAAGCCATCGTCTAGTAATAATATGACGAATAGCATACGCTGAGCATATTTGTTTTTGCTTCTCTTAATCACCTTCAATACAGTAATATGCCAATCAGAAAAAATCCGGTCAAACTTTGTATATTTTATCAACTGCTAAATAAAATCAGCTTCATATTTGAAGTGAGTTATTTTAACATTGTGAATCGTGATGTCACGAATATTATTGTAAATGCACATCGATAAAGTAACTCTTACCTGTAAAAACTACGTATTGTATTTTAATATAACGAATAAAATTGAAGAGTGAAATCCCAAAACGTATAGTCCTAAACATGATCACACTTATATGAAGTAAACCTGCTTATTTAGTATCTTATTAAATCAGTACAAGCGAATGCATATTATATCAGTTAATTAGTGTTAGGCTCGACAATTATGATCGTTATATCGTACATCAGAATCGATCAAAACTTGTAACTATGATATATTGGAATGTCAGTTGATTTTTTGACCACACCCCCTCCGAATGTGGAGCGCATGGACAACTTATGGAATGACTTTTATTTTAATTGTCAGTATTGTATCAAGCAAACAGACGATATAAATCTAATTGGTCAGTATGAATATTATTTTAGGTCAGTATTTCTGTGAAATTTGGTCAGTATCAATGATTATAAATATGCCGTTAGGTTAGGCTAGATTTTTTTGCCAACATAAAACTGGAGTTGAGGTTAAAATATAGATCAACAATATAAATATCTTAACAAAGCTTTTTTTATGAGAAACAGTCGTTTATTTGTATCTCAACCTCTTAGATGATAAGGAAGGGGAAAGAATATGTGTGATACTTTCTAGACCCAGTTTCATTGTGCAATATGAGGTGTTTGGAGAGGTGAGGAAAAATCACAGATGTTTATGTTTTCTAATACAAATCAATTAAACGATTGTAAAATCACTTTACAAAAGTTTATTCCTGGCCTCTCATGGATCTGCAACCAAACAGAAGCACAACGGCGTTGGCATATCTACCAAGAGAAAAGTTCATCTGTGTTAAAAAATTAAAGCTTGGAGTTAGGTGATGTCAAAATTCCTTCATAACCGAGTCCTAAAACAGAGTTTAGAGAAAAAGTTTCGTAAACTACTCTTCCATTCCTAGCGTCGAAAAGAACGACTTAGCGACTGAATCACATTCAACTGTCGTGGAACAACTTCTGTTGTAACGTGTTCCATTGGGATTATATTGACCTTAAACATTTATTTTATTTAATGAAATCAAATGACGACAAAAAAACATGACGATGCTAAACTTTTCATGACATACGGCAGTATACCCGAAGAGGGCTGTTAGAGTAATCACGCCGCTCTTATCCCCGACATTTAATTTCAAAGCCAGTGTACTCAAATTTCTGAGAATAATCTCTTGTCACAATATACAAATGTGGCTTCTAAGCAATGAAATTGTCGGGAAATTTGAGGCACATATTATACAAAGCTATTTTATCATTAGTATGCACCCATTTATTTTAGAAAGGTGGCGCCCCCAACTTTAACACGTAGTCACAGGAAATTAAAGTTTTATCATGCCATCTAAACAGTGATTATCATAATATTTTTTGCTGTAACGATTTCTAGGTTTTTTTAGGAACTAGGAACGTCACATTAAAACATTAAAAATGTTGAACTTTTGTGGAAATTTCATGTAAAATGTTAGTTGACGTGAATCTTCTTTGAGAATGTTTAAAGTATGCAAAACCTTTTATATATTCTAAAATCTAATCGTACGATAGTGGGGTGAGGGGTAATTGTTAAACATATTTTTATCACGAATATATTTATTTTAAATCTATGACATCGATGTGATGAATTTTCTAATGACTTGCTTTCATGATAATTTATTTTAAATGAAAATTATCAACTATCAAGATCCGGCAATTTTATCATTTTTAGTATTTTTTATATTTCCATGTATTCAAATATTAAACATATCACGCGATTCTCAGACGAGGCTTCATCAATTGACTACAACAGTTATGTTGCCTAAATAAGTAACGCGAGGACTGGGACACAATTTTCTAATGTTATTTTTTTAAATTGTATTTAATGGTATACACGTAAATCGTAAGTGATCATCCACACACGTGCTCAGAAAATATAATGTACGACGTTCACGCGTCGGCGAAAAGCCTTTTATCATAACAATTAATTTTCATTCTACACCACACAACCTTCAATTCTTTCAGCACCTTCATCGCAGGTCCGATCAACAAGACAACTTAGTCGATTGTAGGACTTTCTGCGTTCTACCGCAGCCGTATTCCCATTTCTAATCCTGATATAAAAACATGTAGATTATCCATCGTGAAAACACGAAATCGATTCGACTTTTATCGAAGGTAAAAATATCTAACCAACACATACTAAATTTTACGGGAGGCTCAAAACGGTTTTTGACACATAGTCCATTTCGGACATTCTTGCTTTCTTAAGTAACACAGTTAATACTTGAAGTTGCGAGTTTCTCATCCGGGAGCCCTGTGGCCTTTAGGGGGCCACAGCGTGTCCCAAGGAGGTCACAGATATTTTTGATTTGGGAAGCTACAGCACAGCTTAGGGGGGGCCACGGCGAAATTTTCGAAAATTCCAATGTTTCTGCAAACGCAAATTTCCAAGATTTGAAATCCCCGGAAGAGCTAAAAAAAGTTCCTAATCTAATGTGTCATTCAAGGTATAAAGCATGATAGGGTAAACATAGGAACGTATTTAGTTCTACAGTTTTTTTTATATTTATTAGTTGATATCTATTTCGGCTTTCGCCATCGTCGGAACTAGTTCTGACAATCTAATGGAGTTCTACCAAGTAAATGCCAAGTCAATAAATAAAATAAAGCATAATCCTTTACCCATATAAACCAATGAATAAAATTAATTAAACAACCAAAGATTCAGCATAATATTCCAAGAAGCTCAAATTTTTTATCCATGTACATAGGTCAAATACAGTGATGTACGAAGGGGTCCTCTCGCCCTGGCGGTCCTTGAATTTTCCGCCCCCAATATTTCCTCTAATTTTATTTTTAAATCACTTCTACTATTTTTTATGTATGAACTAGGTGTTTTTACTACAGGTGGCTTAATTTTTTATGAACAAATATAATTTCTCAAAAAATATTGTATTTATTTTTGACAATGCCGCCCCCAAAAACGGGCCGCCTGGGGCGGTCCGCCCCTACCGCGCCACTCTTGCTACGCCACTGGTCAAATAGCAATATTTTTTTCATAATTTGTCAATCAACTAAGAGAAAATAGTCATGGTTATAATGTTTATATTCACTTCACTAGTGATAAATAATAATATTCTGAATTCAAATAATGACTTTCTCCCCTCCTTAATTGATATCACCATCACATAATTTGTCATTAACACTCATTACAAAAGAACTAAGTAGATATCATATATACAATCTTTTTATTACCATGTAATTAAAATGAGTAATTATCATCCATCCTTCTTTATTTTCAGGCATGCTCTTCAAACCTTAGATGTGATGGCTCGTGAAAGGAGTTTCCACACCGGAGGGTTGTGAGAAGCTTTGGAAGATAGAAGTGTAACTTAGTCAGTCAATTACTATCTTCACCATGGGAAACAAGTGTTGCAGCAAACGGCATGATGCCGACAGACCATGTAAGTATCAATATTATGTATAAATAATAGATTTTCGATATTAAAATAAAATATTTAAATTGTCATTGGCATTATTTTCAATGCATTGAAGGACCCTTTTTAAAAAAAAATAATGTTATTGCATATTTCATGTATGGTATTTTATGCCTTATTTCTAACACTACGTCTTACCTGAGCAAAGTCAATGTTAATAATATTGGAACGCGGCTTAACCCAAATCAAAATATTAAATAAACTGATCACAACATGCGTTTTATCTCATAAGACACTCTATAGCAGCAGAGACCATTTGATATTTTCGTACCGCACCGAGTTGCTTTGGATTCGCTTTGGCTTAGTACACGTAAAACATACAGTAAGGTGTAACCACAGAATTTTGCAATAACACAGTAAGGCTTCCTCAAGACAGTAAACTTTCCTAAGTGAATAGGTTTTTTTACCTAAAATTCAATCTTTTGTCAAATATTAACATATTGCTCTATATTTTAATAACAAACTCTTGAAATAGTAAAGAATAACAGAGAAAAAAATATTTGTATTCCATGCCTTACATTTTAAACATTTTTTTTTTACTTGGGACCTTGCTGCTAAATGGCAGTCTCGAAATACAATAATGATAAGAAGAAACTTATATTACCTGAATGCTCCTCTAATTTGTAAAATTTTTAATACACACTATCACACATTTAACTTTGCTACGTAGATTATGTCATACCCAATTCAGTTTGACTTGCTCACTGATAAAATAATAAACATTTTATGTTTTTCTACAGTGTATCCTGATATTAAGAAGAATGAGGTGGGTTTCGGTGGTGCAGGGTTAACAGGTCTGAGAGCGGGCACTGGAGGAACTCTTGAGACACGTTACTCAGGTGAGCCCAACAACAGGCTGAACAACAGACGCGGTGCTGACATCGTGAGGACCAGAACACCATGTAAGATATTACGACTATACTTCATTCACATAAAATAGTATGCATAATCAGTTGTTTCTTATAAACAATGGTCAATGATTGTGTTTTATTTTTCTATTCGATAAAGAGTTAAAGGGTTTATAGTTAATTCAGAACTAATCTGATCCATTGCCAAAATCATTTTTGAGTCAGTTTGTTTTAATTTATTAATACATTTTCTGCTTGGGTTAACAGTTTAACAGTAAAAATTATGGGGAATAGATTAAAAAACGTTAGTACATTACTTTATTATAAGAAATTTCTGAACCGTAGTTTAATATACGAACACTGCTGAACTTTTCTATGAAAATACAAACGACCAATCTGTTATGGTACCTTAAAATTGATTCACCTGATCAAATGGATCTTTATGATTTTAGAGTTTTTAATATATGCGAAAAATGATTAGGTAAATGTATTTCAGCACACGCAGCTAAATTGGCGAATCGTCGCATCGTGAAGGCGCTATGTGGCTACAAATCTCGTGCAGACACCGACATCTCCTTCCGCAAAGGAGATCGTATGGAAGTTCTCTCTGACGTGGAAGCTGATTGGTGGAGAGTGCTTCATCTCACTACCCGCCAGGAGGGTCTCGTGCCTGTCAATTTCGTCGCCGAAGAAAGCTCTGTTGAGAGTGAAGAGTAAGTTCATAAGCCACATTAATAATATCGTTTTAATTTAAAATTGAAGATACATCAGAAATATATCTCTTTCCAAGTCCGCTCACTATGCAAAGCAAATTATTTCGTATTTACAGATAAAGTTGTTTTTTAAATATTGTTTATAAAACTTAATGTAATATTAATTTGGTAACATTGTTATATTACTTATTAACCGGCTTTACACACAGGTGCTTTTACATATTGTTGTATATGGTTTAAAATGGGAAAAAAGGTTTTTAATCAAGGTGTATAAAGACTTCTTTCTCATATATGCCTCTCGGTGGCACATGCGCTTCTGTGTACAGCTGAACAATGTGTTACAAATTGTTACATCTGTTTCGCCTCTTAGAGAAGCATCTTCAGACTGAAAATCTGAAAATGCTTCACAAAGAGGCGAAACGCGTGTCACAATTTATAACACAATCAGTGGAATAACAAATTTTATTTTATACTTAAAATGAATTTCCGCAAAAAAACTTTAGTATCATTAAATTTTATTAAATATCAAATTAGATAAACAAGCATAGAGTTAAAGCCTGCCAGATATCTCTTATATGCTTAAATTAATAATGAATAGGTCATCCCATAAATAATGCAGTTTCTTCAATTGTATACATAAATCATGGTCGTAAGGGGTGTAGATTAGCTAGCTACATTAACTTTTTCAAATTGGTAGTAAATATACCTTGTTATTAGTCTTAGTATAAGTTTTGAATAGTGCAGTTTGATAATAAAAGTTTTTTTTTAAAGTTATATTGAAAAATAACAAAGGAGAATATTCGCTATATTTTGATTTAATGAGTTCAATAGAAGCAACAATGCAATGGAAAATTCGAGGAATATTAATGCAGTATATGGGAATGGGAAATTCTGAGCCAGAAACTACAGTCTGTAGAACTCGACAAGGTTGTCCTGCGAAAATAGGTGGAACAAATTTATATTGTTACAGTTTAGGAACTAGCCAAGAAGCTAGGATTTGGTCATTTAACCTTTGACATCTACGTGCCATTGGAAAAGTCGGAAAATTGGTTCAGACGCCTCACAAACTTTTCTAGTCTAACTGCGCGCAGAGAATGAATGTGTGCTCTTGTTTTCTGTCACATCTCACAAGTGAACCTTTTTTCACTGAACCAACCATGCGCCAAACATTGCCTTATCTGGATATCATTTAATCTGCAGTCTTCAGAATCATTTGTATAGAAAAAATATTACTTTCATAAACAAGGTAAAGGCGTTTCTTTGGGTTAATTTTTCGTCACCAATAATTTTGGAAGAGAGACGTTGACCGTCTACCAGAAAGATGTAAGAGATTGTAAAAGATGAAGCAGACTAAATTTTAGATTTAAATAGAACTGAAAAGTAGAATTATAAAAACACTGCATTATTTATGGGGTGATATTAATTCCTTGTATGAATGTATATTAATATAAGAAGTATTTTAAAATATTCAATCGTTTATCCTACAGCTCTGTTATTAATAAATAAGATTTTTTAAGAACCTTTATAAAAAAGTTATTAATACGAAAAGTGACCCCATCCTAAATAACATGCCTATATTTAACTAACTATTTTTCTTTTTCTTCAGTTGGTTCTTCCCACATGTATCCCGTAAAGAGGCTGACAAGTTTCTCTTGAGTGGAGAAAACCCTCGCGGTACCTTCCTGGTGAGACCGGCCGAACACAATCCGCACGGTTACAGTCTCTCTGTGAAGGATTGGGAAGATGGAAAGGGATATCATGTCAAGCACTACAAAATAAAGCCTTTGGATAACGGAGGCTTTTTCATTGCTACCAATCAGACCTTCCCGAATCTCCCGGCATTAGTTCTGTCATATACAAGTAAGTTTGGATATTTTTTGCTGGCCGTATTCATCATGCTACTATATTACCTTTGCAAAAACCACATCTGTGAATCACTATTATATGAGACGGAAGTTATTGTTCATTTCTGTGAATTATCAATACACCGTCGAGTGAAAGTTAAGTTTTATTATTCCTAATCAGCATTCCAATGCGTTCCCTTCACAGAATACAGTACATATATTATGAACGTTCTCTAACATTCAGGCCATAAGAACTCCAATTGAAATTTTACCAGTCAAATAGTCAGTAAAGAAAATAACATGATTTTTTGTGATGAAGTGTTTTTTTTACATGAAGGATTTAGCTTATCTCATGTGATTATCTTTTCCGGTTCTAAGCTCAAGAAATGCGACCCCAATACCCACATTTTCTTAAATATCTATTTTAATATGGGTGATACAATGTTTATAATTAAGGTATTCTTATATCATAGTTTTTTGGACCTTTTGTAGTTTATATAAATACGATAAGATAAGAGATAAGCGCCCGCTTATCAGCGATCGTTCGTAAGATTATAGGCTGAACGCCGCTAAGCAAGCAGGCCAGTCGCGCATTGACATTTGCACTGAAACCACGTATATTTTACGTGCAACTTAAAATATGATTATTTATTAAAAAACCACGGATTTTTATAAAAAAATGTATGAGGAATGATGCAGAGAGATATTTTAAAGCCCTTAGACTATTTTTTTTTTGAAATTCATAAGAATAAGGCCAATAATGAGGAAACCACTGGGGTCCCTAAAAGACCCCCATCGGCCTAGAAGTATTTTTCTAGTCTCCGAGCCGCGAGAGTTATAAATGTTAAAAATATACAATCATCAGTAATTCGATGCATTACCAAATATTTACCATCCATTTGAAGCGTGCAAATTTATTACTGCGTGAGACAAGTTTATATTTTTCATATATTATATTTATTCTACTGTGTTGATATGTCACAGATTCTAAAGAGTATTTTTTTTTGCAGAGAACGCACTAGGACTATGCCATGTCTTAGCTAAACCATGTCCTAAGCCTGAGCCTCAAATGTGGGATCTCGGTCCAGAACTTCGAGATAAATGGGAAATACAACGCTCTGAAGTTGAGCTTTCAAAGAAACTGGGTCAAGGAAACTTTGGTGAAGTTTTCTATGGAAAATGGAGAAACAACATTGAGGTTATTTCCTTAGTCAAAATTTATTATAAGAATACTCCGTAGAAGCTGTTATATTTTTACATTTTATATTTAATTGCTTAAAATTTTATCAACTCTGTTTTATAATTTGAATATTACCTATCAGCCAGGGCCTTAAAATATAGTAGTAATTATATCATCCAAGCCTAAAACAAACAAAAATCTTAATAAGTAATGAATTTACAACACAATATTTTTATTAAAATATTTAATTAAAAAACTACACTTATTTTAGGTCAGCAAATTCAAGTTTTTGATGAAGGAGCTAAATTTATTCAATATAAAAAGTCTATATTTTACCATGATATTTATCAGAATATTTCTACTGTACACATTTATTACCTTTTCGTTATCTTTTTCAGGTTGCCGTAAAGACTCTGCGTCCGGGAACAATGTCTCCTCAAGCTTTCCTTCAGGAGGCAGCGATAATGAAACAGTTTCGACATAAGCGATTGGTAGCGCTCTATGCAGTTTGCTCGAAGGAAGAACCCATCTATATTATCCAAGAATATATGAGTAAAGGGTCTCTTCTTGATTTCCTCAGAACTGGGGACGGAAAGTATTTACAGTTTGAAGACTTGATATATATAGCGGCTCAGGTCGCCTCCGGAATGGAATATTTGGAATCCAAACTCTTGATCCACAGAGATTTGGCGGCGAGAAACGTGCTCATCGGCGAAGGCAACATTGCCAAGATATGCGACTTCGGATTGGCAAGAATCATAGAAGACAACGAATACTGTCCGAAACAAGGATCGAGATTCCCTGTGAAATGGACGGCGCCCGAAGCAATAGTTTATGGAAAGTTTTCAATCAAAAGTGACGTGTGGTCGTACGGCATTTTACTGATGGAGCTGTTCACGTACGGTCAGATACCTTACCCGGGAATGCACGGAAGAGAAGTCATAGAGCAAGTAGACAGAGGCTACCGCATGCCTAAACCTCCAGGACACCATCTGCCGGATGACATATACCGGCTGATGATGATGTGCTGGGACGCAACGCCGGATAAAAGGCCTACATTCGAATTCCTCAATCATTACTTCGAGAGTTTTACTGTTACCAGTGAAGTTCCTTACCGAGAAGTTCAAGACTAATTATTTAAATAAAGTACAGTCGGTGCTTTTGACAATTTTTAATTAGTTATCTACCGTGGAAATTATAGCTTACGGTCAGAGCCACCGAGTTTACTAAATCGCTTATCGCAAAGACAGTATTCATATCTGGTGAACAGACTCGATCACACCACTCTGTAATAAACACTCGGGTATCTTAAAACGGTAGATATTTGTTAGTGCCATAATTTAGGTGAAAAGTGTGCGGTGTTTGTGAATAAACTATAATTAAAACTGAACAAAGTGCAGGTCACAGTATATTTTCCTTTCCCAAAGTCTTCTTTGTTTTTTTTTGTTTACTTTTTAGTTACAATAGATGTAATATAGGCCAATAGTATTTTCATCTCCGTCAACCACAATAATTATATTAATGTGTCAAGTGGATAGAACCACAAAATGTCCAAATTATCATAGTTTGATAGAAATCGAATCAAGTTTCATTCCACATTAAAAGACTGACTCTAATAATAACTTTTATCTTATTGCATATTTAGCGAGAAATATACAATCAATTAAAAACTTTTTTCATTGTTATTCTTTACAATAGCTGAAGTAATTACAAATGAATTTAGCACTTTTTTTGCATTTACATGTATTCGTTTTTGCGTATTTCATATAAAATGGTCTTAATTCATAGTAATTACAATCAAATTCACACATTATATACTTTGAAATCAATTACTATAATTTATTTGATATAAAACTCAACCAATTTCATTTTCCAATATTTTTATATGATTAAAGCAGCACAAGAAATATTTATCATGCTCAATGTTTATATCAATGCAAGTATAGACCAGCTTTCAAGAAATAATAGATAAATATTAACGCATTCAAGATTGTACTGTGTTTTATATTTAAAAAAACCTCAAATTAGGTTATTTGTGTTAATAAAATGTATTATTATTTTGTGCATTTATCAGAACTACTTTTTAATTCTTATTCAGTTCAGTTGAATGATTATGAGAGGTTCATTTAAATGAAATTCAATATGTGGGAAGCTTTATTACGAATCTGATCATCTAGTTATACTTTTCTGCACAAATTTGATCCGCCTATAGGGCAAGTGTGAGAAATTTGACTGATTTTCAGTTGATCTCAATTATTTTATATCAAAGTATTAACATAAGATCCAGGTCTTTGAATAAGAAGGAAGAGTCTAACATTGTCTTAATCTGAGCTATTTTTAAGATGTTTGGATGAAAATTTCTTAAACCAAACATAATAAGTACTATAATGATAAATAGGTTCCAATCAAAACCATTTCTTACTTTTCACTGTCAATTCTTGGTGAAAAGACATTATATTTATTATTTTAATCAAAACCGTTGTTTTGAAGATGAAATATATAATAGATTACTTAGTAATTCTGGTTAATCAGATGTTTACTATGATTCCGTGAAATATTGTATGTTATGATTATTGTATGTATTTCTTTTTACATTAAGTATAATTATATGCAAATTCATTAAAGCAAAACTAATTAAATTTCTAGAATCCACCATAAAAAAGTTATTATTCAAATACAATTGCATTTTGACAGTGCCAAATTCTTCCTTTTAATCTACAGACCTTGGAAAGCATAGTCCTACCTAAAATGATTGTAATATAATGTCTAGATTAATTTTTTAAAAAATGTTATCTGTAAAATAATCAGTTATTACTATATGACTGTGTTATAATTGAAATCTGCGGTATAACTTTGTAAGCTTAGTATACGTAATAATTTAGTCGTAATCAATTAATGCATACTAACACAGCATCTATTTATTTTCAAAATTATTAAATTCAAGCACGCATTTATGAAGTGTGTTTTACAAAAAATATTATAAAAGCTTTCAACAAAATCAAATCGTCACAAATGACTTTTCATTTTTATTGCTCTACAAAATTTCTTCAAAAACATTTAATTTCTGCTTTTACTAAACAATTTTTACAATAATCAACCAGCAGACTAAATTTCCCCTATGATAGAAATCGGAAATTAATAAATTAGCAGATTAACATAAAAGAAAAAGAATGCAGTCGCCTGATGAAATAAAGTGAGGTATTTGGCATGGGTACAGCTGTTAGTGATGAAAACTCATTAAAAAGCTATTAAATGAATTTTATAACTTGCTAATGTACATTACTCTCAGATTCTTTTAAAGCCATCGCGAAAAAATATGTAGCAAATTTTTTTTTGCTGTTATGTGATTTGAAAATTACTGCTTTGATAAATTTTACCAATTGCTTTCAGTATATCATAAACGCATACATAAATAATTAATAGCAACCCCTTTATATATCTATACTTAATATAATTTTTTCTAAAAAGCACATTTGAACATTCATTTTAAATTTAATACATTACCATCAACCCACTATTTTTTGTTCCATTTCAAAAACTAATATAAATAAAGTGCCTTATAAAATAAAATAATTTTATTCCATTAATTCAAAATCACATCATGATGATTTAAGGACACATTTTCTAGTCATGACTTTTCAGACTTTTTTTTCGGTTTGTCGAATGTGTGTACTAAAAATTGTATTAAATATAGCATTGAAACTAAATTAAATAAAAATAGACATTCAAACAAGGTAATTGTGCGGTGGGGACGACAAACAAGTTTGACCATACTTTAGTATTTGCTAGGAAAATCAAATGTGTCGAAAAACAGTTGAAAAATAATTAAAATCAATTCAGTTCATTAAAGCGAAAATTGATATTGAGGAAAACTATCTAAAATACTGTTTATCACTACTCTCATAATGACATGGCAGTAAACCCCTCTCCCTCGCACAACCTAACATATATGTGTTCATGCGGGTTGCAAGATCAGTTGTCAGCTTGAACTTCGACTCATTTCTGTCACTTTATATTAGAGCTAATAATAAATATAATGATTCAAGGCACTCGCCTGTAACATTAGTCTCTCTATCACTTCCACAATTTATTCAATATTAAACACACAACTCTTTTTTTTTTTTAAATGATAGAATACATATAAATATTGAAGATCAGTTCTCTATATTTAAAAAACCGTATTATTTGAAATAAGGGAAATATTAAAAAGTTTATTAAAAACCAGAAATAAAAATGTCTTAATTTTTGTATAAAATCTTCATAATTTTTAATACTTTTTTAGTTCATACCATTTGCCATCAGATCTGGAACCTTCGCCTCTCTCGAGATGGTCTAATCTTTTCAAATTATTTTACATCTACTTACATTATATTAGCCCCCTAAAATAAAATTTGATTACAAAAGCCGGGTGAATATTGATCCGAAATTTCTATACCAGATGTTTACAATAACCTTTATTCATTTCACAACACAAAAAACACATGTTCAATCCGGACTGAAAACATTTTATAAATTTAAAAAAAATAATCTGGGAATCGTGTTGGGACAAATAATTTTTGCAAAAATATAGTATTCCTCCTATTGGATCGTGTTACTTCAAAACGTATAAAAAGCAGTGTAAAACAACAGTTGGATGTAATTTACATTTTAAGTAACATACAAAGGATCAAAATTATGTTCTCATCAGCTACGGTTGCTGAAAGGTTATCTGAAAAATATCTAAGTTTACATTTGAAGCAACCCTTCGACAGAAAAAAATAATCTCAATATCGTATCTCATTCTTAAAAGTGGCAACAAAAATGATAGTAATTTTATATAAATTCATATCAGTATATTTTTCTACAAGACTGAATGATTGTGTCATTTTGATTAACTAGCTCCCCCGGATATTTAGCACCGCGGTCTGAGCCCTTAGCACTTTTAAATAATAGAGTAATAAAATCCTTACATATCTTCTAATAAAACAAAATTTAATGTAGACTATTGAGTTACTAATTCTTAAATGAAAAGTTTCATATTCCTGATAAAAGCGAGAATCAAATTTTGGTTGATAATTTATAAAAAATCCAGCATCAAAATGATTCATATGATACAATGTTACAATCTAACATTGCTCGAGTATTAATACATATGTCAGTGTTACTATCTTCATCTTAACATGTGACTTGTAATTGTATAATAATGATTCTTTGTGATTTAAATGAACTAATTATGTAACTGATAATGCATTGTTAATATAAATATATTATTATTTAAGTACCAAATGCTTGTTTGTGAATATTTCTTAAAAGTTTTCATTATGATAGGGGTTTTTATTTGCACACGATATATTATGATAATGAATGTAAATAATCGGTTGATTGAATTCGGTAGTATGCATATTTTCTGGTCTTAGATGTAATATTTGTATGAAAACTTAGGTGTCTCGTTAATATAATTGTGTTGCGTGTATTTTATATAAAGCAATGTATTTTTGACATTAAGCGAAACGATTACCAAATTTATATATTTGAAACAAAAAAAAAAAAACTAAAATCCTTCAGAATTTTGGTGTATCTAAAACAAAAATGTAATTTTCTCAAGTCAACAATTTATACAGTAAAATTATCACTAAAATTTTGTATCACTTCTAGATTTATTAAATATTAATTATAATATAAGAAGCAAATATCTAAAATTTCACAAGTCTTGCATTGTAAGCTATTTTCAGTATTTTTTTACAATGTACAATTTAAACATTTTTCAGTCATTCAATAAAATAGCTAAAATTATAAATTTAATATGCTTTTATTGATTGGGACATCATTCAATGTGATTACAATATAAATTGAAATAATTACTATTCGTGTTCTGTACCTTAACAATTTTATATTTTAAGATACAGCTTATTATATTTAACTATACACAATTTTGTACATAAAAAATAAACACATAAAATTTAATCATTCTTGGTCTTTTAATTTAGTTTTTATCTCAAACATAAATTAAAAATTTCCATCTATTTTACTAAGTAAAAGTCAATTACAAATCGATAGGAGATTAACACAAAAACCTATTTCGAAAATTCGATTTTTCAGATTGTCAGATTGTCTTCTTCAAATCTTGTCGGGTCCTATAGCCCAGCGGTTAGCGTTGTTGGCTCCCATGCTGGATTTCAGGGGTTCGAGTCCCTTATTATATTTAAATGGATGACCATATGTATGGAGTATTGCACTCTTCATTAGTAAATCGTTAATGTAAGATTTTAGTGACAATGATTCTCGGAAGGCCTATATGTACTTGTTAGGTCACTTTTAAGGTGTTCACTGTCAATACTTGGTGGAATGGCAATATAATAAAAATAATAAAAGATTTTTAATACTTTTTCCACTTAAAATTGATTTGATAAGGACCGGTTTCGCTCCTCACGAGCATTATCAACTGATAAGGAAAATAAATTAAACAGTGCTATTTATACAAGTTAAATTGAAATAAAAAGGTGTAAGCAATTACTAACAATTAAAAGGATTTACAAATTAAATTATATTTACACAAAATTAAAATGCTTAACACCTATAACATACAATTAAAAAATCATCAATAAATATAAATGGCAAATGATGTCAATTATAAACACATTTTTTAATTGTATGTTATAGGTGTTAGGCATTTTAATTTTGTGTAATTATAATGTAATTTGTAAATCCTTCTAATTGTTAGTAATCTTTTATTATTTTTATTACTTGTTAGGTGTTAGCAACCAATAGTGAAGTTAGAATTTAAGTAAAATTTAACTTCAAAAATGTTAAAAAATACCCACTAAAAGAAAATATTTTTTTCTTGAAATAAATACTCAGCTTGACGATTTTTCTTAAAAGCAAAGTTGACAATTTCTTTTTCATTGAATTTTGGAATGTTCTTAGTAAGTTTATTCCGGATTGATAAAATGGCTATTGAATTTTAGTTTATAAATTAAAATTTAAAAAATTAAATTCAATACCCATTTTGTGACACAGTGAGCTTAGTGCTCGTTGATAAATTCTATTCAATGAAGGCACCAAGCGAGTGAAGAATACTTCAACATAATAATATCGATTGTTTATCCAGTGATGTTCCTAGGGTAGGGTATTTGCCGACTCTAGACAGAGTTAAAAAAAACCCCTAAATATTTTTCTAAAAAATGCATTCTTTCCCTTTTATGACCCAGGCCATTTCCACTCGTCCTCATTAATTTACGCCAAAGTTGCCGCCATAGGTAATTTTCATACAGTAGAACCTCGATTATCCAGATTTTTTTCAGGAACAAATTTTTTAAGAATTTGCTAATTTTCTCGTGGCGAATTGATTCCACCGTTGTTTACATATGTGATGAAATTTTGTTCGTTGTTTTGCGTTGTTCGAAATCGAAGAAGTCTTACAGTGTAATATTACCATCAGAAAAAAACCAGGATGAATGGTGAAGTTTTTAACCGATGGTATGAAAAACAGATCATCCCAAAAGTAAAAAAATATCAAAACTGCATAGATAAAAGAGGAAAAACATTATTATTACTAGATAATGCATCATCTCACCTATCAATATAATGTTCAAACCAGATTGATGAAATGTTTACGTTAAAATTTCTGAGAGTTGGGATTTCTTAGATTTGTCTGTGAGAAAATCATGGAACAAATTCTTGAAAAGACTATTAGAATGTTCAAGTAACAGTGTAACACACTAGAAATTGTTATAAGGGACATTATAGAAAAAATAGCATTAATTTCAATATTTGCTGAATGTGTTGAAGAATATGTTACCAAGTGGTTAAATTTTGATGCAAACGATCTTGGTTATCAAATTTTGAATAATGTGAAAATAATTAAGGAAATATTTGTCTAAACAAGATCAAGAAGACGAAAGATATGCAAAGAAGGAGATATTCTAAGGATTTTCAGTGCTTATATGTCGCCATGAAGTGACTTGAGAGTCAAGAAGTGATCTTTTGTATCTGTGAGTATTTGCGATTTGGCAGCTTCAAAAAGTACAGCTAGCTTATTTTATCCAAAACCAATAAATGAATTTCTTGATAAAAAATAATTTAATAGTAAAGCTTTATGTTAATCTAGACAAATAAAAATCATTTACACTGATTGTACATGTCTTTCCGTGTAAATTATGATTTTTTTCGATTATCCGGATTTTTCCTTATCCAGACTACCTTCATCCCCAATTAGTCCGGATAATCGTATATGAAGAAGATTTTCGAGATAAATTACTTTATACCCGTCAGCATTTTTTGGTTGGCAAAAAGGTTGAGTATCGCTGTTCTAATGTCATTTATAGGGGGCAGTTTTGGTGTAAATTAATAAAGGCAAAAATTGGGAATTCCTAAAAAAGGAAAAAGCATGGGTAGGCAAAATTTTATTTCGAAAAAAGTTAAGGGCGCTATTTTATACTCTGCCTAAAGGCGGCACATAACCTTGGAGCATCTCGGTTGCAATTTTTATACAAAATACAATCGAAAGCATTTTAACCCACTAATTCTTAAAAAAAAAACTACGTGTAAAATTATGTTTCATTGATGTTTATTACAACATCCATCTGAATATATCTTCATAGTTTTTATTCATGAAAAGAGGAGAAATGCTTACGAAACATTCCCAGTGCTCCATTAAATCACTTTTTGCGATATGATGTGGTTAGAATTAAATGATAACCATATCACTTATCAAATTATTTTTAGAAACATTCTTGTAAAGTTAATTTAAACCATGAAATATTTTTTTTTGGGAGAATAAGTGTGTTTTGAAATCCTGAATTTATTAGATCAAAAACTCAAAACTGACAATAGTTTAGATATCCATTTGCAAAAAATTAACAACGACAGGGAATGATTTTCCATACATATAGTATACAATTTATAGTCTATGTTGACCATAGACATTATACTGATGATAGACTAATACTGATAAATAATTTTGACAGCTTCATTAGCTTAAGTTTGTTGTACTTCAAAAGATTCAGTTGGATAGATAATCGAAAGTCTATAATTTCTACAAGTTTTAAATTATACGGAATCTCTGAATGACGCTTCGTGGCAAATAATTCAAAGATGGTCGATATAAAATATAATCTACGAAAATTTGAATTTCCATTTTGCGCCAGGGAGGCTTTAAGTAGAATAGGTAACTATATAAATATGACAATATTTATCTAAAATAAATATGTTATATTAGAGTGTTGTATGTGTCTCTGATCCAAGTGACATATCTGATGTATCGTCGTATACTTTGATCTATCATATAAATTTCATGTTTATAGTAAATATCACAAATCGGTTATTGTTTTTAATAATGTATGATAAATCAAAGTTTGCGCCGATAAATATATAGATAGACTCTGGCGTGTTTGTCACATTTAAAGTCGTAAAAAATGTTAGTTAAAGACAGTTTCTATTAAATATATTTATTATATCTCAAAACATTAATTTTTCAGAGCAACTAATATCTGGGAGAAATGTACCTTCAACTAAGCATCTTGACCTCGCTATAGATTTAATGAGAGAGTTTGTTTTTTGTGAATGCGATCGGAGAGGAAATAGAACACCAGAACTAGATCCCCTTCAGGAACTACAACTATTGGATGTTCTCTGTGAATTTTTCTCTGGTCCCCTCAACGAAAGTGCCAAAAACACAATATTTCTATCTCTTTTTGGAGGGTCAGAGGCACAACGGAGAATGAAGTTTATGTGTAAATTAGCAAGTATGGCAATTTCTGCGTCTATTGCACCTGTAAGTTATAACTTATCTCTTACTTTTTAACATGTTTACAATTGACTCATAGATGATTCCCTGGCCAGAAAAATTAGCCTACAACCCTGACAAGATAAGCATGTATGGGATCGTTAGTCGTCCTGTGTTGTGTGAAGCTAGAACAGGTTATATCCCCAATTTTGGACTGTATCACGGAAAAAATTACACTGCTTTACAAAATACTCTAACAAACTTGCTTTCCTCATACAATAATCAGGGCTACCATCACAAACACCCATGTCTTAAGCCTCAAATGTAAATTTGACATTGACCTTACCGGGAATCGAACCTAGACCCACTTGGTTGGTAGAGCAAGCTCTATCCAACTAGACCATAGCGGGTGACAAACTTCTAACTTCAGATGACTTAAAATGATTTAAAAAATATTATTAACAATTTTGATTGTCGACATGTCCATGATGATGACAAAGTCCAGAGAATAAGAAGAAAGCGAAGACAGTATTTGATTAGACATAACACTTTATATAGTTTTATTCCTTAATTTTTTTATTATTTTCAGTAAAATGCGTTTTAATATTTGTTTATGATATTACTTTCATTTGTTTTTTGCATCATGCAATAACAACTTATAACTTACATTTACTTATTGATAAATTTAACAAAAATCGACTGTATATTTACAAAAAAATTACCGATTTTTCAAAAATAGAATAATAGACAGCAGACAATGCGTAAAAAATATTGATCATTTCGAATGCCAAATACATAAAATTCATATGTAAAATGGCGATTATCTCAATATTATTTTGGCTTTTACGTTGTTATTGCACCCATGTCATCAATTCTCAGAATTTTTGGCACATTTGTTGGTACAATAAAAATAGAACTTCTATTTAGTAAGTAAACTCGTTTCTAGAACAATTTTACATGGCAAACTATTAATTTTCAAACTTCAAAACTGTTTATTATATATTCATGTATTCACTATTTAATTCAATATAATATTCTTTCCCCCTCAGGTTTTACTCGCAATGGGAACATGGATGCAACAGACGGGCTGCTCTTCTCCTTCTTCATTGCAACTAGCTCATAGCTTAGTTCGAGACTATTTTATTTTGCACCCAACACACGAAGGACCACTTAAAATTCTGCCGACAATAGCTCCGCAGTTTGTGGCTAATTTCATGACTGCTGTGGTTGAAATTTATTTGAAAGACGGCGAAGGGGGATCATTCTCTCCTCCTCCTAAGAGTTTATTGGATGTTATTACATCATGGGTGGGTAAACACATTCGTCAACAACACTTCTGACAAAAATCCTGGTGAATCATATTTAAGGAACCCTCGAAACAGTTTCAAAACCCAAAAATATATTTTTATAATAGATGAAAAATTATTTAATTATAAGAAATTTTTATATTCAATCTATAAGCTTCTGCCAGCTGATATCATACAACATGAATTTGCTCAAGCTCATTGAAACTAGACTACTTACTGGACTTATTTTTATTATTACTACTGACTTGCAGATATCATTCACTTTGGTAATAATTGATGATGCTTGTCCTTAATGTTTTCTTATGTCGATTCTTGAATAATCTTCCCTCTTTTAGCTGTAGTCTGTACTTTATAAAGGATATAATTAAAATCCAACAGCGCCAATATGCATACATTTTTATTGAATTCCTTGTGATTTTAGGTGTGTTCCAACCCAAAACTTTGCTTGTCTGCTCAATTAAACCCAACAGTTTTGCCTAATGGAGGAATACCAATGGCAGCTGTGACGCCATTAGCTGGATTGATTCAATGGTGCGCTTTAGCTCCTTTGTATATAACAGTTCCTCAAAATAATGGTGCGTTTCTTTTACGAGTGAAATTTACAACAAAACATATTTTTTTTTATCTAAATTAATCAATTGTTTCGAATGTTGTCACCTTAAAAAAACTACCAAATAAACTGCTCAATTTATGTAATATTTCAGATGTTGATATAACAGATTCTACACTTCCACTTAAAAAAATTAAATTGGAAAAAACCCAAGACCATACCAGCTCAGTAAACCTGACTAGTTTGGACAAAGCTACCTTAAATTCTCAAACGGAACTCAAGTTATATGGAAAACTTCACTTGGCTGTCTTGCAGAGTCTATGCGAAGCCAGAAGACCGCAGAGTCCTTCGACGGTAGTGAATGCTCAGCATTTAGCACAAATCGTTGTACCGATTCAATTAAAGTTATTAAAGGATGCTTCTAAAAAGGGGGTCGATGTACAAGCACAGCTTCAGGTAGTGCCTTTTGTTTTTATATATATATATTTTATTCAAAACTGTTATTACTTCAGGGGTGGGCTGGAGGGGGCTCGCGCGAGCCCCTTGTTAAATTTGGCTGCGGCCGGCGAGCCTCTTGTTAAATATCTCAAATCAAATGAGTACAGAATTTCAATATTTTTTGATGGTTTCACTGTATTATGAAATATAAAACGTTGTCGCCTTTTTTAAATTCTTCATAAAATACACTTATTTCGGGTGCATAATAAAAGAGAAAGAGATCCAACCGTTTTTTGTCTATTGTTTTGCAATGGTCAAGCTAAGATGTTTGATATTATATGGTTTCCAGATGTTTTTTTGTTTTGTTTGTCTTGCATATTTCCTTACACGTTTTTTCCCTTTTACCGTATTTACTGTGCACAATTTGGTGAAGGGCAAACACTAATGTTTACCATTTGATTTATTACAGCTTTCTTCTCAGAACTACGAACATATATTATCACTGTAGAGAAGAGGCAAAAACAATTAAACCTTTTAAGCCAACTGAGAGTAGATAATTTAAGATTTGAATAATTTTGGGGTTTATGAGCTTAATAGAATAAAAATTACTATACATAATAATATGATTGTATTCACTTTGAATAAAATATACCTAATTTATTTCGATTTTTTTTTCATTCGTTCATTTGGTGTATCAATCGTGGCAAAATGATTTCTTATCCAGTCATATTTTTTTATATTTAAGGCAGTAGCGGCCGGTCAATGTGGTATTTGATCATTGCACCCCTTGTATATGCAGGGGCGGCTTCATTTCATGAAAAATTATTCAAAAATAACATTTATACCATTCCATTATTTTAAATTCAATAAAATATTTTTTTCTAAAATATTTTATTTATTATAGACAATAAATAAATAAAGAATTTAAAATGAGTGAAAGGTATAAATGTTATGTTTGAATATTATTTCGTGAAATATAACCGCCCTTGCATATACAAGGGGTGCATTGATCGAATGCCATATTGACCGGCCGCCACTGATTTAAGGAAGGAAAATAATATGCAATCTTTTCTTCCAATAAAGTTAAATGTTCTGTTATAGTGGAAATAATTTTGCGGTGTTTTCCTTAAGTGAAGGAATTTTCTACCTTTTACCATTTTTTTTCCGCAGTGCACTTGCATCAAGCTCACGGTGCACCGGTGGACCACTGGTGTAGTGGGTCGGGGTGAAACTTTTTTTAATCAAGACGGAGCGCGGTCCTATACAATATGCTTCCAAAAAATATTCCCTCGTTTTTATAAAGCAATATGTATTTTTTTAAATTTCAAATTAATATTTCATCTGACATCGGACGGCTTCATTAGGCACAAGTGTGTATTTAATCGCATGTAGTCGATTTTCCCTTGAAATAGTTGGATACATTTACTGTGGAGTATGACAGTCCAGTCTACCCATTTTTTAATAAAGGAACCATTAAATTGCTCAAGTAAAATCCATACAAAAACACTATTTTTGAGAACATGTAAATCAAATGTACATTTATGCATAAAAATGAGAAAATGACAAAAATCGGAGAGTAAAAAAAAGTGGAAATTTTAAATAATTCAAAATTGAATTTGGAAAACATTGTAACACTTTCAATTTTCATTGCAAAAAATGGAAGATAATAAATCAAGCCTGGGGGGGAGGTGTCAAGACGAATCAAAATAAGGAGACTTTTCAAAAAAAAAACCGAAAACCACGCATAGCTCTGAAATTAAGCGAGACCCTTGTTAAAATATTAGCAGCCCACCGCTGTATTACTTAAAATTTAGTCACTGGCAATAAATACTAGGTGGAGGCATTGTATTAAAAAATAAAACACTCTAATTAGTACACTTGTATTAATTCTGAATTTATTCATTAAGATTACGACCAGAACTGCACTCATGCTTTATGTGAAACTTGGTTATTTTTTGTATTTTTAAAATTTTATAATATTTATAGCACCTACATTTGAAGTCAAAATTCAGTATTTTTTTTATTTTGTCTCAAATATAAACCGAAGAATATATAGGTTTTGTTTCAACTAAATCTATAGTTAATTATAATGATAAACTAATCTTTTTACAGGTTTGCTTGGATAGATTGGCTCAAGCAACTCAAGTATCGTTGGCAAATGGCTGCATTTATGGAAATATACAGAATCTTCTCTCATCTCTCGATAAATTACCAAGAAACAGAATGTTACATATTGTTATAAAAACACATCAACAATCAACGTAATTATATCCGATATATTGTAATGGACCATTTATTATTTCTATTAATTCTATTATGTTAGAAAAGAAAGCAAATGAGACTGTTCAAAGGTATTTTAATTAGAACCTTTTCATTGAGGGATCACAATTCGACTGTTATCACTTATATATACATACTACATCATATATATCAGAGGTCGGCAAAGTGTGGCCCGCGAGAAAATTTTGGTGGTCCTCAGAGAAATCTGACATTATTTAATGAACTTGGTGCATTTTTAGACGCATTTATCACTTTTTATTTCAGTGTGTAATATTTAACACAAAAATCCAGTTAGTGGTCCACTGGATTAAAATTGTGAATTTAGTGGCCAAAAAGTTTGCCGACTGCTGATATATATCACAATACCACTGGTACCTAATATGTTAAATATTTGTAGGATGAATATTTTTTATGAAGCTAGTGAACCTTGTGCACGGCAAATGCCTTGAACGAAACGCTGTGCATAGAATGTTCTCACTATAAAAAGAATTAATAATCATATAAGTCGATCGATTGTCTTACTAGACTTAAAATACTTTTTTCCTATTGAAGACAATTTTTCTCAATATATGTGAAACATCATAGTGTGGCCAGAAAATAATTCCGTATTGTAATGATCAGACGTGGGCAAATGTGATTCTTCATTGGGTTAGGTTAAAAATATTTTTTATACTTTATACAGCAACTAAGATTTGTGCAGAAATGTAATTAAATTTAGGTATTAAATACTACGTGAAACATGTCTAGGTGTGGCTCTTTATGTATATATAAATCCAGAATGTGTCTCTCGTTGACTTCATGAATACCCGTACCTGTTATAGAATGTAAAAAAAACCAGCTTAAGGCACGACAATTAAAGAAAGGTAAAGTTTGCAATCTCCATTCAATTTAGTTTTTTTTACCATGTCTGCTCCCAATGTAGGGCATATGCAGTGGCGGATTAAGCATCTGAAAGGCCCCAGGCGCAATACGATTTGGAGGCCCTGTTTTTCGGATATCATAAGAATGTCGAAAAATTTCATGTAAAACAATAAAAATCTAAAAAAGAAGTACATGGGTTATATAATATAAGCCATTTTTGAGGCCCCAAGCGCGCACCTCATTCACTTATAGGGTAATCCGCCACTGAGCATATGGACTCCTAATGGATTTTATCTCAACAGAAGTGTTTCTAAGAGAACTGCTTGTTACTCAGTTGCTACACCTCTCTTTATCCAAAGAGAGTAGGAATAAAAGGATAGGACTAGTGGTTAACTAAACGCTCTCGATACGCCCCGTTTATAGGATAGGATTTTGCCACCTGTGTGGTCGAGTGGACAACGTTGTTGATTTCGGTTACGGAGGTCACGGGTTCAAATTCCAGTAAAGACAGTTTTATAAATTTTTCAATCGAATTATTAATTTCTGTTTGAAGGCATGGATGTATGTGATGTCTTGAATTAAAACTCTTAACAGCTTA
This sequence comes from Himalopsyche anomala, assembly GCA_031772345.1. Lineage (NCBI taxonomy): Eukaryota > Metazoa > Arthropoda > Insecta > Trichoptera > Rhyacophilidae > Himalopsyche > Himalopsyche anomala. Next base: position 12,355,927 of record CM062831.1, read on the forward strand.
ACGCCCGCCCGTTTTTTATAGAATTTCACCTGGCGGCCGGGCAATTTTGTGAAAAATTCGCAAACAATTGTAATTTTACTAAATTCACTATAATTTGTAAACCAATTGAGATATCTTTACCAAATTTAATTTTCTAGCTTCCAGATACTTTGCCACATAAATCAATGCCATTTGAGCAGTGGTTCTTAATCTGTATATTGCATACTTATGTTGTGTACTGAAAAAACCTAAATCTACTAAAAGATCTTCTTTTAAAATATGCAAAACCTACTTTTTCACATTGTTTACGTGTACATACTATAGCAAATTTATATTTTCAAATAATAATACTATAAATTTACATTACTATAGCAAATTTATATTTGCTATAATAATGTAACATAAAAGAATATATTTCAAAGGAATATTTTTTAATTTATTTCGTAAACATAAGTTGAGAACCCCTGTCACTAAGTTTGAATAGGTCATAATATTATCAACCACTCGTCTAAAAATTCAAAAATTGTTTTCGGCCGTCATAAAAATGCAGCATGGCACGCCCAAGCAATAAATCACTAAGCAATTCGTAACTCTAAGGGCCCCTCCCCAAAAATGCATCTGGACGACAGGATACCCTGCTAATATTACGTATGTATATCGTCGCTAATCGCGGAAACAAACCAGACACGATTTATAAATCAAATATTTAAACAGAACGTAAAATAATATTATGAAAAATCACATACGAAAAAAAAAGTCTACCGTCTAGGGGTGTTTTTTCACGAAATAGTTTTGCATAAAAATAATTTATTTTTTGTCAAATAATGCGCCAATATGTATACTACCATCTCTCGTTAACATTCGAAATCAAACTCGATCCTAACCAAGTGATTTTTCAATATAATGGAATGTATGACGTAGGACGCGTATATGCGTCCACGACCCACAACCGTTGGATTTCAAAGACTTAAATACGCGTCCACGGTCGTTAAGCTGTTAATCCCAAAATAAAAATTCATGTATAAATAACATACAAAAAACACAAATCTTGTACACATTTTCCTGTACATCCGGTCTGAGCCAATTTATCTACTGATTGTTTTCATCATTCTGTCTCAAATTAATAAAGATCATTTTGAATACGATAACTTTTTTTTGTCAGTGAAAAAGCTTTAAAATATTCTAATCTTATGTGACATAAAAATTAGCTTTCAAAAAACTGGACATAATAAGACAGAGAAGCTTTCATCTAGCTCTGACCTAATCCTATCCTTGTATCTATTATCTCTGAAAAAGATAGGTTAGGATGGCATAACAAGAAAAGTTCAGTTAAAAATCTATATATTCAGTTGGAGCAGCTATTGGTATACACAAAACAAAATTAAATGTCTGGTATTTTTACACATTTAAAAAAATCTCTCCGTACTTTCTAGGAAACAAAGGAAAATAAATCAATAAATTTCATCAGTGGTGTTTGGAAAGTCTGAGACTTTCAGAACCAAATGCCAATTATTCAATACGTGCATTCAGACAACAAAACACATAGAAACTGTAAACTAAGGGCCGGCTCGAGGAATCTTGAGACTGTGCGTGGCGTAAAACTAGAACGAAATAAGTGGATAGTACTAAAATTTTTGTGCGGTGCCTTGTGCCGCATACTTTGCACACACCACGAGCCGGCTTTGTATACTATTCTTTGAAAACAGATGCTTGCAGTGAATAAAAGGAGTATGGTAGTTTGATTTTATCAGGAACTTAAAGGTAAAATAATATCCTAATCAGTCCATTATATCCAACAACAAAAAAAGCGGTGTAGATATTCAGTTTCTAGATAAAAGATCGAGAGATTTGAATGAATCAATTTTATTATACATTGCAGAAAAAAGATTCTGCAATTGCAATTGCAAATATTTTTGCTAACGATGGAGTCATGGTTATTTTTGGTGGAGTCTGGATTGTAAAAAGCAGGCGTCTAGGACTCATTTAGAAAAAAAATAATACAAGAAGGTATGTGTTTTAATAGGTATTATAAAATATGAAGACCATATACAAAATTTAGTATCTTTTTTAAATCAGAGTAGTCACAGTTTTTTCGATAACAGTTTCAATAGGAAAAAGTGCGCTTGTATATGATAGGAACAAAGAGGCTGGCCCAGGATAGAATGTTAGTGGCCATATACTCCTAGTAAGAAGTGGAATGGTAAAAAAAACATTTTTAAATAAATTTAATTATACTTTATGAATAATCTTCTTTCACTTATAAAATAATCTACACTGTCCAGATTAAGACTCCCTTTTGACAAGGGTTGGACAGACCAACCCAGACCGTCGGATAACTAAGAGGTACCAACATAAATCCACGTAAAGAACTCGCGCTGTCTGGGAACTTCACTATTCAGGCAGACCTCTTATTCAATGCACATACTTAGAGCACTGTTCACAACTGTGAGTCATGACACCTCACAAAAGCTAAAGTAAACTTGTGTTAAATCCCAATGATAAAGTGTAAAATTATTTATACAAAATTAGAGATCCAATTATGTAAAAAAAAAACAGTGTCCAACCTGATTAATGTAATTACTCAAGAAATGGAATGGATTTAATAAATAAAAGAAAAGGTAATAAAATGCCTAAGGTGTAAGAAATATGAACTTTTAATATGAAAAACACTGCTAATATGTGACATTAAAATGGACGGAAACGTCTAGATTCTTTAAGTAATGCAATTTTTTTCTTGTCTTCCTCAAACTTTTGCCTGAGTGCTATTACATGCTTCATTTTTGATTCTCGTATTTGGAAGGTGTAAAAGTTTTTCAATTCTTTTTTTTGCTGTCTAGCCTTTTCTTTTAAAATAATTCTATTTCCCACACTCTCTTTTCTTTCAAATCCTGGTTTTCTACTGTGTTTGGTAACAGTTATCCATCCTTCGTCATCAGCTTCCGTAAGAGATTTTTCACTTTCTTTTTTTTCTTTAGTTTGCTTATCAAAGTTGTTCATGTATGTATCAATTTCTTCTTTAAGGTTTTTTAAATTCGGGATCGATGTGTTGTATTGTTTGATCCATTTCATAACACCGTTGGTATTCTTCTCAGATTCATTTAATAACGGTTTAAACTTTGTCAATTTCAAAGCCTCAACTAGCTCTGACGATTTACTGAAAATAATGTAAGCAACTTTAAAACATACATTACGTTTTGGGGAGAACGAAGACTTCTCTTGAAGAGTCTGTTTCTCTGCGGAAGATGGCTTATCTACAAGTTCAATGCGCTCTATATTTCCAGCATCACTAAAAATGTAATTTAAGCTTTCTTCATTTACAAAAGGTGGAATGTTCAAGGCGAACAGAGTTCTGCCTTCAGGTTTATCTTCACTGTGACCGCGTACTGAATGTTCTTTCACATAAATAGTGTGAGTGGTGAGACTGTTTTGATAGGCCTTGAGAGGAATGGCTGAAATAAATATATCAACATATTAAGAAATGAATTTTAAAAAATGGAAAGATTCTAGAGAAATCGTTCTAAATGTTTTACAGTTGACATTATACCAAACACTTGGGTCATAAACCGGGACATTTGGGCATCTCGAGAGGTTTGTTCGGGACACCGGGACGCGACTCAAAACCGGTAACAGTCCCGATTAATCGGGACGTCTGACAACTAGGGTTGCCACCTGTCCCAGATTGGTCGGGATTGTCCCGGAATTGGAAGCACTGTCCCGGATCCCGGATGAGTATTAAATTGTCTCGGAAATTTTGAGCGAATTAAGATCAAGGGTTTCAAATTCCTCGGTGAGCTAAAAAAAAAAAACGAGTTTCGAGATCCCGGGAAATGCTAATATTTTGGGCAATTCGGTAAATTCCTGGGTTTTTGGATTTGAAAGTCAGCAAATCGGACAAATGTCCCGGATTCACTTGCAAGAAATCTGACAACCCTAATTACCAGGCCTGTGGAGTCGCGTGAAAAAAAGACGACTCCGACTCCAGCTTTAAAATAATGGTAAATTTGTCATACTTCATCACACGGACTATTGCGGCGAAAAACTTCACAAACTAAGCTTAAAACCACACATTATTACGACACTGATAAATTATGCGAAATACGAAATATTTTAGAGCATTTCGTATTTCGCATAATTTATCAGTGTTCTTCGTAATAATGTGTGGTTTTAACGCGATTGCCAAGCTCTCAAATAATAATTTTAAATTGTGGAGTGGTTTTTAGCTTAGTTTGTGAAGTTTTTCGCCGCAATAGTCCGTGTGATGAAGTATGACAAATTTACCTTTATGTATACTATCAGATCATCTTTAGTCAGCCAAGTATGAAATGTTAACACTTTTGACTATTTTGTTTAAATACACATCATCAAATATATTTTTCAAACAAAAATCGAGCCGCTTATTTTTCACGACTCCGGCCAAAATACCGCGACTACGACTCCACAGCCCTGCTAATTAAATTAGTATTTCGAATAAATTGACGGTTTTCCTGATTGCCATGTATAAATTTCTTTGAGAAGTTCTGCAGTACTATTATCATCAAGAATTTATTAAATTGTCGTTCGAATAACAGCATGTTATAATGTTATTTATTATTTAATTATATATACATACCTCGAAAATCAGCAATCATTTGTTTGGACATGCTGACAGCGCACGTCAAATTATATTTTTATAGGTTAACCATAAACTACTACAATCATGGGCTATATGAAAGTATTTCAGACTATGACATAATTAAGTGTAAATGAATTTATTTTATTCATTAATGAAAATATCAATATAAAACCGAACTGTCTTAGAAGTCATAAATTAAAAATATTTAATTTGCATCAGCAATGACAATAAGCTTTTTCAATATAATATTTTATGTTGCCTTTAGAAGGATTTTCATTATTTTCTAACATTTTTCTGTCTTGACATCAACTATCCATATAGTGTCCCCAAATAACAAAATTTTAGTCGAAAAAATAACACTCTTCTTTACTCAATTGGCTACTTACAAAGTTTTTCCAGGACGCTGACGATATATAAAATATTTGTAATATATAAAACTTGGGGGCCAGATAAAAATCTCACGCTGGATTCGCGATTAACTTTCTGTAAACATATTGCTGAGAAAAAACGCTCGGTGTCGCAAATCACTGGTCGAGTCTATCCGATGATTGGTCACAATAGTAAACTTGCTGTAAAAAGCAAGTTACTATTGTACACCGCGATTACAAGACAGATCATGATCTACGCATGCCAAATATGGGCACACGCGGGCATGAATCGTATACGGACACTACCATAACCCCCTATATTATGGATGGAGGCGGTAATTATACTACAGATAATACAAAACAAGGCACTTCGGGTCCACGTTACACAAAGACATGAACCTAAATCCAATCCTCGATCGAGTCATAAAACTGCCGAAGAAATGTTATAGCGACATAACGTCAAATTATGTAAAAAATGAAAAAAAAATATATTGTATTTTTATGAAAACCATTTCCCAGTAATATCATTGTAACGAAATATTAGATAAATTGATTAAACTTTTAGCATATGTACATATTATAAATGTGGCTCTGCAAATAACTTTTTTTCCACAAAGCAGATCTATTGCGTCTACAATATCTTCACATTTCTTACCATGCAAATAATATAACATTACACTTGCAATAACAAATTTCACGAAATACAATCATGTTTATGCGATTCTGGGAATTAGCGCAATGTGCTATATATTTGTATTTGCTTGTTTGTTTCTTTAAATTTTAAGTTTGATGCGTCCAGTGGTGGATGAAACACATAAAAGGTCCAGGCATACAATTTGAAGGCCCTATTTTTCGAATAACATATATAAAAATTTCAACAAAAAGTATATGAATTAAATATAAAATCAATAATTTTTAAAGCACTTATAATTCGGAGGCCCCAAGCGCGCGCCTCATTCGCTCATACGGTAATCCGCCACTGTCTAAAGGAATAATTGTCTTTTGCGTTTTCGAAAATGACGTGATGTTGGGTTACTATTAATGGATAACGTTATCGTCACATGATTGATAACCTTTGACACCAGAATTGGATACTTGGGGCATTGTTATCGTGTGGTCCCAAAAATACAGTGCAATTTTACATATAGCCAATATTGGAATTACTTACAAAAATTACATAAATGGAATTACTGAGAGTAGTAAAATTTCCCAGCGAACACTCTACACATAAAAAACGGTCTAGGTCTGCTATAGGGGCGTCATTTTCAAACAAGCAGATGAAACCAAAACTGGCACTGATAAATTTCAATATATTATAAGAGTGTGCTTATCAAATCTGCACATAGCTTTTAAGCGCCAATCACGATATTATCGCAAAATTGTTTTTTGTTAATAAAGCATGAACATGAATCTTTTGAACATTAGACAGTATATATAGACTTCTTAGACAGTATATATAGCTGAGTAAATGTACGTTTAAAGCATAGTTCTGACGATGGCGTAAGCCGAAATAGCTGTAGCGAACTGTAGAACTAAAATGCCGTGATATTTTACCCTATTAAAATGGAGTTCTACCAAGTAAATGCCAAATCAATAAATAATCTTTTGAACAGCTGTCGGAAACTTTTAGGAAGTTATTATTTTGTTAGCTTACACACGGGAAAGATAAAAAGTATCCACCCGAGCAGCGGTGAGCTGCCAATACGTTAACAAGGAGCTCGCTTAATCTCAAAGCTATTCTCGCTGTTCTGGGGAAGGAGTGAATTTTTTTATTTGTACTATGCACTTATATGCAATACTTTAATTGGCAATCGATTGTTACTTAATACACTTATAAAATGTAACATTATGCAATTTACTGTAAACGTATCAATCTAAATGGTTAAAAATGTGCTACTGTGTATACTGAAGCTATCGTAGATAATATATAAGTCAGAAATTGCAGTTATATACTAATTTAATCTGAGAATATTGTTTTCTTATAAATTAACAAGAGGCTCGTCGGCCTAAGTAAAATTTAACAAAGGGCCCACGCAAGCCCCTCTGAGACCGTTTCATCCCCTTCTAGCCCACCACTGCACCCGAGCAAGAACTTGAGCCAAGAAACAAATAGTCCGCTTCGCGGACTCTTGATGTATTTTCTGTGACGTAATTTGTACGGCGTCGTAAATGGTCTTGTGGAAGAAGCTTTTGAACACTTTCTTGGACAGCAGAACTGTCTTCAGCTGATCTTATTGTACGTTTCCCAAGTAAGTGTTCATCTGATAAATATGAGTAAATAACTAATAGTAGGTTCCTTAATAGGTTAGGAACATTATTCCAAATTTCACATAATTTTCTAATCGTCATAATAATAAATGATTGATTTGGAAATGAATGACACATTGGATTGTCGAATATTTTTTCCGAAAACAATTTAGTAAACCTTTCCTGCAAACACCCGGTAAGAACATGAAACAACTATGACTTCAGTTTGTGAAAAAAAAACTATTTTACTTGTTTTTGTGCAATTACAAACTAAAAGATACATAAAAGAGCGTAAAAAAGTTTTGAAAATGTACTTTTTTATATTCTTTACTGCCAACAATGAATTTTGGTTAAATTATTCACGTCTAAAAATAACGTCAAAAACCTATATCCAAATTGTCTATTCTTTTGAAGTGTCATTTATGATTATATAGCCGTTTATAAATTTTAAAAAGAAATATATTACAACATGTGTCAAACTTCATAGATGTTTGCAAGAAGTTTTTCGTAAATTATTTTGCAGAACTCACGATTTTGTTAAAACTGTTACCGTACTGCTTTAGAATATGTCAAGAATCAATTTTGACGTATGGTGCTATACCAAAACTGGGTGATGATATCTAATAATTCCAGCAGTAAGCTCAAAGCTTCTAAGAGCACCAGGGACTTAGACTTAGAAGCGGGGCCTGATTCTGAGGCAAATCAGCCAGGACGTGCGACCTGGCGTCCCAGGTCCGATATCAACTCCACCGACAACCGTGTTCATTCTACGGTAATATTTTCTCCTAAAGATGGCCGTTCCAAACCTCGTTCTAGACCCCCCAATGAATTTCGCGCGTTTCGCGGACAGCCGGGTGAACGCAGAGGAATCGGCAGACGGGGCGGCGGGTACGCTAGCAAATCTGAACGCGACCTGTCCGAAAACTCCATGCGAAGATTTCAAGAACCGCTGAGTAAGCACAGCTCTGGCGATTCGAATTCTAACTCACATTATACTTATAGCATTTCCAAATATGATACTGACAGTAAATCTACTTACATTTATGGACTGCCTGAAGATCCGAGGATATCAAAGCTGCTGCGAAGACTGTGCAGTGAAATGGATGTCGAAAAATCATTGGTAATATGTTCAAAATTACAAGAAGCTATAATGTTGCCCGATAATGTGAAATATATTCGAAGATCGTATGATATATTAGCCGAGTCTCTTTTAGATGTGCTATACCATGCACCAAGCCCTGAAACTAAAATTCAAGTTGCAGCTTCCATCGGTCGTATAGGATTTGTGATGGGCCCTGATTATAGAAAACATCTCGAATGGGTCATGGACAGATATGGGGCTCAACGTATTCAAGATGTGAAAACGATGCTTATCCAATCATTTTGCGACTTATTTAAATTGGATTCTGATAAGCCATCTTTTGGAGAGTACGCTGGTATAACAATGACACAACTCCAGAGTGTGATTGAGGCCACCGACTCTGCTAAAATATTTATAGCCGCAGTCGATGCTATATTAATTTTGTCCAAGTCATATCCAGATGCTTTTGCCAAACATTTTATCGATATGGTCGATATACTCGTTGGATGGCATGTTGATGCAGCTCAGCCGAAGAAGGTAAAGGAGTTTGCCTTGAAGACATTGGACGAATTGAGCTACCACTGGCGAGCTGATTTAGTTTTTTCTGTCAATTTGCTCGGCCAATTTTTGGAAGATATGGTTGCTTACGGTGAGGATCTGTCGCAACCGTCGAGTGCGCGCTCTTCACCACAAGATAGTCCTCCGCCTACCTCGCAAGAATGCATACAGAGAATTACATCATTTATCAACGTATTCAATACAGTAGCTAAGAGCCTTGGTGATTTACTCAGTCCTAATTGTACAACGACAATAACTTGGGCTTTTCTCACTGAATCCTTTACAAAAATGCTCAAGACCTTTTTGAGAGCGCTTAAAATAGAGTTCAACTATGATCTTATAATTGCCGGAAACCAGTGCTCTTTTTTGTTCTTGGATTGTCTTCAAACAAAAGTCTCGTCGTATTGGTCACTTCTATATGAAGTTATCGATATGGAGCTGACAAATTGTCCAAAAATGGGAGATGACGTTGTATTAACAATGTTGAATTTAATAAGAAAGGCAATAAAAGAAGTGTCTGCCAATTTGCCAGTCGAATTCATTAAAACTGTTATTGGTCCGGAATCTAATTTGTTGTTCCTAAGGACGTCTCATAATAAGACTATAAAAGAAACTGTAGTTTCTGTCTACCACCATTTATTAAACTTAAAAAATATACCTCTACTCCAAGATGCATACAGATATGTCTTAGAAGATTTGGATATAGCCTACAGATTGTTTAATCCGGAAGTTGAAATTTTGTCGAGGATAAACTCGACTAACAAGAATGTGTACAACCGCACCGAAGCCGAATTGATAACTCTTTTCAATCTACAATGCCTCACAGATTTAGCAAATGCCAGTAACTCTATTATTGGAATGTGGGCGTTGCAACCGAGTATTTTGGAACTTTTAGCTGTGAAGCTGAAACCGTATGATCAAAAATTATCTAAATCAACTCCTGTTATACAGTACTCTGTCGTATACTTGTTATATTCACATTGTAAAAATAATAACCACTTCATTGCGTCGAGTGATTTGGTAACATTCGGCCAGCAGAGGTCTAATATGTGTGATATATTGGGAATACCAAATATAAATCTGGGAGAAGTTTCCAACACCAGCCCGACATCTGGACATTTTGGAATCATTCTCATATTATTCAACAATTTATTCAAATGCTCATTGCCAATTGATACAGTGATACTGATATTAAAATGGACAGAAGATATATTTATGCAGTTGAAAAAATACCTACCCATCATATATCATTCGAATCTGCTGACGGAGCTCATAATGAATATAATCAACACTGGGTTTTCTTTTAACGAGCGAGTCGTCGATGGAGTGGCCAGTAACATGTATATATTGATTTCGAACAGAAATATCCCATGGAATAATCGCATCATGCTCAGATTGGGCGAATTGAGCTTGATTCACTTAGACAGCAACAACATTGCTTTACGGAGAAAGTATTCAGACATATTATCTTTTATTCCCTGGGATATAGTCAATTTGGATTTGGTAAATTCTTCAGACGTGAAAATTGATAAATATAAATCATGTAAAACCTTGCAGCTCAACAGAATGAACATAATAAGCACACAAAAAGAGCATTTAATGAGAGATTTGTGCGGCCAGATGTCTCCGCAACAATTCAAAACATTCATGGGATACTTGCTGTACGCTTTCACTTACAACGAAGGATGGCTAAATGATTCATTTCTGAATTGCTGGCCTCTCAAAAGCGCCGACTGCGCTGACAGTCATGTTATATTCTTTAGCCAATTCGCACAAAACTTTACTTCAGTTCTGACAATGTGGGCGACGTGGCAAGCCGCACAGCTATGTATAACTCTTAAATTGAGAACACCGCTTGGGAAACCTCAAGAAACATTTACTAGCATAGAATCTGCCATTAAACAAATCGCTAGAGAATTGACCTCTCATGATATACCAGTATGTGATAATGAAAACGTTAATACTAATAAAACATTCATGGCCGAGCTCAAACGAAGCAGGATACTTATAGAATTTTTGGAATATTTGGAAAAGGCCATTCACAACGCTGCTGATGGCTGCGCTACAGTCATGTTGCCTGTTATTAAATCTGTGAGAACTTTTTTCCACACCAACAGTTCTACTTGCAGAGAATGGGTCAGCCGAGTGCGGCCGGCTGCATTGATAGTAGCTTTGCATGCAGGTCATTCTGCCGCTGTTGTCAGACATGCACATTCTTTATTGCTCACGCTGTCATCTTGTAATATGACCCCGTCTACAATTCTGTCCGCTGATACTCTTGGCTACTGCATTTCCCTAGCGAAGGCGTTTCTTCAATTGAAGGAGCCGGAAGGTTTGCTGGGAATATATACTTGGGTAAAAATAACTTATCATGTAAAATTACCTTGGTTGAAAGCGGCAGCGGACCAAGCGAGCATGAAGTATGAATCTGCTCTAGCCAATTACAAAATTTTGATTGAAAATGACCACATGTTGAAGGAAAGTGCAATTATTGAAACTGAATCCCTTCGAAAGTTGGATGAACGTGAAAGAAAATTCATTCGTCATCAAATTACTGAATGCTACAACAATATACAGTGTTGGCGGGAACTTTTAAAATGGAAAGATGAAGAAAAGCTGTATTTTGATAAAACTGAAGACAGTGCTGTTGATAATCTTAACGATACGGAGTGTTATAGGAAATTCCAAGATGATGAACTGATTTACCTTGAAGACTTGTGTGACTGGGATATATTGACGAGATATGATGATAAACCCAAGCAACAGTGGTCATGCTTCGATATACATACCAACACTGAAGCTACTTTGAAGAACATCGCCCTAAAGGTTATGTTCAATCCAGGTTACTTAGATAACTCTATCCAAAATATTGAGGAATCCATTGACATCTTGCAATCTAATCTTCACGAACTCTCAAGAAACAAACCGTGCGAGTTTATTACAGACACTAATATATTGCATTTTGCAGCTATCGGCTTGAAACAGCTAATTGTTGACAGAAAAGAACAGGTCAATCCTTTCATCACATCTCCAGATAGATCTTCTTTGAAAAATGTGGATCCAGCGACTCTTAATAAAGTATTGTGGTGGTCTGACTATTTCTCCAAGTTGAGTTTACCGAAGAATGATTCGCTGCACTTAGAAACGATCCGTTTGGACTTGGTAAAATCCAGTCGAAAGCACGGAAATTTTGATCTATCTAAGAGAGAGCTCATAAAATATTTTGCTATTGTAAAATGCTTTCAAAACTTTTCTGGAATTTCCATCGATCGCCTGGAAGATGTCTACGACTTCTTGGTACGATCAACCAGTTCCTTCGATATGAATATTTGGTCTCTGAGCAATGTGATGGCGATAATGGAGACTTCTAAATTGTTATATGTCAATGAAGACACCAGAGAAATGTCAATAAATTTATGCGCCAGCGCCTCATTGGGAGTTTCACAAAGGCTGACATTAGGTGAGCACACTTACGAATTCCGGGAAAAAGGAACTCGTATGCTATTAACACTATCAAAATGGGTTCAAAATGAAAATGACAAATTGCTCATCAATAATTTAAATTCTCCTTTGACAAAATTAGTAACTGCCCTTCCGGAAATCGGGTTAGTAAACAACAACGTATCTGCAAATGTGATCCCTATATCTGACTCCGCTGTCGGAAAGCTTCTTCAATTCAGTGTCAATCAGTGCCCAGGATTATCGAAGGCTTGGTTCACGTTTGGATCATGGTGCTTTCGCTGGGGTAGAAAAATGGTGGAATACAGTTCAAATATTGGCGGACAGTTGACTGAAAACGATAGATTGCAAATTCAAAGTGTCATGATTCATGGAAGTTCTGAAGATTTCAATACTGTTTGTGAAATATTATCTAAAACGAGGGTTACGTGCGATGATGAAGACATCGATTGGAACGAAATAAATACATCAGAAATGATTGAGAGCCAATTGAGAAGTGTTCCCTCTTTGAGAAATTCTTATACTGAACACCTCATATTGTTAGTTGATATATGGAGACAAGCCCAAAAGCGGGTGTTTTCTTATTATGAACTATCAGCTGATGCCTACTTTAAATTCTTAGATTTGAGCTCGGCGAGTGAAAATATCAACCACAACGGAGAGTGTGCTATCGTCACCGCAACTTTAAGATTATTAAGGCTGATTGTGAAACATGCAATGGAGCTACAAAATGTACTTGAATCAGGATTGGCAAATACTCCTACGCAACCATGGAAAGTGATTATTCCTCAATTATTTTCCCGTCTCAATCATCCTGAGAATTACGTTAGAAGACGAGTTTCAGAATTACTCTGTCGGCTGGCTGAAGACACCCCACATTTAATCACATTCCCGGCGGTCGTTGGTGCAGTAGAAAATGAAAAAATCAATTTTGCGGATATAAGTTTTCCTAAATCTATCTTTTTGGAAAACGATCGCAATGAGATAGAATCAAGCGATGCTGTGGACAATAGTGATAATGAGAGTGAGAAAGATAACGATTTGAATTCGTGTTTTATGGATATGGTCGATACTCTATCGAAGCAGGCCCCTAAGACAATATTACAAGTTCAGTTATTGGTAAAAGAGTTACGGCGAATTAATTTGCTATGGGACGAGCTGTGGCTAGGCACTTTGGCTCAGCATCATTCTGAGATTACCAGACGTCTGGCACAACTTGATATGGAGATATTAAAAGTAAAGAACAATGTTAATCTTGTTAGCGATGAAAAAGATCGGTTGATAGCAGAGAAACATCGAATAATATTGAAGCCTATTCTGTTTGTTTTGGAGCAATTATCCGAAATAACATCAGCCGCGCCGGAAACGCCACACGAACAGGCATTCCAAGACAAGTTTTTGGAAGCAATCAATGAGGTACTCGATAAATTGCGAAACCCTCTTGAACCGCACAAACCTCAAGAATCTTGGTTGCCTATAAAAATATTACAAAGTAAACTTCAGCAGAAATCTAATAAGAGATCCTCCTATGCTTTAAAAATGTCTGATATAAGTCCGACATTGGCTAAAATGACTGACACGGTGATATCGATGCCGGGAGTGCAGAGCTGCTACAATATTCGAATTACAATAATGTCGATAGATAATAATGTTGCAATATTACCTACAAAAACACGGCCGAAGAAACTGATATTTCATGGTTCTGATGGAAAAACATACACATATCTTTTTAAGGGATTGGAAGACTTGCATCTAGATGAGAGAATTATGCAATTTTTGTCGATTACTAATACAATGATGGCACATGATAAGGAAGATAGTTCGAACCAAACTTACAGAGCTCGACACTACTCTGTCATACCTTTGGGACCACGATCTGGATTGATAAGCTGGGTTGATAATCTGACTCCGTTGTTTGCATTATACAAACGTTGGCAGCAAAGAGAAGCCGTCACCCTTTCAATCAAAAACAATAAGTCGGTGACAGTGTTGAGACCTTCTGAACTTTTCTATAATAAATTGACTCCGTTATTAAATTCAGCCGGGGTGAGTACGGAGAACAGGAAAGAGTGGCCTGCAAATATTCTGAAGCAGGTGCTAGTGGAACTGATGGCGGAGACGCCTAAAGACTTGCTGGCGAAAGAGTTGTGGTGTGGAAGTGTGACACCCGGACTCTGGTGGCAGACAGTTCGAAGGTATAGTTTCTCTGTGGCAGTGATGAGTACAATCGGTTATATCATTGGACTTGGCGATCGACATCTTGATAACGTTCTTGTAGACTTGAGCACTGGTGAATTGGTTCATATAGACTACAATGTTTGTTTCGAGAAGGGAAAGACTCTCAGGGTGCCTGAGAAAGTGCCATTTAGGATGACACCGAATCTGGAGCGTGCATTGGGAGTTACAGGCGTTGAGGTGAGTCACTGTTTTTTATATGTTTTGTAACAACACTGAAATCAATATTAATTTTTGTTTATTGATTGAATTGGCATTTAATTAGTAGATGTATACTAATGTCAAAATCAAAGTATTAATATATTGTCAATCTCTTTTAAGTCAGTATATTATATAGAAAAACTAAATTTAGTTTATTAAATTAAATTTTGAATTGTAATATTTAATCAAGTTAATTACCAAAAAAGCATTGTTACTTTTAAAAGATTTTATCTTTCAAACAGAATAAGAGGCACCATGAAACCTGTAATTTTTTTTTCATTTATCAGTGACATCTGTGAATAATATTCATTTACTTTTTCTTATATTTCAACTAAGCGTGTTATGTATTCTTTTATAGATGTCAGTAACTAGTAACATCAACTCTATGATTCCTTTTTTCAAAATAATGCACCAATCTAGTCTTTATATTTTTGACTATGAATATAGAATGAATTGGTATTGAATTATGATTTTTACTACAACCATAATATTTTACTTGACTCCAAATATAATGAAATTTTGCAAGGTGTGTTATGTTTAGTCATCAACTTTTGCAACATATTATTTATCTATTTTTGTGCGTTTATTCTTAACAATTTGCATTAGAAACGGTAGTTAAACGGAATTTGATAAATTATGTATGTACTTGGTATTTATTACATGCACCATCCTTGATAGTAAGCTTTTTACGATTTTTTTTAAATTTATTTATTTATTAATTTATTTTGAATATCATGTATGAGGAAATAAATCAAATTTGCTTATTTAAAAATCGCGGTTTACTGGAACCACAACGAGGCCCTTTGGTGCCTAGGGCAAGGGGTAAATTTTGTAACAAAATATCAGTATTTCGTATTTTTCTAGAAATTCCTGACTCTTATGGCGCCCAGGGCGGTTGCCCTACTCTCCATCCCCTACCGACGGCCATGCCATTTACTATTCATATTCTTTTATTATAGCTTACAGTGATTGTTTGTGTGGTTAACATTAAAAGTATACATAGAGGATTTATGAATGTTCATTGTTGGTTCATTTTCAATATTGCTGGCTAAAATTGCTACCATTTTCATTTAATTTTATTATTTCTCATACCCAGTGCTTTTAAAAAAAAGGAACCAGAACTCAGGGCTAGGTCGTGGCGTGTGCAAAAGAATGCGACGCAAATAGGCGCACAGGCGCCGCACTAAGATTTTAGCACTATCCACTCACTTAGATCTAATTTTGCGAGGCCTCGCACACAGGCTCAGAAATCCTCGAGCCGGCTTTGCCAGAAATCACTTAATTTTAAGTGTTTTACTATTTTTTCTTATATATGGCCGTTCCCAATGTGGAGCATGTGGCTTCCTAATGGACTAATCTATCTATCTATTTAGATATCGATTTGTATTTAGATATCACAAACACCCGTTCCTTCGAACATAAATCGATTGAAGAAAATACTGTTCTTACTGGGACTCGATTCTATGAGATCCGTCAGGGCAGTCTTTTCTTTCTCTGAGTGACCACCGCTCAACTTATTTTAAATGACAGAAAAGTGTCAAAGGTGCTCCGACGAGTTAGATGAACAAAAGTGATAAAAATTATGTGGATGGAATCAGCGTGATACAAAAAGCGCACTAAATCAAGTATTCGACACCTTTTTCTGGTGGAGTTACTCTATGGACCTGGTATTGTTTTGTATTGCGATACTCGGTACATTACATTCAAAGTGGACCTTAGGTAGAAACAAACAGCCAATGGTTTGTATGAAAAAATCGAATTTATAAAAAAAAAAATGCGAATATTGATTTGAAACATTAAAAATGCCAATAAGAAAGGTGCAGGAATGCCGTTTCACCGCTTTATATGTGGAAAAAAGCTCTGTTCTACCATTGAGTTAAATAAATATGACGATATGTACCTGAAAATATTAACGTGAACGACAACGGTTGTCGCCCACTGTGGTCTAGTTGGTTAGAGCTTGCTCTACCGATCAGGTGGGTCTGGGTTCGATACCCGGTAAGGTCAATGTCAAATTGGATTTTTTTCAATTTTAATTTGAGATCTAAGACATGGGTGTTTGTGAAGTCAATTCTTCTTGAGTTAATCTCATGTGATTTTCAAAAATTCTCATCGAGTATATCTCGTATGATCTTTCAACTTAAAAATATTTGACGCATTGGCGTAAGCTGTATAACAAATATTTTTTTTAAAAAATAAATATAAAAAAAATTATGGCCAATCACATGTCAATCTTACCGTTCAGCCTGTATCGTCCTTTTTTAAAAATTGAGTTGAGCATTGACATCCTATGGTCTTTCATATTGTAGCACTAAAAAAAAAGTGTTGTTTTTCTTACCTTACTATCCCCATGTTGTCAAAAATGAAGATCAAATTGAAACTGACGTCAAATTGACGAGTAGTAATAAGCTATACTTTTTTTTTATGCTTTTACTAAATGTTAAAAGCTGATTGTCCAAATTCCAAATGCTAAATGGGTCTTTGCTGAATTTAGAAAAAAGGATTTGTTTAGATTAAATTATGTTTTTGCTTTTATATTTGATTATGTTTTACAATTACATAGTGAATTTTGCAATGATTGAAATTAAATAATTAATTGATATAATCCAATAAGCTATCATTTAAGTATGCCTAATCAACACACATTTTGAAAATTATAGCTAGCTAGATTTTATCAATTACATACAATAATATGAATGTTTCCCCAAATAACGATAAACAGTATTTCTCAATAGATGTCACTTTTGCAGGACCTGAAGCTAAAGGTTAATGTTTTTTTTTTGCCATAATAGGGATGGGTACATAGAGTAATATTATACATCTACATTCTAACTATATAATCAAATTTTCCGTGAACAAACTCAAGAAGACTTTTTCACTCGCACTTTCTCACTTTTTTGTAATGAGTAAAACTTTATCAGAATGTATTGATATCTTCTAGGGATATATTATATTCTTAATATCACAGATGCATATCTTGGGATTTGTATACTTATTTGTAAAATATTTAATTGCACACATCATATTTAACAGCATTTATTTAAGAAACAAATAAGATATTGGTACCAGTTTTTTTACAATGTCTTCCGATATATAATAGTTTATCTACATACCTTTAGAAATACAAAGACAATCAGTTTAACTAAATTTTTGGCACATTCAATATGAAGACTATTCTTTTGCGATCCATCTTTTTGTCATAACTACGTTAAATGGTGCTCCTACAATTCTGATGTGATATTTATTTGTAATGCAATGATATACCTATACAAAAAAAATATAAGAATAATTATTTTCAGTATTACACATATTAAAAATATTTTTTGATTAAAATAATAGGAACCTTTAATTATTAAATAAAATCAGACATTGGTACAGACTGTTACTATACTATATAATATTCAGTACAATATGAAATGTAATTGAAAAAATATTTTCACAAACGTAATTAATTCTATAACATAAAATATCATTATTTGAGAAATTTTTGTCTCGTAATAAATATCCAGCATGCCTATAAACTCTTAAATAATGTTCCGTGTAATTACCAGTTGAGAATCTCTTCTTTTATGTCTCAGTGTGTTGGTATTATTTTCCAGAATATCTTTATTAATTTACTCACCTTGAAATCTGAAAAAATATTTACATTTTTTTTTCGCCATAATTATAATTTTCAGAGTTGAATAAAACTATTGTTTGGTTTTATAAAATCCGAAAACACTAGTAGTCGGAATTAATACTCGTTTTATTTTTATCATTTATTATTATGATTAAGTATACATCAAGAAGATTCGTGAATAAAAAATAAAATTCCATCTTTGCGACCGATGTCGTTTCAAACATTACACTCCCGCCCGTCGGACGGCGTCTCTAATTTACTGTCTGGCGAGTCCATCATCCTCATTCTACCCATCTCTGGTCCCTCCTCGAAGCCTAAATTCTCTATGATATGGCAGCGCGTCGTCCCCTCCGGAATACCCCCGTCGTACGCTAGATTCTCTATGATCCGACACCTCTCGCTTTTCACTCCATTGTTGTTGGTTTGGTTGTCTGTGTCTATTTTGAAAGATGGCCGCGGCGCATCAGCTGTCGTGTCCGGCCTGCTGATTGTGTCCAATGGAAGCTTTCTTTCGTTTCTGAAGCCTCCGTCGTATGTTGAGCTGTCAGGGTGTCGGCAACGCAATAAAAGCAGAAAGGCTCTTCTGAAACCCGTATTTTTCCATGCGTAGATGAGAGGATTTATTCCAGAGTTGGCAATCGCGAGGGAAAACACTACCTTGTAGATTAACTGAGAATCTTCAGGGCTCGGGTTGCCTAATGTCTGCCAACATATGACAGCTACGTACGGCATCCAGCATATTGAAAAACTCCCTAGCACCATCAAAACGACCTGAAATACAAATAAAAAAGAATAATTCCATATATATTCGTAAAATATAATCTAACTGAATTTTGTCAATAACTGTGTGATATTTGGTCATTAGAATTACTTTGTCTCTGTCAATGCGGAAAGTTTCGGAGAGTTTATAATAGGATTTAAAATATATTAGTCAAATACTATAAAATAATCTTTGAACTACTCCGAACTCAGTAAAACTGAATAGCTTAGAACTGCCGTAATATTAATAGTGAATTGTATAATATGTAATGTTTAATTCACATTTCAATCAAACTACGAAATACTTTGTACTGCGATTTTGCACTTTTATGACTAGTAATTGGTTATTACCACATTTAACACCTCGAATGCCATAATAGTGTGAACATGTATTTGGTAATCATTCAATTGAGACGGCATAATGATGTCATATCTTTAATCGAAAGATTTATACCTGGACGCTCTTCCAGTCGTTGGGCCCGGCTGGACAGCACGTGGTGGTGCGCATCCGCTTCGCGTGAAGAGCGGCCTCCCTCCAAATCCTCCAATACAGCACCAGCATCACGAGCCATATAACCGAGAACACCGGCACTAAGACATTAATCGTGTACTCCTTAGGGAAAACCTGCAAGAAAAAGAGAATCTTAGTAATATATTTCCATTATTCCAGTTCGACCCTCAACGTTCCGAGCGAGAATATTACGAAAAAAAAGACCGAGAGAGCTTTTTTCAAACCGCTATATAAATCATTGTATTTAATTACGAAACAAATTTTCTTTCTTTTTCTCTAAGTGTACCATATGGACAACAATGGAGCCTTCACATGTGTACCATTTTTATGGCTATCCAATCTACACATACTAATTTACATATATCAAAATAATTATATTGATTGAACAAATATCTGTCGACGCTTATATATCGATATTTGGCAATATTGATACATATATTATTTATTTTTCAAATATATTGCACTATAAAAATCGTCTGCAATGTTGGTTTAAAATAGTAAAAGTTTTCCATTTAATAATAAGGCATACATTTTTAACACATTTTCTAGTATGATTCATGTTATAAAAAAAACAGTTTTAACATAATATGAACCTATTGCTGTTCATATACTTTATTCTATCATTACCAAAATATTATAATATGATAACTACATTATAACTAGATGTGAGTGAGTGAAAAAATAAATTATATAAAAAGGAATTCTTTCGTACTAGAAAGGCATACACCATCTGACTAATAAATGTTAATCAGAAAAAATATAAGCTTACTACATATAGCTGCTTGTTGGTATTGCGAACAGGGATTAAGTTATTATCAGATAAGTCTATGCACACCACTGATTGCAGTTGGCTCTTTATTTTTTTGCAATCATCCTTACCTTATAGGTATTGAAGCACTAAGCTTATATCACATTGACGTGTGATCGGGTGATTTTCGCCAAATTCAATAAAAACTAACAACACAACTGTTGTGTGTTATTATTAAAATTTGATTGCGTTAAACGTTTTAACAATAAATTGAAATTATTTCAATTGTCGGAAATAAGCTGTCTGACACAGGAAATAAATTATGATACATAGTAATCCTTAAACCCGTTGCCCACTTTGCTATATTTTGGATTTGATTTAAATTTATATTGTTTGTTAATTGATCACGATTAGTCTATTTTTAAATCGCACGAATTTAATTTAAATTTTCATTAATTTGATATATTTGCTTTTTATATTGGCCGGCTAATTTTTTTGATTTAAAAAACACCAAAAAAATATACAGTCCCTCATATAGAATATTATTTAACTGTCAGTATTAAATATCTTAGTTTCGGATTCTCGATTTATTTTATAAATTAATAATAATTCGAAATAAATTGAAAACATTCATCAATAAGTCATTTTGCTTATCTCGATTGTGGCATGTGAATTAAGTTGTTGAAATTAAATTACAGCATATTTTACGCTCGAAATATCCAGTGACTCTGTATTCATCAAAATTAAAAACATGAATATTCCATTCATTCCACAGACATATCTCTGAATCACTACTCAAAATAAATATAAAGAAAATAAAAGGGTAATCAATGTAAAATAAGGAAAAAAACGTAGCCCAAAAAGTGAGTTACCTTATGGCTTAAACATATTGTCGACTGAGCATTATTTCAATTCAACTATAAAGGGTAGGGGTAATTAGTATTTTCTCTTACGTTAGAAGGTAATTTGGTAATTATTAATAACATGATATATTTTCATCTCAGTTTCTACCGACGACACATTTATATAATAAAAACGAAATTCTCCCGTACCAAATTCACATTTATACTTCGCATTTCTGGAAAAAGTTTCTTCGTTCTCTGTGATTCTTAGAAATAAGATATTGGCTATTTTTAGTAACCATTATACTTTAGATGAGTAATATTTGTGAATGTGAACTATTTTTTTTTCATACATATCCTTGTTTGAATATATTTTCATCATTTTAAATTGTTCGCGAGTTGTGGAATAAGTAGTCAAAAAATGTTTTTTTTTTAATAATCAATGCATTTTATAACACGCCTACTATTCTACAAATATAATAATAATTAAAGCTTTTCGTCAATTTTAAAGTTACACATCAACCATTTTTAACGAAATAAAAACATTATAATCGAATCTTTCTTGATAAAGGAACTTATATGTGATTAAAAAAGTAAATACTAAAACCACGCCTTTGCGTTGATTTAAATAGCACTGAATCGACGACATGTAAACCGAGTCGGGGTTTTAGGGGACCAAATTAAAATTAGGAAAAAAAAACTAAAAGTGAAATGGTACCTTGTGCATTATGCACATGTCTACCGAGTCAAAGTTGTTCCAGAAGATGGGCACCGCGCTGAATCCGACGGCCAGCGTCCACCCGATCGACATGAGGGTCCTCGTCACCGCCTTGCTCATGTATCTGCTGTAGTGCAGGGGGTGCAGGATCGCGATGTACCGGTCCACCGCTATCGCCGTCAGGTTGAAGATGGACGCGCAGCACGCCAACGTAATCAGTATAAATCGCAGAACGCACGTTAGCTTTATATCACTCAACTCCTGGTTTAAGTAGAACGCCAGGTGATACGGAATCGTTAAGCCGACGGTGAGATCCGACACGGCCAGATTCAGTACGAACTGGTTCGATATTAAACTGGATAAGCGTCTGCTTAGTGTCACTGCTAAGATCGTTAACGTATTACCGCACAGGATTACAACCATAAGCAAACCGTCTACCATCGTCCACAACCAAAACGATTCCCTTTCCGCAATATTCGTCATGTTTTCAGGCCTGAAAATGGACTCTGTAGCATTACCTATAGTTTCCGTTAAATTATTACCCTCCTCCCGTATTTTCAACAAACTAAAGTTTGTTAATATCGCCGCTTCCATTTTGAGCGCTGTTTAAGAACTTTTATATTAATTTAATACACTACGTTTTAATTATATGGAATGTAACATTTGTCATATAAATATACTATAATATATTACGATTTTCACATTAAATTATTTATATACGTAAACTATTAAATATTTATTTCTGATATGGCTTCTAAATTTGATATTTAACACATTAAAATACTGTTGAGTATTCGATTCTGGCACTTCTAAGTTTTTGTTACGTTATTGATTATTGACACTGAATATCCCAATGTTTAAATATTATTTTCACATCACTCAGTCCACGCCGCGGAGAGTTCGACCTTGACCTATGATAGTCAACGACCTTTGCGAAAGCAGGACTTTTTTGAAGTTGCTGAACGGTCGGATCCATCTCCACTCAATGTTTTTCGCAAAAATCTGAAACAAATTACAAAACAGATTAGCTTGCGACAGAAGAAAACTTAAAACTCGATTCACATTTTTCTATTCAATTTACAAAAGGTCTACACGAAATACTTCCAAAGCTCATTGAATCGTACACATACTCAGAATTGTTCTACATAAAACGTCGTTACGTCAAAAATCGATACTGAAGAACGTAAAATTAATGTTAATAATGCACATGAATCTATTATATTTTATTAGATTCACTATTTCCATTTTTGCATGAATAAATAAAATAAATACCGTTTGGTTTCAAACGGGGTATTTTTTATCATAAATTAAATGCTCACTTTAAATGTATTCAACCTTAACTTGTTTGTTTCTTTCAGAGAATAAAACACTTATGTTTCGCTATTTCGAGCATTATCATCTTTTAAATATGTTGAATTATTACACAAAGTGTTTCATTATATTTGTATAGAATACCTTTTCATCAATAATTGAAAGTGAGTATTATTGTAGATTCGATTTGCAAATATTTTTTTTCAACTTTTTTTATTTCAACGATTGTGTTTTACCAGACGACAGATCTTGAGAAATCAGACATTTACATGACAAAACGATTTTGGCCAAAATTTGATGAACTTATAAAACAGTCAGTAGATATTCTTTCTTACCCACAATAGTATTATAAAAATCATTAATGCATTATGACCTTCTGTAATATTTGTCTTGTCAAAGAGTATTTACAAAGAAAGGAAATGGTAATCACCGCTAAAAATTCGCGCGTATATGAAATATATTGTAAATAATAATTATGGCTTGATAAATAATTGTGTTAGCATCTCGTTTTAATTTCATGTGTATTCGTGATTCTACTCAGTAAATATCATTTCCCACTTACAAATATTCACTACGCACTGTACTGCAGATTCAATATTGATTTTTGTCTACCAAAACTGCGGCATGATATTGTTCATTATTGAATATTCTTTTCACCAGTTGATGATATCAAAGTAATTTTTAAAACTTTATATAATACTATTATTTGGGCTCATTAGAAATGAAGTGGTGTTTTAGAAAAGAAAAGTTAGATGCGTTTTGATATTCTACACGTCTTAAAGTATCGTTAAAATGAAAAAAACCTCAGTTAATACGCAGACTGCTACCTCAGTAAAATAAAAATATGCAAAACACCAAAATAAAGAATTGATTGTCCAAGAAAAAGTTTTACCATTTAACTAATTGGCTCACTTCACCTCTCGAGGGCCCATATGTAAGTAAGTCATACATTGACAATTTTTGTCATTAATATTTAACTTTACCAAATTTTCGATTCTGATTCATTTCATAGAAATTTAATGACTATTAGTAGTAATGAGGAATTTAAGCTTAAAAAGCCTATACTTATTTGGCTATAAAGAAAATATTAGGAAACAAAGTTATCTCTTAGACTTATACATTGCACTTAATTTTATACAATAGACAGACACCTTGCCACGTAAACAGTACCAACTCAAAAATGTCGAAAGCAGAACCGGAAACATTAAACACACCATAAGACATAATAGCTACAGAAAAATAATTTACATATAAAATACAAAACATCATCGAACTAAATCATTTCCCCGTTCCATTTGAATGGAGTTTTACCAAATAGCCTCGTCAATGATTACAAACTTCATTGAATTTCTAAATCGAATATGAATATTTTTTCAATGCTGCTTATTGTTAATCATTGGGTGAAGTAATTTTATGATATAATAAAATTAAAAAAATACTCATTACATTTCGAAATGTTGTTATTCTTAAATATGCTATTTTCATTTGTAGTGAAGAAAAAAATACAATAATTGCAAACGAATTTTAGCTTTGAGTATATTTTGAAAAGTGTTAATTGTCGATTTTGTTTCAAGTTTCTCGATATTCGTCAACAAGTTACATAACACGCTTCCCCTTGCATCGGAAGGGCGGACGGCGGCCGTGAAAAGTCGCGTTTTAGACGCCGTCCTCCCCGTCGCGACGCGGCGGCGCTCGCCCTGCCGGTAGCCAGTCGCTTTCCCGCCCGGCTTTCGGTTTTCCCATCTGGCGTTAGGTAAGCTTTTCGCTATCGACTCCGCCCGCGCCCCTGACCTTCCCACCGCCGAAAGTCGATTCCGCTCGAGACACGTGACGATGGAGCCGACTCCGTCACGAGTGTGTTAACATTCACCTTTCAATCAAAATGAATTACTACGGGTCTGATACAATAGTAAGAAAGGTTCGAACTTGGAATAGTTGAAATAATTTTCTTTATATTGTTGTATGTGTTAAAATTGTGAAAACGAAACTCTGTTTTAAAACAGACCAAGAAAAGCCCTTTTTATTAAAAACTATTTAGCATTGTTACAATCTTTTTTTTTAAACTACGATAGCTTTCAATGTGAACTATTGCAACAGAAATTGCTAAATGATAAATGGTTGTAATTCAGCCGCTGATCGCTATTAACGTCCCGTTATCGTAATCGGATACGGGGTAGCTGTGGAGCTATGAAAATATTACAGACATGCCTCTTTATGTGTCGGTCATGATGTATCTTATAGTAAACATTCATAACAGTCGTAACTCTCAGTAATATGGAAATGGAATAAAAAAGGCGCGTTTTTTATGATAGAAAATAATGTATATGATTAATAATTTTCTAGAAGTTTCTAAACAACTCGAAAAGGGAAAAATTGCAGATGAAATCTTAATAGTACCAGACACAACCATTAATTTTTATATAAAAAGATAAAATATTTCTGTTATGTTTTAAGTATCTGACATATATTTTACAATTATACTCGTTTTTGAGATGTTCTTATTATTTGTAATTTATAGATTGAGCGAATTGAAGACGTGTGAAAGACAACATTTATTTTGTGATTTGAGTAACATATGAAATAGGTATATATTCGAGTAAAACAGTGATAGCAGAATATGAATATTTGATGAGTAAAAATCCATCATAGAACTTTATTATAGCATGCAGAAAGTGGCAAGCAAATCTGGCGATAGCTTTTAAATAAACCTTTTAGAAGTACATACATTGATTTTTTTCCCATAAGACTAAAATCACACCCAACAAAGTTATCTGTGAATGAATAGAATATATAAAAAGTCATTCGTTTATTTAAGAAAGTTTTTCCGAAGCCAATAGCTCACCTAACCCGAACAAGTTTTTAGCATTAAACTTGAAGAAGCTTCTAGCACTGAGATTTCCCAAATGTGCCCTCACTTGACATTTTCTTCAGATAGTGTTTATTTTTGCACCTAGCTTTCATTTGAACATAATTTTATTGTCGAATCTCTAAAATTATTATACTATTATACTTAGCTGTCTTAAATAGTATGGCGTCTGGAGTGTGTTATATAATTAGGCACTGTTTTGAGTGTGAATAAATAAACCAATGTTTGCTGTTAAGTACACACTGGCTCGTTCTTTTAATTCAATGTCCAAAATATCGATTTTACTTATAACATTCAATTTCGTTTGTGTAGGTACAGTACAACATATTGATTATGTGAAACGTGTAAAGGAAATTGATTACTACAGTTAAATTATTACGCAAGTTTCGTATAGAATTTAGTAATTCAGAATACTGTCCAGAAGTTGGTTTAGATTAGGGTGGAATAGATAAATTACATTCAGATATGAAATTGCTATTGAGTTTGTAGACTAAATTCATATTAAATTTGAATCATTCAAATTATGTACACTCCCACAGATTTTGTCACTAACGACCCGGGTTTCGCCTTTCGGCATCTTCAGGCGTTCAAGCGCACGGATGAACTTGAACTGACGCTTAGTAAATGGATGTTTCGTGTTTATATATTAAATAAATGTATCACTGAGTCTAAAGCCATCGCTGGCTAAAACCACTCACTACTCAAATCTTTGGGAATTCCCATGAGCTTACCCTTTTTCGCCAGCGATGGCTTTAGACTCAGTGATACATTTATTTAATATATAAACACGAAACATCCATTTACTAAGCGTCAGTTCAAGTTCATCCGTGCGCTTGAACGCCTGAAGATGCCGAAAGGCGAAACCCGGGTCGTTAGTGACAAAATCTGTGGGAGTGTACATAATTTGAATGATTCAAATTTAATATTGAAATTCCACCAAGCACCTTCAGTCGAAATCTTAAATTCATATTACTTACTTAGTATCAGTTATTTTCTATCGTTAGTATAAAATATACGGTAGCTGTTTTTTTATTTGTATATTTAAAAAAGTTGATATTCAATATATACATGTATGTATGCTACGTTTAAATGATAATGCAATAATATTGAGTGGAGTTAATTGGATTTTTTAACATTCAATTTTAAATTAATATAAAAGATTTTTAAAACATTTAAATAAAACACTCTTTAGTACTAATTTCACATTTTTAAAATAAAGATCTGGACCATTTCGCTCTTCATGAGCATTATCAACCGATGCAAATAATTAAAACCATGTATCTATTAATATTTTCATATATTGATAATGTTTTTGATAAGCGAATCCGGTCTTGATCTTTATCAAAAAATGTGTATTTTGCACAAAAAGTGTTTTATTTAGAGAAATTATCAAGTTATAGTTGAATAGACCATAATAATGTGTGCATTTAATTCATTGCTATAAAGTTCCAGTTCGGATCCAAATAATTTGATCAATTCATTTTTGTTTTATATTTTTATCAGAAGTGTCTTTCAATAACACAATAGTTTATTCGAAAAACAAGGGGTTGCAAAATAAAATGTAAATGTTTTTGTAACGACGTGCTGAAGTTATTATACAATGAGACTTACGTAATGAATAATGTAAAATTTGTTCGAAGATGACTTAAACGTTATCCTACATCTTTTTATATAGGTGTTTCCACTCGTTTTAAATTGAATGTCGTTCTAAAAAAGGGTAGAATAAATTAAAGAATCCACTTTATAATTTACGATAAAAATTCACCTGAATTTACTTAGACGTGTTCTCTTCTGCCAAGTATTACGTAAAACAAAGTCTGGACGGCTGCCATTCAATAAACGCAATAAAACGTAGTACCCTAGGCATAAACTATTCGTTTAGTTTCTAAGGGATTAAAAAAACCTCGAAATTCTGTCTATCGAACATTTTTTTTGTACAAGAATATTATTTTTAAAACTTCAATCGGCTATTTGATAGAGGGATAGCGTGACATATAATATTTATTGACGAATATGTATAATAAAAAACGTCTAGAAACATAGAAGTACCCACTATCAATAAAACAAATATTTGAACTTACTAGGCTATTTTTTTACGATTTAAAACACTTTATTAAAGATTTAAAAATCCTATTCAAAATTGATGACACGGTAGAACTGAATGCACTTTTCATTGTATATTGATCAAATAGCATTTTATTATACTTAGATTGTATTTTTAAAAATATAATTCGAATTTTTAAGATCTCTAAAAAGTTCACACTTCAATCACTTCTGTGTTGTTCACTGTCAATACTTGTATGAAGTATAATAAAAAAATAAACTCTCTTTTGTACTAATTCTACTTTAAGTTATTAGAATCGGGAACCGGTTTCGATTATTACGAGCATTTTCAACTAATTAAGATATAATTCAGTTGATAATGCTCGTGATGAAACCGGCCCACATATTATTAAATAAAAGTGACAATTAGTACAAATGTGTATTTTATATTTTGAATATAATGCTTTTCCACCAAGTATTGACAGCGAACACCCCAACAGTAACATGTGGAATTGGTACAAAACAGTATTTTATTTTTTATGACACTTAAATATTTGAAAGCTCCCTAGGACTAATCGATAAACCATTTATAAATGTCAAGAAACTATGAGACACTCATTTTATTTAATTTTATGACAAGTATATCATGTAAAACAGTCATTTTGCAAATTGATATTTTATTGAAAATCTATTGTAAATTTTCATCAATCCTGTCTGATTTACAGTAATTGCCCTTTTTAAAATTTAGGATTTATCAACGGCGACATGCTAGTTCGTGTCTACGACTCTAAGCGTATAAATACATGAACTACTCTACTAGCCCTGTAAGATAAAACAAAAAATAATTAAAAATACGCTTGTCGTAAACAAGTATTTTGTATAATGTATCACGCATTATAATTTGACAATGTTAATTCGTTAATTAAAACCGATTCGAAAAAAGTTGTCATAAATGTGGCGTTTGTATTTTTTTATTATGTTATTCCACAAGGGACGGGATACTTTATAATGTATTTTCCAAGTGTCACTGTTATATTGAAAATGTCAATGTAACTGAATTATTTGTGCATCATAATAAATTGTCTGGAGTTTCTAAAAAATAGTTTTGAGTAGATCGATTTTGAATATTTGTCTTTCAATCACGTACTATTGAACAATTTAGTATTCAAATATCACCAAAACAATAAACGCACGTAATTTACGTGCTCTTATCGCTTTCTTTTCCCATAGCATCATTTTCGTATAAACAATCAAGAAAACATTTTATTGACAGAATTGTGATGATATGTTATTCTTAGAAATTATAAGGAAAAAAATATTTACTACCAGTCATAGAAATTCGACCATAATATATAATACTACCAAAGGTAGCTTAACACGTGTCTATATTTGAATACTTTTTTATTGTATATAATATCTACACCGAGAACTTTTATTTATATTTGAGAAGGCCGATACAGTATTTTTATGCTAATTAAAGTTTTCTGCAACCATTACGTGCTATTATTTTCCATACAAAATAATATATGTATAAATATTCACAGTATCGATTTAAACATTTTTCTTACCCTTGAACAAGTTGCAGAAAAATCATACTGTCGAAATGTATGAACAGTATATATTTTTTAACTTGATTCGCACAAAAATTCAAAACTATGAAAATTATTAGTAATCTACGAATTATTAGTAAATTATGAAATTTATGATGTTTAATTTACACATATATAAAAATATGCAGCCATATAAAGTTAAATTAGTGAGTTTTTTGTGTGGAAAAAAATGATTGAATACATATTTAGTAATTTAGTTATCTCATTGACAATTAAAAAAAAGTGATTTCAATTACTTACGTACGGGACTTTATGATAAAATTAATTTGAGTGTTCTTTTATGTGTTTATATTTAAAAAAATATACCCAATTGACATTTTTTTTACCGATATGCTACTATTGGTAACATACGTAGTTCTAAATATATTGTGATTTTTTATTCAAAAGGATATCCGTTTCGTATTATTTTTTCACTATCATTATATTTGTGCCGCATTTTTTTTCTGATTTAGATACTGTGAACATATTGTTTTCTTGTATTTTTGCCATAAAATCAAAACAATAATTGCAATACGTCAATATACAGAAGTTATTTTTTAAAATAAACGAATACACCATCGACGTAAATATATTAATAATAAATGTACTACATTTTACATAGCCGTCTTCAGTGTAACCGAAATTTTCTTGACAGTCTTTGTTAATATATTTACTGAAAAAAAGGAACAACCTCATAGTAATTTCACATGTCCAAATTTTTACTCGCCTGCCAGACTTTTTGCGTTTTTACAAACTATCGATTCTTTTTTTGCAAGTAGCACAATTTTTCTTTATCAGATGAACGTGTTTCAGTCTCAGTAATAAATCGTACTTTAATAATATGGCCACCCTGTACACGCGTACGTATGTCGAAAATATCCATTCATATTTAGACTACGCCGATGAGAGGCTAATTGTTTTTTGCCGTGACCTGAACACTTAAAACCTCAAGACAAAGCGTTTGACTTTTCATAAAATCACTAAATTCTTTACTTAAATATTGATTTATAAAACGGTTTAAGCTCGCATAAATCTACTGTATAGTAGTAGAACACACGGTATCGCCTTTTTTGGAAGGCGATATCGCATTGTCGCAGATTGTACCCCCAAAGTGCAATATGCCCCAATCAAATTCTTATTCTTATTTAATTATTATGTTGTATTATTGTATCATTTTTTTTACAACATTTTTGCATTAGAATTTTCAGTCTTCGTTTTTAATATTAGAATCATGAAGTTACTTAATATATCTTTTCTATTTTAAATTGAAATAAAATATATATTTTATTGTTGACAAAAAAGCTTATACGAGAACATTTAATATTCTTTTTAAAACTTTCCGATGTTGTTTTTAAGGATCACACACCTTAGAGTGGAGCCGTGTGAAAGATTTTTTTACGTTTATCTGAATTATTGGTAAGCTCGCGCGAGCAATAATTCAACAATTTATTATCAAATATCGTATAAATATAATAGTAACTATTGAACGATAGAGTTGTGCGAATCTAGTTATAATATTCAATTATTTATTGCATTTTACAAAATTTAAGCAATTTGTATGTTTTAATTTGACGTGATTTTTTTTTACCAATCAATAAAGATACAAACATCATTTTTCTAATAATAATTTCATACACTGTATTTCGTATTGAAAGTTCTTTTTGGCGGGATGGGGAAGATAAAACGTATCATTAATTTATACTTTCGAATAAATATGATCATAAATCAAATTAAGTATCGGCGTATATATTGAATAAACAATAAATAGTTCAAGTGGTACACTAAGAAAATATTCAATGGCTCAGAAGCTGGACAATTCGTAGCAAAAATCTTATTGCTGTTTTTAAATATTTTAACAAGTCTTAGAACGTCGACATGGAATGTATAATTTTACGTGGGTTACGTTATTAACGATATTATTTTTGCGTTTCGAGAAGAAGCTTGAGTTACATGATAAAATAGCTGTTATACAATATCATCGCCAAGTATCCACCTCACCACCGAATTGTTGGCGTTAGTCTCATCCGAGCAGTATTCGACAAGAATCCGTAAAGTTTTATTGGTTAATAAAGTTTTTATTCTCCTCTCCTAGCGTACCACTGCTTAATAGTTCGCCTCTGTCTTAGTGTAGGTGAGACTACTATCCTGGTTTTATCATTTTGTCCAAGTGAACTTGAAGCACTACCCAATTTAGTTAACGAAACATTGATTGCGTACATCGAGCCGTCTTGATTATTTTATGGCTTACGTTTTTATACCGCCGTAGAGAATTAACGACAAACCGTCGGTCGTTCTGATTCTTTTGTATTGTTATATACAAACAAGGCTATGGAGTCGAAGTCTTGAAAAAACTGGGTGAACCCGATTTTTTTTTAAATTTCTTAAAGATCTTAAAGTTTACGTTAAAACTAGACGAAACATTTTTTTTAAAAATAGGAATCGGTAAATGTTTTTTTCACTAATCTACAGTCTCTATAAAACGCATGTTTCTCCCTTTTACTAAAAAAACTTACTATACACATGGTTTACTTATTAATATCGAGA
Source organism: Himalopsyche anomala (assembly GCA_031772345.1). Lineage (NCBI taxonomy): Eukaryota > Metazoa > Arthropoda > Insecta > Trichoptera > Rhyacophilidae > Himalopsyche > Himalopsyche anomala. The sequence goes on from CM062831.1 coordinate 12,388,217, forward strand.
AACCTTATTCATTAAAATATGTAAAACTCATATTCAATTCAAGAATAAAAATACTACTTCCTATTGAATTCATATATTAATGTGCTTTATTTCGATTGAAATAATGCTAATTTTATTTTTCTAGTATCTTTGATGATTTGAACATTAACGTTTTTTCCTATTCTTCTTTTTGTTCTATAATAACGATCCTTTCTATAAAAATGAGAAGTATATAGTTTAACGTTAGCAAGTCTTCCTAAAATATCTAGTATCAAAATACTCAATGAGTATAGTAGTAGCATCCATCGATTCTGTTTTGATAGAAATCACAGTAAAAAATATTATTATCACATTCTATAATAGTGCTAAAAAGTTTGGTTTATATGTCAAGTATTTTTTTTCAATTTAAAATACCGAGTGAGGTATTTATGATCGATGTTACACGGCTAAACGTATTAGCGAAGCTATGAATTTTAATAGGATATCGATACTTATGCTATGTTCTAGTGACCATGGGAATATTTATTTGAAAACATTTGCTACGATATTTTCGTCCACACAATCTTATAATACTTTCTATGTTTGCAAATCATTGGAAATTTAAATGATTATTTCCTTTTATGGAGTCCAGCATAAGATATGGAAGTTTATAAATATGTCATGTGTCACGATTCGCGATTTTCGGATAGCCTTCTATAAACAATCAAAATATAAGTAGTGTTTTAGTTTGTTTGCATATGGATATCTTAAAGTTTCGCGATGTGTTTGCATAAATGTTTTGAAAAGTCACTGTTTGTTGTGTGAATTCCGAAATGGCTGTTTTGACATTAACCTTGAATTTTAACACATGGATAAACCGCAAGCTCATAAATGCGATTTATTCATATTATATAATCTACGTTAACACGTGATTTCTATAACAGCTACGTGATATTTTTAGAACAAAATAAATTAAGTATTATTCGATGTAGTGGATCAAGAAGACAAACACATTAAAATTTATTATCATATGATAAATATATATATTTTTTTTATAAAACGAAAAATACCGAGATATCAATATGAACATTTAAAAATACATATTTTTTCTTCTTTAAGATTTAAAAAAATATTTGGCATTACAGCTAATACCAATGCGCCAAATATTTTAATGTTGAAAGATCATACGAATGAAAAAAATCGATGAGAATTTTAGTAATGTAAGTCACTCGAGGTAAACTCAAGGTAATTTGACATCACAAACACCCATGTCTTAGGTCTCAAATTTAAATTGAAAAATCTAAATTTGACATTGACTTTACTGGGAATCGAACCCAGACCCACCTGGTCGGTAGAGGAAGCTCTAACCAACCAGACCACTTGTGTCGGTACCAATTCTCAATTCGTATAAATATTTTAGATTTAATATTTTTTTAATCAATTGATAAAATGCCAATATTATAACAACGTATAAACGAATTTCGCTCTCGTCTGGATTTGAGAGCGTATTTCTACGTAATTGAAAAATAGCCAGACCATACTGTGGTTACTGGTGAGTCAAAATTATCGGATGTCTATGTAGCTGGCAACACGTTGGTCTATAGACATGCCAACGTGTTCGAATTTTACTTTATAAAACCACAGAATCGCCAAATTGAATTTTCATTTGTATTGATAGACATTTTAAAATTCGAACTTCGTCGTTAAATATTTGCCTCGTGTTCATATTCCATGTTCGATTATTGACCGTATCCCAATTTTTTTCGTCATACTGAGGAAGGAATTGCGATAGTAGTTTTATTAATCACCCTTCTTGTGAACGTAATTGAATAGTAAAAGATGAAGGTTCTCTTTCACGTTGCCAATATTTGCGTATTATAACGGTCGTTGGTTCGCTTGCTAACCGCCGTTACGACATCATCATTGTTTAGTAACGGCCGCTGTGTCTTTCAAGTGTCGTTAGTGTTTTATTGTAATGTTATTCTCCAAAGAGAAATCTGTGACATAAGACATATGGGCAGTCAATTTTAATCTAATTTAAAAGCAATCTAATTTAAAATCTAAGTAATAATGGCCAATTTAATTGTATTATTTTTTTTATCTCATCGAGTGTACAAATAATATTATATAGTACAGATATAACTGATTACCGAGATAAAATTCGCAAATCGGAAGCTTTAATAGGTCAAAAGATAAGGTGTAATATTTAATATTGATGAGTAAATTATAAAGTTTGGGAGCATAACCTTTTTTTCGGGACTTCGCTTACCGAGTGTAAAAATTAACGATTTTCACCTCTAACGGCGCTGTAATTAATTCCGTAACCGTTTTTGAAGCGTGGCTCAATAATTTTATTTTTTAAATTTTTCTTCGAAATCGCAGCCTCAAATCTAGCAATTAAATTTTATTCATTGCCGCTTACCGTTGGTAGGTAGTGGTTTGTTTTTCTATAACGCTTTGTACGGTAATCGGAGAGCATTCCCTCCGATAGCATCTGTCTCGCTCTGACTGGCTTAAAAATTAATTGGAAAACAGTGGCATTAATGCTTACATTAATTTCAATACGTACAATTAATTTGTTCGTCGTGTTTTTGTTATTGTTTGGAATTACTTTTTAATTGATTTTTACAATGCGACAATATTTGTTACGTAAATAAGTTTCATAAATTTTTTCACAGTCTGCTTAAAGAATCTCTACTTTTGTTATCGTTACCTATACCGGTAACTAGGGCTTGTCGGTTTTCAAAAACCGGTTTTTTGGCTAAATTTGTGACATTCGAAAACCGGTTTTTCAACATCGTAACCGGTTGTGCCAAATTTTCCATAAACGAGACTATAAACATAAGGACAGAAAATTTGGATCTTTTATTTGATGGCTTAAAGACCATATGCCCCACATCATTACCCAGCGAAAGGGTATTTTCGATATCAGGAATTTTTGTTACAAAACGATCAGTGGACGCTGTGTGTTTTCTTAAATCATATTTTCTGAAGAGTAACACCAAATAATTTCCTGTTGTGCATTATAAATAAACAACATAAAAATATTGAACTTTTTCTCACTATTTTAATTGAATTATCCATTTTTTGTAAAACTTCGAAAACCGGATAAAACCGGTTTTCGGTTTTTGTATAAGCCCTACCGGTATCTCAAAGCGCAGCAGTCATCATATCGATATTTTCAAGAAGTCACATTTGCACAATTCACTTAAATATTTTAACTGTCCATATAACTTGTTTATGACCGATATTATCTTTCAATCTTAGTGAGTTTATAGGTTAACGGTTGCAAATTGATACTCATGGATAAGTAAGTGTCAGACTCAGGAAGCTTCAAATCAAGTTTATATATGAGATGTTAGTTTTTCCACCAATTGCAAGAGATATTAATTATGTTATAGAATTCATCGAAATTTCATACACTTTGATGTATCGTAACTGCAATAAACATTTAATGCCAAGTATATTTTCAAACATGATGTTTTGTATTCATTTATTTTTTTATTAGCTCGTTTAATCGAGTATTAGATGCGGTAATCAAATAATTCTATTCATTAAAACAAAAGTCTAATAACACTTTAAAGTTATTGAGATAATCATCTATAATCAAAACATATCTGTCAGGCAATATTTATATGGTAATATTCTAGGAATTAATATAATATCGTTATGTAATTTCATTCTACTCCGAACTATTCGTAATTTATCTTATTACTATAATAATAAGCTATTCATTTATTATTTCACACAGCAAATTATAGTGAAATCCTATGAAATATAAACTTAATTAACTTGCGTACATATCAAACGATAGTGTATATTATAAATAACATAATTTCCTGGAACAAAACGCGTAAACATTGTGTTTATCTATCTTAAACGAAACATAACCCAAACATTTTCATTATGGTAAAGCTCTTCCGTTCATACTTTGCATACCAATTTAAGTGGCGTGATATCTTTGATTGTCACATGAAAGCCTTAATCGGATTATAGTGATAATAAGCCTATCTTTATTTTGAAAAACTTTATGTTTATTTTACAGCCAATTGTTTACTTCTTGTGAGTGAAGTTAGCAGTATATATTTCATTCAATACCCATTTGTCTGGCCAGTCTGGTCATCTTAACTGTGTGACAGTATTTCTGAATCTAATAATATAGTAACAGCGATGACGTAGAAAATTAACCCGGTGAATTATCGATTCGATAAAATTTTATTACTACTGAGTTCTTTCATTTCAATTTATCGGTTCTTTTTTTGGCCATGCGTACGCCATTCTTTCGGCCTGTTAGTGTTTCTTTGTGCCACTTTTATTGCAGACATATCAGACGCTCTGTATATTTTGGATCGAGCATGCTACCTTTTGTTTGATCGTATTCCACTCGAAATAATCTATGACTTTGTATTTTCTTTTCGGCAGTTTTATTGGTATTTATTAATTATACGGTTGACACGAAATAAAATAAATCTTACCTGTTTAAATGGACTTGGAAAGATTCGATATATTATCTTTGCAATTCTTGTCAACCGCCAAAGACATTCTTTTCTCTATGTAAGTAAGTAATGTCAACGCGAGGAACACAAACATCATTATTATCTAGTATATTATGTATCATGTTAATAAATAAATATCAATTTTCGACCACTTGTGTAATAATGTTAGAAGATTTTAAATATTATACAAACACTTTCAATCTCAAATCGATATTTCGCATATGTAACGAGTTAAGATTTTTCAATTCCTTCGTTAGTCTAATGGTATATGCTTTGTAAAATTTTACAATTATTGTAGTTTTTTAATTGGTTTAATTTTTTTCTCATGTATAAAGAAATCGCTCATTTCACATGTTATTAGTAAATAATGTCTTAATAAAAAATGATATCTAAGTCTAATAAAGAAATAAGTTAATTTATTGACAATTTTCGACTTACTTTGTCCCTAATGTCTGTTATTTTTTTAGCATGAATGATTCGTATCGATTTTGCGTCTTGATACGTATTTATTCGGTGATATCACGGTACAAAACTGCGAATTCGCCGAGCCCTTTTTTAAAAAAAGTATCTTATCTATTATGTCAATGCGACTGACTGATGATACGGTGTAGTCACAGCTATAAATATATTTTTTTCGATTGAGTAAATATTTAAAGGTTTCGTCGAAATAACAGTTGCCGGAAAAACAAATAGGTCTGTGTTTGCGTGTTAAAACAATGTTTTCCATTTAATATTATCGTGGTTTTGATAGTATTCTTTATGTTCGCAGACATGTGAAGTGTACTTATCGTTTGGATAAATTTCGCTTCGATTCATCTATTGAATACAATAACTTTATATAAGTATTATTCATAAAAATAAAATACATTTTTGTATTTTTCTGTTATCGGTGGTCAAAACATTTTTTCCGTCAACAAAATGAACGTCATCAAACCAAAAATACGATGTTATCTTTAGACACTTTTTTTAAATACCACCCTAACCTAACATACCGTCAGATTTATAAATTAGATTAAGGTGACCGGAAAAATTTTGATTGCGCCCAAGACTGACTCAAATACGTTGTTAGGTGTTGGGTAAGGTTAGTTTGAATTGTATAAAAGTTTTCTGTAGCCTCCATCGTGTCATTTATATTTGTGTATAGTATACAATATGTTAAATTAATTGTATATATTTAAAAAAATGGAAAAAAAAGTGTTTGACCCGCGATAACAGGAAATTATTGAAACGTTTTTTTTTTATATTGATTACAAAATTTTGTGTGATGATCATGACTAGTTAAGCTCATTATACAAAATTGCGGAATTAGTAGGTACAGAAAGAAAATATTTTTTAATATTCCTTTTAACGTTTGCTACGTTTCAAGATGCTAATTCCGTTACAACAGAGAATTGACGCCACTAGACCATTCCTTAATTCCTTTATGTGAGTAAAGAAAAAAATAATATCTGATTGTTTATCCGCAAATTGTGACGATAAAATATACGATCTCTGATTTCTCCAAAAGTTACAATGTCCTCATTATTTCGGTTGACATAATTTGAGTGTTACTCGCTGTTCGTGACGCGAGATTGAAATCTTTTACCAAATTACATTAAACTTCTTTGATATTTTAATCTTGCGTCTCAACAAAAGATTTTTCTCGTCTTATTTAACAAGCCGCATTAAAATGCCATTCTTTTTGTTTGCCCTGTTTAATTTACTGACCTGATTTCGTATACAACGAAATTTAAATGTGATCACTCCCTTTCCATATATTTTCATGCGACGACTTTTCTCCGAGGTGACCTTTAAGTCAGCATTATTCCACGATATAATCTATATTCAATAGTTTTGTTCCCATTTCTTCCAATTATTGTAATTAAAATTAGCGAAAAAAGCAAGAGTATAAATTATATGACACAAGGTCTCGTTGACCTTTTTTTTCTCATCAGCACTGATTCTCAATTGGGATCATGATCGCTCGCTTCCATTTCCACTCTTTATCTACCGCAATCCTCTTTCATCTAAACATTTTAACATATGCCATCCAACCTTCATTATACTAGTCATAGCAAACTATTTGCTCAGAGTAAAGGAACCTGCAGTCTTCTATGTCCTCGAGTACGGCGTTTAGGCTTTATACATTTTTTTTCTTTTCATTAATATACACCAGTGTTTCTTAACCTTTTAAGTGAATCTGAAAATATGTTCTCGTACCCGCTATAAAATCAATCAATCGTATGTTAATAGATATAATGTAGAACATAATTTTGCATGTTAGAAGATCCGTAGTCAGTGTTATTGGTCTATATACTAAGCTAATGACCGTTGATAGTGTAACTAAATGAATGTTAAGCCTCAAATATTAAACATACATATTTTAAAGTTCGACTGATTTATAAATCCGACATAAATAATTCAATCTTTTATAAACCCGCATAATAAATTCGATTATTTCCAAAATAATAATAATCTTTCGGCGATAGATATTTTTACTGGAATAAGTTATTCTCGGCGAAATATCACTGCGGTAATACATACTATATAACGGATTATATTAACACTGTCAGCGTGAAAGGCTATGTCAGCCTCGGTTGTTTGTGTGCTGTAGGGAATTATAACTTGTATTAATTCCCTAGCGCACTGAGTTTAGTGCGCGTACAAAGAATTGAATTAATTCACATGTTGGCCTTCCACATGAGAAAAATCCCAAAGAGAGAACGGCCGAATTTTCACAGACTAAATTATCCGAAATGCTGTGTATATACTAATCCCTTTTATTGACGAATTTATGTGTATATTTTGAGTAATATTGACCCAAGAGATCTCTCGAGACCGAACGAAATTGTGGTATAGTTTTACCAATATATCTTTGTCAAACTGTACTGTACTGTAACTGTAAGATTTGTTATAAAAAAACACATTTAAGTCCGTCGCGAAATAATTTGCTGTAACTATTAAGTACGTGATATAGAACCAATTTGAAATACGTACATAAAAAACGGATACGCTGACTTATATTTAATTAATAACGGACTGTGCCGACCTATTTTCGCAAACTTCAAAGTAAATTTACTTACGTTAATATCAGCTTATTAAATTAATATATTCATATAATAAATCGACAAACATGTTGCTATGTAAAGTTACGTTCGATTAATAATGATATAATGATATTATTATGTGACATATCGAAAAATCAGCTTCTTTACACAAAAGGGTACTTTTTTAAATTGACATCGCTCCTTTGCTGATCGAACAGGTCTTGTTTAGATTATTGAATAAGTATTATGAATTATGCAGTGGTTTATTTAGGACATGTTGAAAATTGATAGAATATATATGGCGTCTAAAAGCAAAAACCGATAAGTCCGCCATATATAACTTTTTTTTTATTTCGCGTTTAAATTGTTAGTTTTATCGATAGTTTACTTTTTCCAATTAAGAACAGTATTTTTTTCAATCATTCGATCGCTACTTACAATATTAATAAGCAGAATAAAGTTTGACAAATCGCCATTGAATTTATACGGTTTCGGCGTTTTATTTTTGTCAACTTCGGGAAAGCGTTATTTTTTTCATATTCGTTTATCGGTTTTGGCAAGTTAAGTATCATTACATATTCTATGAAATGACTATGTACATATATGTATTTTTGTTAGATTTTGACAAAGTGTTCGTGCGTTTCTGCAATGTTTGTTTTTCACATGAAATCCATCGTTACCGGTCAAAATTGAATTGATGCAATTAACCGTTGCTTTGGCGGCGATTCATAAGCCTGCACTGAAAGCCGTATTTATTAAACAGAAAATGTTCTGAGATTCTATTGAAATTGCCGAAACACAGATTCAACATACGTGTGCAATTTTCTAATGTTTTGCCAAATTATTCGCGCAAACAGCATTACAAACCTAACCTTTGCATAGCCATGTAGATAAATTTAGTATTGGTCAAAGTCTTAGAGATAAAAATTGCCAAATATCTTGGATTTTCTACGTGTCTTCTATTTTCAGTCATAAACTTTATTAATACACCGATAAACTAATTATAACTTAAATCTTTTCTTTGGGCTCTGATTGTATTTTTACATTATTGTCTAGGTATATTCTTCGAAATACTCAACATCTAGCACGATTCTTTGTCACAGTTTCAAAATTCAAAAGATAAATATTGTTTTTATGTACTATATTTAAAAGTAAATTAAAATAATGCATTTTTTATGCCGTGTTCTTTTAAATTGATACAATTATAATTCTGGAAAGGTTCCCATATATTATTATTTGATTTGGCATTTACTTGGTAGAACTCCATTTTAATAGGGTAAAATATCAAGGTATTTCAGTTCTACTGTTTTAAAAAAAAGTTAAAGGTTGATAGCTATTTCGGCTTACGCCGATGGCGTTCTGACGATGTTCTGACGATGGCGTAAGCCGAAATAGCTATCAACCTATAACTTTTTTTTTAAACTGTAGAACTGAAATACCTTGATATTCCCATATATTGTTTGCAAATGATCTGTTTTTAATACATGTTAGTACATTAGATTATTCACAAAAAAAAATGATTAAAACATACTTCGTTTATGCATATCAATGAAATCTTTTTACCAATACAAAAGCAAAACATTATTATATGTTGAACACTTTCAAAGAAAAAGGAACATAAAATAGAGGATTATGTTCATCAGTCAAAATTAATATATTCAATAAAAGCAAATTTTAAAATTTTAAAATGATACTTATAAGTTTTCTTTTGAAGTGAAACTAGTCTTAGTATATTTATAAAATTCTCTTTTATATATATATATATAGCCTTTCTTAAAATGCTTAGAAAAAATACTCTAAAACGAAATTCTTTTGATATAAAAAGTATATTTCGGTCGTTGTCTTTTCAACTTTTTATCGCTATTATTAATCTGATTTTTATTTGCGCTGCTGGAGTCTGATTGCTTGCGTAGATAATTTTAGTTTTTTTTTCTATATTCGGATGAATAAAATTAGCTCATCCCGAAAAAGTTTCAAATACCCTACCCACTTTCTGTGATACGTTTTCTATTTCAGTTCGTTTGATAGTATTTTTTATTTGTCGATGCAGCGTACGTGAACTTTGAAATTATCACGTAATCCACCTCCCTCCTCTTCCGCGTTTCCCTTTCTCTCATTAGTCGTACATTGTGCGATATTTCTACGAGCCTCTTCTTTTTCAATCAACTAACACTGCCAGTCGCCAATTTTTTCATCCGTATATAAAGAAATCACTTCCGTATACGTTCAAAACACCAATATCGCGGGTGAAAACACCTATAAATGTAACATTAAGCCCCTCCCCTATACCTATGAGGGAGTACGTACAGCATTTCATGGATTCCCTCTTATCCGCCAATCGCTTTGCTTTCTGCATTGTCATATGAATAATATTTTTGATTGATTTTGTGGTTTATTTGACAACCATAATTTTCTTCTTATATATATTTGTTTATTATTAAACAATTATTCAGAATTATTCAATTGCACGAGAGAAAAATAAAGCATTATTAAGATTGATATAACGTCCATTTTAATCAATTTTTAAATACTTAGTTAAATTAACGAAATTTAAATCGCGATTTACACATAACATAGCTTTCGATTAAATTATATGTACTAGCTGTAAACCCGTGTATAATTCTTTTACAACGAAATAACTTTGTTTTTTTTCCTATCAAATTATGTAATATTTATTTGGAATCAATGGGTAAAGTTAGCTACGTCGCTCAGTTATCATTTACTATTCTCACAATGAATGATAAGTATGATATTATTCTTCTTAAGTGATTATATTTTAAATTATTGTAGCATTTAAGATATGCGAGGAAAAATATTCTCCAACAAAAATTATTAATATCTTAAGATATATTTTCTATGGGTTAGGTTAATTTTAACCCAGACGTTTCTTACGTGCTACTCGAAAATTCGCCATAGAAAACCCTTTGTAATAGAACTATATAAAATCTGGTAAGCACCTCTTAAATTTTCGGGGTTTCACAATTCTTTGTACCGTTATTAATTTCTGCTTTTCAATAAAACATATTGTTTGCCTTGCTGTCGATGTAATATAGAATTGCAACGTCTGACTGAAAAAAATATTAGTGTCGATTCAGAAGAATTACTACGGCCAATAAAATATTAAATTTACTATTGTAACATGTATAGTATACTTAAAAAATTCAACGGAGCTTAAAATTGTGAATTTGGATATTTAATTCTTTTATCTTCGGCATACAATAAAGGGTGATATACTATCATAATTGATTTAACGGACGGATCATACTTCCATTCTTACGATCGTTGCGTAAATTGTGTTACATTTATCTTCCTTGGTATCATAAAATTTTGTGCTATGATTTTTTACATGCTTTTTCGAACTCAATTTTCTGGAAAAAACAGACGAGCGCATTTAATTTCAGGTTATTTTTCACGTACGATTTGAAAGAATGCAATACAAACATGTTTAATGAAAGGTTTGCACTATACGCAAATCTCCAAACTCCACAAACTGCAACATTCCAAGGTAGCGTAAATACTTTATATATCTATAATGGTATTTAATTAATACAAATCAAAATATTAAACAACAATCGATAGTTAAATTGTGTGCTGTAATTAAGTCGTTCTACATTTTCGATATTGCGTGATTTACTCAATTTATATTACTGACTTTTTCCGCTGAACATAGACGATATTTTTGTGGCATGAAGTTTCGGGTTATCGTTCGTTTCCCCAATTTACCAAGTTATCTTATGATAAAAGCTAAGTAGTTACTTGTTTTTTCCGCGAAGTAGCTGTGCCTGACTTCAGTGCACATTTCGGTTGTAAACATCGATGCTCATTTTTTTAATGATTTTCGCAAGCGTTTCAGATAAGATAACCCGACCAAATTCGATATAACATGCTCTATGCCTCGTATAAAATATGTGAATGGCATGAGTGATAATAGCTGTAAAGTTGTTTAATTTGCTGAACATTGTGTGTCTACCTACGGCACTGTTTGTAACACCGACTTAAGACTTGAGACTTGAACTGATGTGGTATATATATTTTTTAAATGATGTCCTGTTCATTTTACCAATTTTACGCCTTTATTATAAATACAATATTAGATTATATACAATATATGTATATGAAATAATAAAACACTTTTTTGTACTGAATCTAAAATTTATATATTAAGGTCAGGACCGGTTTCGCTCGTCAAGACCATTTAAAAACGAGAAAAATATACACCATTCATACAAAACGAAGCAAGACTAATAACGGTGTAACAGACAGTTGGTAATTGAAATATGAAAGTAATTTATCGATAATGATACAAAATATAAATAAGTGACACTAAACAGTCAAAATGTTTAAGACCTCTTACAAATAAATGTTAATAATTTTCAATTGAATCAAAAACTTATCCAGTAAGAAAGGTCTCAAACAATAAATCCAAATGTATTTCTAAAATAATTATTATAAAAATGATCGAAAGGGGAAAATTATAAATTGTTACGAGCAAAACCGTTCCTGTCTTAATAAATAAATTGTGGAATTGGTACAAAAAAATATTTTATTTTTTAATATAATACGTTTCCGCCAAGTATTGATAGTGAATACTTTCTTCAAGTTATATAAATATTATACATATTTAGTGATTAGCGATTAATCACTAAATATGTATTAAGTACGCTACGGTTATCGTATCAATATTTTCATCGAATTTTATAGATAGGCATTTTTTTACTTACTTCGCATTCCTCTACGACTAATATACAGTTAAATAGTCCCTGCAAAATATAGAATATTTGTTTTTTTATATGTTATACATGCACATCTTTTTACGTGTTATTCGGAAAGGAGCAAGATCATTTTTCGTTGCAACACGTATGTGTTCATAATCTTGCATCCGGAGTTCTTGTAAGAAGATTTTCTGACTAAACTCGTTTCATGTTTTATCTTCCATCGATATCTTCAGACATTTACGAACGTGAACTCCGAACAGAACTCTCGTAGCTTTCAATCGATTCAAGAATTCGATGGATGTTAAATAGCCATCATTTAGCAGTGTTAACATATTTGAGCTCATGTAGTATATAATAAAAAATATTCATGTATCAATTACTATTGATTTCTTTGATTAACGAACAATACAAAAACCGCTGTTAAAAGTAAATAAATGAAGTTACCATTTTGACATTCTATCTATCATTCGAGTAGTATTGTTTTTTTTTGTTATGCCTTTTAAAGTTTTCACTGATATTGAATAAATATTAAAATATTACTTCGATTTCAATGCTAGACCAATCTGATTCCACACAGCCGTTGAATTTTGGATATAATCCACAGATCCATTAAAGCGCCTGCTAGCTATTTAATCAATTAGAGAAAGCGTGTATTAGTTTGATTTCAATAGAAATTGATGAATATTTTTCAAAATGCATCCATTATGAACCCAGACCAACATTGGTCAAATCGTTAATTGAGAATTTTCGCCTATATAATTTTGGCATGTGATAATAATAACGAGCGCGCCCAGGTCAATTGACAATTGCTTTTGGTGGATTGCGCGTATATTAATATTTTCACTGAAATATTCTCAAAATAACTAATAACTTTTATCAGTTATTTTATGTGCTTAGAAATCAATCAATTTGAGTAATATTTATTTGTGTTCTACGCTGTTGTGTGCATTAATTATATCAGTAATATACTTATTTATGTCAACATTGATATACTTACGGACATATTTAACCATACAATAATACTATCATCTTCGAATACCAATAATATATAATTTTGTTTACGATTGTGATATTGTCATATTATTCCATAAAACCGTATAATATATTTAGCCCGCTTTTGGTGAAAATAAATTTTCCACGTAGTTTGCTGGAAAATTTGTTTTTTATATTATTAATGGTAAACCCTTGCCCCGCTTTTTTTATCATCTGCTGTAAATCACGCTGATTCATATGTAGGAAGCTTGTAAAGTAACCCAATAGTTTTTTAGATGTATGAGAGTCAATTAAAGTACCCTTCCATACTAAAATTCTTTTATAAAAACCATTCACGATTCGATATAAATATTGCGCATATAAAATACTTTATATAGAATTTAAGACACGCTTAAAAATATGTTATTTCTTTTCAACGTTGACTTAAGTTTTTCGTCTTTGAGAATTAGGAGTCTTTTTAACAACAAAATTTTACGTCGTTATGGTTGAAAATTTACTGATAAACTATACTTTGTTACATTGGTAACGTGATTAAACTTCACTGTGATTAATATTCATAATACATATTCTACGGGGTTGTGTTCTGAATGTATAATATTTAAAATATTTTATTCGTTATTCAAACACTAAAACGGAATTAATACTAGCGACTCGAAACAAAGGGACGTCTAATCAAACTGGAAACGTTTTCTCTCCCGCGCAGCCTTACGGGGAGGGATTGAAATACTGGTTTGTTTTTAACGTACTGATACAAAAGAATTTAAATGTATGAAACAATCTTATAAGTAGTCAAATTTTCGATCATTAATTATTTGATTTTATTCACAAACTTGATGCATTATTTCCTCGGCTCAGAAACACATTTACCGCTATCATAATCATTGTTGGTTTAAAATGATATCGTGTTTTCATTGTGAGACATTGAACGTTTAAAATTGTTGATTAATTGATGCTGATGGAGAAAAGTTAAATTAATTTGACAGAAGATGTCCACGAGTGTCAATACTGCCAGACTGATAGTATCTGATATAAAATAAAAATCGATAACTTTGTTATTCCACTGGTTGTGTTATTGATAGTGTCATTCGCTTCGCCTCGCTGAGAAGCATATTCATACTAGCTATATCGTAAGGTTATTTATTTATAAAGTAAGCATTGATCCTTATCGTGCAATATTACACCATAAAGGTGTGGATTGAAATTCGTAAATAAGTTTCCACGAAGTCACCGCGAAATTCAACGAAAATATGATTTGTATTTATTTTCGTGACGCCTCTGCTGATATTGCAGATGAAAGAAAAGCCAATGAATTGTTCTCTAAGTCCTCGTGCTTTTAGACATAATTTTTTAAAGTTTTCTTTTCAACAGAAAGTATCATATTTAAAGATCGGTTTGAATCACGAAAGCTTAATAATGCAACCATGCATGTTCCCGGTATTGCAACCTCTAGTTATGAGATAGGTCATGGAAATTGAGTCCCCAAAAGCGTGTTGGGTTTTACAAAATTGTATTGCGTCACGCGCGAGGATGCTACATGTTCAATTACGTTTTTAATGGTTTTTTTTTGCCAGATACAACGCTGACGAATAATTTATAGGCATAGTTAATTACTTCGTATAAATGAAATACGTCACGATATTCCATTTGCGTTAAGTTAATAAATGTGACGATTAAAACTATTAAACTTTGATCTTACTTATTATAAATTAATATCAACGATTATTTTATGATCATTAATCAGCTTAGTCCGAGTTGATATGTATATTATGAACGTAAATCAATTATGAAATAATGTATATTTGACATGATTTGTCGCACAGCACAGTGTGTACAGGTTGAGAATGAGTTTGTTTTGACCGTAAATGTTGATAATATATTAACAAATGACATTGTCACCTGTTGTTAAATATTTGTAGCCATAGATAAATATCCACATCGTCTGCTTAAGAGTGTAAAGCTTATAAATCTAAAAAATAAATCAATCAGATACCAAAAGTGGGCGATTTTGGACGTATCATATTTGGCCCGTTGCCACATAATTTTACTTAACGACTTGCGTCTATATTTCAATCATAAAAATTATGATATAATAGGATTTATTATGTTCATAATTCTATAAAATGGTGGTTTTTATGCCGACCTTGTTCGTATACGTTTCAAATATTTTATATTCTGAGTCTTATAAACATACACTATTATATGTTTTTATAAGTGTACTCTAATGTTCTTCTTTGCCATTACATGTTACCCAGTGCTGACCTTGCCGGTATCACCTTCAAGGTTAGTCGATATCGTCTCCAGTATTCTTTGATTGTGTCTCGCAATATTAAAAACAAAATGTTGTGGTTTCTACTCCTTATATAACGTAAAACACGTAAAGAAAAATATCGTTGGATAAAGTTTATTTTACTGTGAAATGTTTTATTTCTCTCTTGACTTAATGCGAAATTCTACTAATGTAGTCATTGTATTATCTTTTTATTTTAGGAATTGTTACCCTCAGTTTTCATATAGCATCCTATCAACGCCATTGATTTTTACTCGTTTATTTTCAGGTAGTATCGTATAAAAACCTAGTATGATTGAACTTCATATAACTGTAGCGATTAATAATATTGTATGTATGTATATTCAAATTTACTGTGACTGTCTCGTTGTTGTACGATTGCAATTAAATAATTTATGCAATGCAGATATTTATTATATGTAGATTCCAAAGATTAATAATTTCCGAAGTTATATGTGTGTAATACATTAGAAGTGCTGTATCGACGATTTTGCAAATATTAAAATTAACAAACTTTGTTATATGTATGAGAAACTTCGACGACTTGTTTTGTTAATTTATGCTTGTTCATAGTTGTTTTATTTGACTATACATAAATAAAAGCATGAATGAACATTTTAGCTTATTAGTAAGATTGACATCCATGGTAAACCTCTACTTTTCCACGTGCCGAATTATTTTTACGGCAGGTTATGTCGATCGATATCGATATTAATGTCGAATAATGAGTGTTTATGTTGTCGAGTTGAAGTAATGAAGCGCTCCAACATATTGTTTTTATTGGTCACAGATTACGAGGCCGTAAATCAATTTACCTCAGAGCGCGAGTTAATATCCCTTTTCGTCAACATCCGCGCTCTTTTAATTATCTCCGATAAGTTGATCCGCGTTGATGGAGCGGCCGATCGGGCCCCTCTCCCGGCGACAGACGCCGCTTCCACCGTATCGCCCTGCCGAACGGTTCGGCTCTCGATGTCCGCCCGGTGATGGTCTATTGCCTCCATTCATGGCCGAATGGCCTGCACGAGGACGACGTATTTAACTATTCACTAAATCACCGGTACACGTCACTCACGTATATTATTCAAATTAATTTCGCCCAGCCATACGAAACTATTCGAGCGCACTGTTTATCTGCTCACGTCCAGACAGAACTAACAGCTGATGAGTTGTTTGTCGTGAATCAATCCTCGTATGACAAATATCAATCACCTGTCAATTCGTCAGAATACGCGACTCGCGTCTGTCACTCGAACGAATTATTCTTCTCGAATGTTTGTATATTTTTTAAAGTGTACGCAATTTGGTGGTGCTCACTGTAGGCGGTGACGACGATTGACCTCTTATCACAGATATCTGATTCATCATTGAACGGAATGCATTACATCGCGCGCGCATTACACTGATACTGATCCGCTGTATACAATGCTACCGCAACTTCCCGTTTATCAAATGGAACTTTCCCTCGCAAAATGTTATAAATTGCAATAATTTTGATAAGAGACAAGACACCTACTTTTTTTTAAACTTCAAACCTTAATCAATAATTAAGAAACTTAAACGGATTGAATGACAACATACACTTTTTAAATTAAAAAGAAAGATTATCATTAAAAAACGTTTCTTTCGCACGTTGATGATTTATTGAAGGGTTGTTGCTTTAGTTGTTTCGGCGTCGAAGTTGTTGCCGGCGTCTACATGGTACGGCGGTCGCGTCTTGCTTTCGCCGCTCGCCCTGTACAACTGACAGTTGGAAAACGACCGCCGAAGCGCCGAGCCACCACGGCCCGCTGTCTACTGCTGTGTAGGTGCGCGTCGCCGCGGTGTGCCGTCCAATTGATGCGAAGATCCAGAAGCCTCCCTTAGAGGCAATTTACTAATCAACAAACTGGAGCAATCCATCTCGATAACTGCAAATCAATGAGCTATTCATCAATAATAAAAGTTATTGTCGCACCACAATTGAATCAATCACCTTTTTATACACATCTCTGTATACATAATGTGTTTTTAAAGAGAACGATAAAATGTTTTACGTTTTTACTTGTTCAATAAATTATAACAAATACGTTTTTGATTACAAACAACGGAAATCTGAATTATTTATATTTGTATTTGAAAACTATTTAAAATCAAGTTGAGTCAGGTCTTAATAGAGCGATACACATGAATTATTTGTTCTTTCAAAAGTTTACCTGTTATGCCCCTTAATACGTAGTCAATAATGAATTGTAATCATACTTAATTAACAGAACCGAATTCTGATGTCGAATATTTGACAGTTAAATACAGTATGGCATTAGGGTCTCCGTTTTTGAAATTGAGTATAAGAAGTGAATTTTTTTTTCGAAATTCGCTAGCGAGCTAAATAAAAGGTTCTGGATTAGATACCTTAGTATATATATATATATATATATATGTAATAATTAAACTAGACCAAATTATGACAGTTACTCCACCGTTAGCAAAGTAACCTACCTAAAATATAGAAAGTTAAATGAATGTATTCATTCTGAAGAAATAATCTTAGGGAAATAAATATATTTATATAGTAATACATCCGATAGATAACGTTTCACAATTTCTAATACAAACAACGACTATATTAGGTCTTGCGTTCCTATCATATTCACGCATGACATCGGGACGTACAGCGATTGTTTAAGAACTGCAATACCGGATGACGAATATATCATTACCTGGATTATCAAAATAAATCAATATAAGAAAAAAATGCGGATTTTGGGATCGAACTACCAGACGAATATACATATACCGGCATTTAGATATTTCATTGTAACTACCATTATTGTTTAAAAAAAAAATCTTTAATTTAAAAGGCAGGTTTTTATAAATACTTTACATTTATTTTACAATAGGTTTAAACTAATCGACTTTACAGTGAAAATATGTCTCGAGAATTCTGTATGCTCTGTATTGTGAATGGAAAAAGTTTGAGCAATGTTTTTATAGCGAAGTAAAATTATTATGAAAAAAGTGATAATTATTCTCCATCACAAAAGAAAAAAAAGATATTTTATTTAGAGTATTTACTTATCTACACATAAACACGCTCATCGATCTCTTTCTCTATAACAAAGTGATTTTAGCGCACGTGGCTGATTATTGTGCGAACTTCTATTTGATTATTCGATTCTCTTACACACAGCTCTGGAATAAATTACGGCAGCGGCATTCGCCGTGCGAATTTTCCGCCGTTCGATTTGGAAAAGAAAAACTGCGAATGCTAGGACTCCCCCCCGTCGATTGGATCAACTTCCGTTCGGTGCAAACTTTTCACTCCTAGCCGCGCCGGGAAATGGTAATGTGTTTTTAATGGCGCCGAAATACTCTCTTTTTCTCTGTCGGCTCGTCCTGCTATTTACCTGGCTGTGAAATACGAACTGCCAATTTACCGGTTGGACACTAAAGGAGGCAGTCTGTCTTTGCTTCCGTTTTTGACACTGATGGACGCCACTGAAATGATTTACTGTTCAAGGTCCACCGACATAACACATAGTTTTGTTATGTTGATAGAGAAACATAATATTTGTGTTTTATTATGTCATTGTTTTGTATTTTACAACTTTTTTCTATTTAAAACAGCTTATTTATATAAACAACTTACAACTTCTCTTCAATTAAGTAAATAATTACTTTTATTGTAAGGCAATTAGAGGTCCCTGTTTAATCGCGCCACCGGATACCTGTTAATTATATGAATCATCTAGTTTCAAAAACCATTCTGGACGATTTTTTATAACAAATGGCTATGCATGCCATATTTTTCTTAACCTTAAATTTTATCTAGTTTGTCGAATAAGAGCTTCACGTTTCATTATCTGGTAAAAAAATCATTTCGAAAATTTGGATAATTTGCAAAACCACTCCGTTTGAGAACCGAGTTTTAAAAAGCATTCAAAATGATATCAGATGTTGCAATCTCTGTCGCACACTTATTGAGGCCTCGTATTTTGTCGTTTTGAATCATCTATAATGGATGATGAAGTGAAAGAACTTTATTTTTGGAGAATAATCTAAAGGATTTACGCATAAAACTATATATCACATAAACAGGAACAAATTATTATATATTTCATTTTATTTTGTGCTAGATTTAATTTTATGCAAAAAAATGTATTTTTGATATGGTTATTTTAATATATATATAAATATAAATTATTAAATGATAATAATTTAAGATTTCGACTTGCTGGGTTGGAATTTCAATATTAAATTTGAATCTTTCAAACTATGTACATTCACACAGATTTTGTCACTAACGAACCGGGTTTCACCTTTCGGCATCTTCAGGCGCTCAAGTTCATCCGTGCACTTGAACGCCTGAAGATGCTGAAAGGCGAAACCCGGATCGTTAGTGACAAAATCTGTGTGAATGTACATAATTTGAACGATTCAAATTTAAATGATAATAATTTAATTTATGCAAAGCAAAACAAAAAGAAAACACTATTTTCTACATCAAATATGGCATCTAATGTTTTCGCAAAAAAATTGAATTTATGCCGCACACTTGTGAGCTTGGCCTGCTCAGACTTTGATATTTCCGCGCAGCTAGCCTCTCATCTTAGAAGGAACATTGGTCAAAACCATTTTTCTTAGTAATACTTAGTCGCTTAAGACCGTTTCACTCACCCTTAAATAAAATCTTCTATAAAAAGTGCGTCGACATAATATTGAAAAATCGTACCAATATTGCTGACGTGAAAGGGGCGGGACGATATGGCATTAAATTAAAGTAATAACTCACCGCGTTTGTGGTCCAGCTAAAATGCAAACAGTCAGACGCAAAGCTCGACACGCGAACTTGTAAACTGCTCACATTAATAACAAATTTGTGGCGCCATTGTTGCAATTTCGTGCAATCTGAAGGTACTGGGTTGAGGTCACCCGTAAATCGTTTTGCTTCGCGATTCTGAATATTCGTTGTAGACTTATATATCTGTATATTGACATCAATTTAGAAGTCCTTTATAATTCCAGCTAAGAATACCTCCAGTATAATGGCATAGCCGTACCGAAGGCATTTAATTGAGTTGACCTCTGGAGCGCTAAGCTTAGAAACCCACACAGTTATCAGAAGGTTTCACTTTAAATCTGCACTACAATTTTTAAGTGATGTGTATTTTGATTTTTACATGAAAATAATGAAACCATTGGCAGTCAGCATTTTTTTCTTTTTATTTACAATTTAAGCTTTTTTCTAATATTGATTCTTCTTTGTTTTTTTCAGGTAAGCTGTTCTTGTCTTAACACTATGCGCCGATTTAAGGGTAAGGGAATATTTGTAATAATATATGTATACTAAAACCTTAATATACTGGACTAATGAAGGCGATGGGGTGTTATATTAAAGCGAAAGTTACCCACTGTATAATAAATTTGGTTTTTCCATTAAGGAACTTTACTTTATTTTTTAATTTCACGTACAAATTTCTCGGTTTCATTATTTTGTAACGCGCATTATTTATTTGGTATTTTTTCATTAATGTCATAAAGTTTGCCTTTTTATAACTTATTGCTCCACACATTTGAGACACAGTCTGACTCCATTTTTGCATTACTTTTTTATATAACTATTTTAATAATTTAATAATTTGCGTCAGTTATTATTTTGGGTTTTGAGATGTGATTGCTTGAGTAAACAAGTTGATTGCACTGGACTGGCTTGACGCACTTCTTATTATCGGTCGGTACTATGGCCTCCAATCCCGGGGTCCCGAAATCCCGGAATTGTGATAGTACTAATTTCGGGATTTCTGGAATGATAAAATTTGAGAAAGTTGCGCTAGGGCTAAAAGAAAAAGCTCCGAATTTTTTTTCATTTTAGCAATTCCTCAAATTACTGGGGTTTGTAATTCGAAAATTTTGGGAATAGTTTAAAAAAAGGCCTCGCGTCGTTTCATTTTGGGAATTCCACAAATTCCTGGTTTTTTGAAAACGACATTTTTTTTGAAAAATCCCAGGAATTCAAAATCGCCAAGCAAAAATTTCTCAATCCCGAATTTATGTTGAATATTCAATCCCGGGATTATAAAAATTGTCACAAAAAGGGACCGGTATTGGATTATATTATATTAGCCGGTACACGGGTTAGCTGCTGAAGATCTATGATCACATGCCTCTCAGCTTTAGAACGATAAAGGTTGTTTGAAACAATTTTCACATTCGCATTTTGTTCGGAAAATTTGGTTTACTGTAACAGTAAGTACACAGTTATACAAACGTCTAGCAAACAACTCAGTGTAATTTAATAATGCTCAATCGAGTGACGGATTTATCCGAAAGTAGATAAACCGTTTTGGTTAGTAACTATATAATCGCGACAAATTGAAAAATAAAACCAAGCATTATAATCAGAGGTTCGTGTTTGATATGGGGAATTTCAAACCCCCCTGTACAAACATACTGCCCACAGTCTGATTAAATATATTTGCGGTAGCTAATTCTAATCTGAAACCACAGCGTATCGGTTTCTCAGATGTGACCATAGACAAGGCGTCTATATTGAGTCTATACATAGTTGAACATACTGCTAATCAAATACCTCCCCATGGGGACAAAATAGACGTTGACATGCCGTGATTCGCTGATAATTGACAATGGACACTCCATTCCGGTCGCTCCTGATACACTTATCGGTATGACGACCCTTTCCATATATATAATTGATATCTCTAGTTTAACAATGTATTTTATTTACGTGCTCTTCTTCGAGTATATTGACTTTTCAGAATCTTGACATTAATCAGATATATACGAGAATGGAGGTGGGCGGATTCAATGAACTGTACACTGAGAATTGAATTATTACACTTACCAAAGCTTAGCAAACCAACCATAAATACAAGAAGATAAATATTTTCGGTGTCTGATATTTTTTTCATATCCGCTCCCTTTACGGAGCATATGGTACACACGGTTCCTCCAAGATTTTCTATCTCCCGCCAGTTTTTGCTTTCTCCCAGGTCATCTCAGCGTCCCGTAGCTCTGCTGAGTATATTCTGTGGATAGTCATCAGTGGCCTTTCACGACGTCGGGATCCATCTGGTTGGTAGAAGAGACAGGCAGGGTTCAGACTCTCTCAAAGCATCCGCAGCACATGTCCAAGCCAGGTCCATCGTATCTTTTTTATTTCGGACGTAATAAGAGGTTGTTTAGTCCGCTCTCTTATCTCTGTGCTCCTAAAAAATCATACTATCGTACTCCTAGTATTCGAAGCATTATATTCAGTTAATTTTTGTAGTCTAAGGCAATTAAAGTCCTGTGAAAAGGCATGATCTGTGTTTATGTTTAAGTAAAAGTATGATGAAATACTGTTTCAGTCGTAAAAGAAATAAGGATTACCAAGATTTCGCCTTATCCAAAGTTCTGAAATAGTTTTTTCATTAAGTTCCGTTTCAAGAAAATTCACTGAAAATTTTCGCGGACCCCAATTTGGGACGCACTAACTTAGACCACCATTTTAAATTATTACATCAAAAATTTTATTCAAAAATAAGTCGAGGGGGGAATGCCTAAAATGTTCATAATATATCTGTGGCACTGCTATTTTATGATTGAATCATAATCATTTTATAAAATGAATAATGGTATGACACGTACCAATTTCACTGTAGTGCGTTTTCATTTTAGTTTTCAACAATACATTTTGTTTATTTGCATTTTCGAAACAAAATGCAACAATGGACGAGCGAAAATGAGCTTATGTCGCGCAGTTTGATGCGGTTTTTATTGTGATACAAGCCACAATATTATTTTTTAATTAAAACGGTCGTATAATCCTGATGCAGACGAACTGTGCTTTATTCATTGTTTTTACAAAAAAAGCCTTTGAAAATTTGCTAACCGTATACCCAGCGCTCACGGGGAACTGCGTTATTTGCATTGTTGGTTTTCAATTTGTCGAAGTTGGTTCTTTATGTGCAATTAAAAAAATAACGTAGTAAAACCCATTTTTACGTGGCCGAAATTCACATTGTCCCACTATTTGCGTTCAATTTTTACCGCCGCGTTTCATTTTAGTGCATTAAATATAACTTTTAACTAAATTTTAGTAACCGCTTTTCAGTTTTAATTTTCCACAATTTGCGTCTGAAATATTTAAAATTATGTTAAAGGCTACTAAAGGCATTTGAAGCATTATATTATTTTACATTTGATGAATTACACGACTTTCAAATAAATATATTGAATCGAAAGAATTTTATATAAACACAGAAATATGAAAGAAATCTATTTTGTCGTTCCCTGCAAAAATGTAAAAACAGTGTTTCACTGTATGTATCATCAACTATTGTAGGTATTAACCCTTTTGAATGTTTTATTCCAACCTTTAGTATATGACTTTTCACTTAGTTACGTTTTTACGAAGATGAAGATATAATCTCTACGATACATTGACATCACGGAATGAATCCTCTTGAAACTACACTAATTGCTCCTTTAGCAAAGGCGTAAAAGTGTTTTTACTGATTGAATCGGCATTTACTTGGTAGAACTTCGTTATGATATTAGCAAAATATTGAATTCCACAAAAATTATATTTGTTAAGTTCAGTTTCACGCCGTCGCCAGAACTATGTTTAAACGTAATTTAATTTTAATATATGTAGACCTTGGGATCAAAAATGACCAAATCTACTTTTTCCTGAACAGAGTAAAATACACTTTTCTTGTAAAAAAAAACAGTTTTGATTAAGATTCATATTTATAAAACTATGAGATTTTTAGCGTTGTTAAAAAATAAAATCTGTTCTTTTAAATCAGTTAACCAATATTATAACGATATCTTTTCTCAAAACTCGATTTGGGCGTGTTTGATCCTAAGCTCCTCATGTATACTAGGTTATATGAGATATACGTCATAGATCTCTTCTCATTTAAATAAATAAACAAAATCATTCTAACATTCATATAAAAATAATTTGATCAGTTGATAATGCTCGCGATGAGCCAAACCGGTCCTGATCAAATAAATTTTACGTGGAAAAAGTACTAAAAATCTTTTATTATTTTTATTATAAAAATAATTTATTCAACGTAATAATTTCGCTTTGTCTTGTCTAGAAAACGTAACATGGATAGTTTATCTATTGTTATTTATTTTGACCTTATTAGTTTTTTTTTAATTTGGAAACCATAAGGGTTACTCGAAATATTAGCAATGACAAAAGAATCAATATAGAACATAAAATAATTCACAATATTATTGTCTTAAGTTCAAATACCGAAAGCTATTATCATATCGCTCGACATATTGCTGTTTTTCGAGCGATATTTATTTAAAACACGTAATAGAAAAATAACAATTCAATCAAATGTTTCAATTTACTATTACACTTGTTCAGATTGAAACTACACACAATATTCTACTTTCATAGTGTCCGAATTTTATTGTTAATATTAGGGTCGACCGGTAATTACGATCATACATCGTAATTATGAGGAGTTTTAATGTTTTTTATAGCTCATTATTGTCTCCCTTATTTCACTTTTTTAATATTTCAATCGTTGAAATTTTGTACATTCACATAAGTTTTGTCATTAACGACCCAAGTTTCCCTTTCGACATCTTCAGGCGCCGAAAGAAGACAACGATTCAAATTTTATATTTCAATTCCACCAAGCGCCTTGAGTCGAAATCTTAAAAATTGTATAAAACAATAATATCATAATACATACGATGCACATTATCTAAACTAAATTTTACTGATGTATTTTATCAAAACAAATTTTCACTTTCGAATATTTTAGAAGAGTATTATAATAAACATCATCCTTCATATGAAAATGTCTCGTGGCCGCATTTTTTTTTTTGTAAAAAAAATATCAGTTGCATTTACTAAAAAAATGCATGAACTTATAAGTTTATATTCAATAAAAGACATTATTTTAAATATCAATATTTACTATGAAGCTACAAGCTGTTGGTGGCCGAAGCAAAATCCTCTGATGGCCACGTGCGTCTACCACTGTTCTCGATCGTTAATTATATCGATTCATAGTGGGATATTCGTCATTTATATAGTCTATTTAATTTACAAGATATCGCATAATAACAATGTTTTTTTTGTTGTGCTACCAGTCTGCGATATGTTTATTCTATTTTCACCTGACCTCACGTGTACATTTTTTGGAACCACTGCTCTAGAATACTTCATATTGAATATGGTCACAAAATTGGATTATTTTATTCACGGCGAGAGCGAAAATATTTTTGTGAACCCGTAATATAACATGTAATTTATGGAGAAATCAGACGGGTGAAACATTGCATTTATGAACATGCCGCAGTTGACATGACGCAAGGTCATATTATACATATATTGCATAGAAGTAATCAATATTGGTCAATTCAATGAAATATTCGAATCGAAATATTTTGTTTTTAACACAAGCGTTGGATCAAGTTGTTAGTCGGACAGAAATAGTCGATCCTGTAATCAGTGTAATATTTTGGAATATGAATATTCTTTCTAAATTTGATGGAGTTAAAAGAAGGGTTGAAAATTGTTAATTTATTATATAGAATTTATTATTATGAACTGTATTAGTAAAAACACAATATTCCTTTGTACTTCATTCCACTTTATTTAATATGCCAGGACCGGTTTCGCTCATTACGAGCATCGTCAACTGATAAGAAATATAATTTAACAATGCTATTTATACAAAAATGAACAGTTATAAACAACAATTGGCATTGAAAAGAAAATACCAATTACATTAAAAGTGATTCTAAAATAGCACAAAATTAAAATGTTTAACACATCTAACATATAATTAAAAAGTCATCTCAGATTAATAAATTTAGAATGGGGATTGAAAGTAATTACAAACATAATTAAAATTTGGGAATTCTTTGACAAAGTGATACAATGAAAATAATGACATTAATAGAGTGAATAGGTGTGTTAAACATTTTAATTTTGTGCTATTTTAGAATCACTTTTAATTTAATTGGTATTTTCTTTTCAATGCCAATTGTTGTTTATAACTGTTCATTTTTGTATAAATAGCATTGTTAAATTATATTTCTTATCAGTTGACGATGCTCGTAATGAGCGAAACCGGTCCTGACATAGTAAATAAAGAATGAAGTACAAAGGAATATTGTGTTTTTACTAATATAATGCCTTTCCACCAAGTATTGACAGTGAACACCCTAAAAGTGATATTATGAACTTTTAGGGTGATTAGGGGATTTATGAGAAAATAAAACGAACTTACTTAAATTTGAATCGTTCAAATTATGTACATTCTCACAGATTTTGTCTCTAACGACCCGGGTTTTGCCTTTTGGCATTTTCAGGCGTTCAAGCCATTGGGTTGAAACGCGGTGATACATTTATTTCTTATATAAACACGAAACATTCATTTACTAAGCGTCAGTTCAAGTTCATCCGTGCACTTCTAAATTGCGAAAATCACTTTTAATGTGTCGACTATTAATTCTTGATACAGTTATAATATTTTCATATTAATAAAACAAATTGTTTTTACTTCGATTATTTTATGACATAATCATTACCGGTTTCACTTATCGCGTGTCATCAAGAGAGTTCGCTGTAAATATTGTTACATATTTAAAAAAATAAGATTAATTACTACTAAGCATTTTGTTTAATTATAAAATTTGAATAGTCAACATTAAAATTCATCATTAATTGTTTGATTTATCATTTACTTTGTAGAACTCCATTTTAATACGGTAAAAGATATCTAAAGTATTTAGTTTTACATTTAAAAAAAAATCAGTTTATAGCTATTTGAAATTATGCTATGTCATAACGTCAAACTTTGATTAGTTCTGACGATTGCATGAGCCGAAATAGCTATAAACTGATTTAAAAAAAATGCAGAACTAAATACTTTGATATTTTTAACCGTACTCATCATTAATTAGTACAGTTATTCTTGTAAATTACGATTTATCTTATTTTGTGTGGGACGATCTTCCATCGGCTCAAATATTTTTAAAAAATCTACAAAGTCAATCCAATTCGTCATGGACCTTTCTCTAGTTTACTGTGTTCGCACTCTTCAATCGATACCGTACTCCTCGTAGATAGATAATTATTTAAACTACCCCACGCGTCGTAATTTGTGGCTTATTAAAATATCGTTCTATAACCAAGTAGTTAAGGGTATTGACTTTTCCTATTTAGTTACGGTGACAAATGTTAAAATCTAGAAATGAAAACTTCCATATTAAATTTAATTTGGTAAATTTTTCATTCTACATTTGCTTCTTTAAGAAGTATCATCAGACAGAACGTGGCAAAATTTACGAATAAACTAATAATAAAATAAAAAGATACAAAACACATGTCACAATTTGTAACACACGTGTATTAACAAAGTTATCAAATTCAATTTTATATTAAAAAATGAACTTCTTCAAAGTTGCCGTCGAATCCTCTTAAAGAAGCATTATCAGACAGAATATCGCAAGTTTTACGAATAAATTATAAATTGATTATTATTCTTATGTTATAAATTAAAAAATGAAGGTCGGGTTTTTTCCCCTTTTCTATTGCGATAACATTCAAAAGTTAATACTACCGATTAAAAAATATTATTTTATATTCAGGACGGTAAATCCCAAAGGAAATAAGTACAACGATGGTGCGTGTACTTATTTCCTGTGTAGTGTCTTGCAACCGATTTTCGTGAAAGCATTTCTGTAGAGGTTCATCGTTGAGAGTCAATATACTCTACATTTAGAGCGGGAACGGTATATAATATAAAACATTTAATTTATTTATATTGTATACATTATGGTGTTTACTGCATGTCCAATTATTCGTCTTAAAAATATTTTATTTACTGGTAACATATTTTCATAATTTTATTTTTAAATAATAAGTAACGGTAAGTATTTTATTTAGTCTACAACCTACGAGCTTTAATTTGCCTTGAAGTTCAGTGTCGCGGTGCACACGCTTTCTTTCCCCTAGTTAATTTCAACCGTTTAACTGGGCCGTTAACCTTTCGTTCAAAAGCATGGCGATAATTATTGAAAATGTTGTTTCATACTCTCTCGAACAAATGTTAAGTTTTACGTGTATATTCTGCCGAGGTCAATAATATACAACCAGTTCTCGACTTACGACCACCTCGACTTAAATTTGTTTTCCTTGGGGGGGGGGGGGGTTCTCCGTATACAAACGTAGTCAGTAACGCAGTAAAGTGAGTCCTGCATATATTCATTTCCAGTCAACTTTACCCCTAATACTTTCGATGGATTCGGAGGTAATGTGAAGTTCATTTTAATATAAAATAACTTTGATTATTCCACATATTGTGCTACAAACTGTGACACGTGTTTCGCCTCTTTTAGAGACATCTTCGTCTGAAGTTATTTTATGTTAACTTTACTCCTTTTCATGCTTAATATCTTGAAAATTTGATAATTAAGTGATACATTTTATGATACGCTTAGTTTTATAAATAGTTAAATGCATAGCAAATTATCGCAAAAAATATTAATTTTAATTTTATATTGGTTCTGATGAATGAATATAGGTAAAAAGTCTAAAATCAGATCAATACTAAAATATTTCACAAACTTTGCTTAAGTTTCTGTCGTTACGTTTGGTGAAATTGCATCCAGAATATTCTTTTACACAGTAATTATATAGTGTAATTTATTCCTACTGCACTGAAGTGTGTCGTAGGTAATAGGTACTTCCCGTGGTCCCTCAGGAGTTTCGCCGTAGCCGAGACTGTGAAGAAGAAGTTTCTGCCTTGAATACATTATTAATATGGCATCGGCTTCTGTGTAGAAAATAACGACAGGCCATCGTATTTCATCATTATAGCAGGCATAGCATAATAAGGACCATTTCGCAATTTTCCTCTCGAGATTTTTATAATAATAGAGGATGGTGCGTGATTTGATCAAATAGCATCGCATTTAATTTACAGCATACATTTTTAATATGCACCTATCACGCCATATATTCATAAATATATGTTTACCAACGAAATTAAAACAAGTATTGTTTCCGTCCTGATGTAGTGATAATATTCTATACCGATTGTATCATCCGGGAAGGCGAGGGGCGAAACAATAAAAATAATATTCGGTTAAGAATAGTCAAAAGAAACACTCTCAATGTCGTACCGTGTACGTATATTCGATTTAAAATATGTTTATTATATTTTTTTAATAACACGTTATGGTAACAAACAGTTATGTTACACAGGCACATAAAGAAATGCAATAATAAAACAATCAATATGGCGTTAGCCGATGATAAGGCAATGCTAATCCTTCTGTACTAATGGTTGGCGACCGACTCGGTTATAAACCCGGCTGCCGAAATTTACAAAGATCAAAACATAGTTCGACCGTCGGACCGCCTCAACGGCGACACAGGGAGTATCTACGTTGAACACATAAACTACCAAAATACATATAGTGAAATGAAATGAAATGTATTTACTTCTCAAATATTCTTTGCTTTGTCATCTTTATGCTCGTCAATTACGACTGTGAAATGTGCCAAAGATCAATTCCATGCCCCTGCAACAGAGCCGCTCGCAACCGATTTTTTCTAAATGTGAATATTTTTTTTTATAAGTATATATTTTTAAGTAGAAAAAAACATATGGTACTTTAAACCAGACAGGCCTGATGGCTATAAACTGTTTATGAGTGCATTCAAAGACGTGTATGTGGGTGATATTTTCATCCCTCTCTTCCAACAAATCATATGTTTACACTGTTTGTAGTCGATTTTGAGAGACTGATTTAAAAACAGTTATCATTAAATTCATTATATTCAAAATTATTGTCTGATACTCCTCCATCTTTCGAGTAAACATAATTTTAAAAAAAAATCAATATTACGGTCAACGTCGTCTTATATATTAAATAATTATAGTGACCATGTCACAAACTGAAGTAAATTTTATCTTATTTGTTTTTTTTTATATATATGTTGAATGCGTAGACGTGAGATGCCGACGTATTTTTGTGTAAATGTTTTTTATGACGCAGTCTAATGGAAAATTGTGTTTGTGTTACTTATTTATAAAAAAACGTCTAACTCCATTTAGGCGAATATAAAAACGACTCGATTGGATTTAAAACAAATTTGTTCTGGACGTGCCTTGAAACTAATATTCTATCGTGGAGAAAATATAGTGCCCCGCAGTTGGGTACAAGCTCTGCCTCAATAAATCGATCTGTTTGCAATTTCGCTTGGTTTATTTTTCCATGGAAAATTTACATAGGAGAAGGTCGCGGGAATATACGAACAAATGCATGTCGACACTGCCCTCTTTTTGATATCAAATAAAACATTTTAGAAGAAATTTGTCAATATATTATTTTCACATCTTTTAAAAGATCGTAACTGCACCAAAAACCACATTATGAATGTTAAATGTATGTATAGCAGTTTGAAAATTTCGACATGTGAACATATTTTACCAGCCGCTGAGCCAGTGACATTGGCCCCTTTCAACTCACTTCCTGATGACTGCCGTCGTAATTTTTATACTAATTACGTCTAGGGGACATTTCACAAATGATTTAATTTGTTTCGTAATTGGTTTTCATTTGGGTGTACATCTCTTGGGGCAAAAGGTATAACTGTATCGTAGTTCTTTTACACCTCCACACACTGCTACTGAAATGGTAAACTAGTATCATAGTAGGATTATTTTTAAAACTTATATTAGTGTATTAATGTGATTTTTTAAGTTTTTTTGAAAAATATTTGCAACTATCATGATAAGTGCTTCATGTGTACCTAAGCTATTACTTCTTAAACCCTTTGTTGACTGTCAATTCTTGGCGGTAAGGTATTCTATTGAAAACTAGAACAATTTTTGTACTCATTTTTATTAAACATCGTCATCAATTGACAGAAACGCTCTTGGCTAGCTAAACTCCTTCTGATCTTAAATAACCAATGTGGAGTTTTTAATAAACTACTAATTATTACAATGATTTTTTTAATGTTTATTTATATGTTCCCGATTATGACGTAATCTTTTGCCTCAATGACATCTATCTCTAATTTTTCTCAATATTTTTGAGGAATTCTGCGGTTACTTCGAAGATGTTAATTTTTAATATTATTATAAGTTTATATTTGTGTTATTTTTCCTATTGTGACACGCATTTGTAACACAACATGTGGAATAACAATATTATTAGATATAATTTATATTTATATATTATACATAACATCTCTTATTGTTTATTTCGCGTGAAATCCACATACCGTCTTCATTGTTTTTTTTCAATACAGAAGTAAAGGCGCCAGAGATACGGAGTAAATTATTTCAAGCAGTGTAAATAAAAATCTTGCCGCTATGACAGCTTATAAAATGTCGAAATAACATGAAAGATTTTTTTTTCGTATATTAATCAACACGAATTGAGCGTGCTAGATTTTTTTTTCATTTGCTATTCATATTAATCGGGCCACGATTTTGACCACAGCCCAACCCATGGACCAGTATGTGGTAGTTATTGACTCGACGTTATGTGAGAGCTTTGATTCTTTACCCATGAAACTTGTAATGATGTCGGTTAAGACTTTTAAGACAATTCCAGATAATACTGTTTCACATTTTTTTGTTAATTATGAAGTTTTATTATTTCTGTTTGAATTTTTCCATTCAGCATATATATTATGGAGGAATATTTATAAAACATCCCCGACTCCCTGCACCAGCTAGATTGAGTAGAAATACTTCTGATACAGACGGTGGTTGCCATCAATTTAAATGTTCAAAGTCAGTCGTCGCGTAACTGACACTAAATCAATAACAGTTAAATTATAAAGTTTCAGAATACAAATTTTAGAAGTATTCTTCTCTTATTTGCAAGTTTTCGTGTTGCTTTTTTGTCAAACTGAATTTATAATTGATAAATTCATCCC
This sequence comes from Himalopsyche anomala, assembly GCA_031772345.1. NCBI lineage: Eukaryota > Metazoa > Arthropoda > Insecta > Trichoptera > Rhyacophilidae > Himalopsyche > Himalopsyche anomala. The sequence continues at coordinate 12,420,619 of CM062831.1, forward strand.
TTGAAATAATTCTAACTCTGTGATTGAGCGCTGTCTGGCTTGTAGAACTTTTATTAATGATAAAAAATAAAAATAAATGCTTTTTTTATATATTGGAACTTCTTTCTCTTGGGGAATAAAAATGAATGAAAAACACCCTACGATAAAAAAAATATGCTTTCTTTGCTATACTCAATAACTCTTTGTTTATTTGTATAAAGATTTTTGTTCATATTGTCTATTGCGACAATAATGATTCAATATATTGACGTTGTTAATCCCTCAAAATATATACGAGCTTTATCGGTTGCTAAATTGCTCAATTTCACCCCGCTGTCTTGTTCGCAACATAAATTTATTTCTTCCGATTAATATGTCATGTGGAAAAGCCAGCTTTATTTCATTATAATGTGCGCAAGGAATTTTACCATTTCAATTTGGAAAAAATCATTAGTTGTATTTTTCTTGCCTCGTGTTTGTAATTAACACGCATAATGATGTATTTTTCTACGTTCTGTTTGTTGACTTATTGGGGCTAAAACGTACCCACGCATATCTTCGTTAATATTACATTCCCTTTAAATTGACGCACTAAGCGCGAAATGCGACTTGTGTATTTTAGACGACCCCGATAAATAATCGGAACATTTATTTATTGCCTGCTTAATTAACGCAGTTTGACGTATTTTTCAAACGTAGTCGGTTTTGTATTAATTTACGATTGTATGCAACATTTTATTAATGTATACTAAAGATTTATTTATTAGTCTTAGTCTTAAGAGTCTCCTCAATGGCAAAGTATTGTAATTGAATTAACTTTTTTCAGATTGCATCCCAATTTTCAGATGCATAGCAGGTGCGGTTCTGATTCTTAAATTAATCACAAAGAAATATGAAATTCAAAACACCTCAATTCTATTTTTTTTGAAATGTTAAAAGAATAATTTTGAATAAATATCAAAGTTTAAAAAAAAAAATGCCAGCATTTTGCATAATTTAACTCTTTTTTAATATTCATTCGTTTTTCTTTCTATCTACATGCAATATTTAATTGTTCATTTATTAACTTTTATGAGAAAAAAAACTGAAAAGGATTGAACTTCATTCAAAATTTTTAATTTGATTTACAACAGATAAACTTGTCTGACTATTTATAATTAAGTCATTTTTCAAATGGGAATCCCATTTTTATACAAATGAACTCATTGTTATATAATAAATAGTATTTGTTAAAGTAAATAAAGTATCTATGCATACTAAAACACATTCAAAAATTGATTCCCTTTTCACTGTGACACGTACCTTAATACAAGACGCAAAAAATAAGAAATACATATTATATAATCCAAACATGCGTAGTTAAATGAAATGTAATATACTTGTATTCGTTGTTTACGCTAAAGTTATCATAATAAATAGTCTGTAATGATGCCGTTTCTTCACAACTCACTCTCGTCTGTGAATATATTAGAAGGGAAATAAAGATGCCCGCTATCAGCTTGATTCCATTTGTGTTCATATTAAATGTAACACCGTCAGCCTAATTTCCAATGCTCGTTACTACATAAACCACAAGCTTTCAGGAGAGCGTTAAAACGTAAATTAATTATTTTAACATTTATTTTATCGCTTACAAAAATCCGCACAATTAATGCCTTGGTAATAATATAGTTCTTTGGTAAAAGACTGAATTAATTGATTTGAAAACAATCAATTATTTTTGTTTGTGCATTTCGTTACAGAATAGTAAAGTAGTAAATCTTGCGATGTTTTGTCTGATGATGCTTCTCAAAGATATCAAACACGGTTCAAATTTTAAAAGAGTGTTAAACTAATATATCAATTTGATTTTACAGTAAAATAGGATATTAAATTTTAAGTTTTTTTTAAATATTAAATCCATACAAATATTTGCTATCTACTGAATGAAAAAAGCTTTTGTTGTTTACACATATGTTACATATAAATTATCTAACGCAGGAGTCGGAAAACTACGTCCAAAATCTGACCGGTTGATTGAGTCACAAATCATGACAGAAACTGCTTTGTGCATTGGCTATACTGTCAATTTTTTTACTAAAGAGTGAAACTTTCATTCCCATCGAAATTCTGCGCTGGTATAACTTATAAGCACAAACTACAGTTCATACAGCCTTTTATGTATCTTGATGTAAGTGCAAAAACCACTTTCATTGTTTAAAATCGACGCAACTGAGCAATTGAAAAACTTCATTTCAATAAAGAAACATTAGTATCTAAAATTTCGCCTCTTTATTTTTATTAATTAATAGATGTTAATATTAGTAAAAACACAATATTCCTTTGTACTTCATTCCACTTTATTTAATATGTCAGGACCGGTTTCGCTCATTACGAGCATCGTCAACTGATAACTTTCCACCAAGTATTGACAGTGAACACCCTAAAAGAGATGTTAATATGTCGTTTGGTTTATGGTAAATGTTAATTATAAATTTATCACCTTATTAATGTAAGTAACCACGTAAATAATGGTCAAATACTCTTTACGAATACTTTAAAATTAACGTTTAATACGTAAGTGTTTAATTTAGGTACGTAGTCCAGTATTTCTGGAATGAATCGAAGGCAATCGCGTATACCTTCTTCCAAGAGGTTATGCACCCGATGGATCTATTTTTGATTTTATTGGCTTAGGCAATTTGTTAGAGCGTGAATAAGCTTTTAAATAGTTCGATGTTATTTTGCCATTGACCGTTTAAAATGTTCGCTCTCACATTGTTCAAATTTATTCATGAATCCTATAGCTACGAGTATTGCTTAGAACGCACGGCGAGGTATTTGCCTGTTTTTAATTTTCTTTGAAATATTACAGAGTTGCCCGCCACGTTTGTGTTGTTGAACTTCACGAGTGAGCGAATAGTTAATATTCTTAATATGCAAAATTTACTAAAAGCTATTTCCAACGCGAGCCAAAACAAACTTGCAACCGTTGAAACTGACATGTTTGTTTGCCCATGCAAATTTGTCTTAAATGTTTCATAACTACATAGTCAGAATAATTCTACGAATAGGTCGTATGTGTATGTAAATATATATATATTCGTTTTGATTTCTTAATGCCGAGACGTATGGCTTAATATTCAAATATACGCCGACGTTACACTGGATTTACTGAATTATTATTGTAGGAACCCTATATTATTTTGTAGAAAGTTCGTTTTCAAACTCTTAATTTAATAAAAAATTGTCATCGTCATGCTCTGGAAATGCAAAAAGTAATAATTTAAAAACATATTTTGCAGATGCAGAGACTGTCTTTTAGAACGGCCTTTCGATTGAATGAAAAAATTCTAATTTCGTTCTTTTTATTAATTTACAAAATAATGTTCACCCAGTATATCTAATTGACTTCTTGGATACTGCTTCATTACATTACCTATACATGGATGCAGCCTTACGACATTAAAAAGTTCCCCAACTTGGTTATAACATATCGACTTTGAAAGACAAAAGAACGTAACCCACCGTTTTTTAAAAACAGCTTTTTCGATGATCACAATTTATACAACTTGATACACGTTCAATCAAAATGATGTAAGCTGAAAATGCCGAAATAGTATCTGAATTTAGTGTTAATGTTTGAAAACAGAAGGCATGTGAAAATTGCAACTAGGAAAAAGGAGTCGAAAAAGGGTTTTTCTTTAACAATTTATTATATTAAAATTAGATTAAGTCAATTAAAAACCAGTTTATCAGTCTCCGAGCACTTTAAGGTTTTGTATATTTCATAATTTACCTTTTGCCAAAATCATCAAAAAAATTTCTTTTTCGTTTCCTATAAAATTTGTTATGCGTGAGTTACGTCCTTTTTCTTTTCTATGATCGATATAGTGCACCAAGTCTGGCCTATCAACACCACAATGAAAGTATATCAACATAATAAATTATATATGTCAGTAAATTATAATAATCTAGGTTGTGCAACCTGATCTACGGGATACGAAATTCGGTTCATCTTTGATTTATAACAATTTGTAGTACTATTATAATAAGATTAAACCGCTTAGCTTGTAATTATTTACCGAAAGAAGACGTATTCATTTTTCTTTGTGTTGTTTTAGCAACAAATATAACCAAGGTGCTTTTGTTCACGACCTTACTTTTAAGAAGGTAACAGTACTAATAATATAGATATGAGATAACCCTACTGTTTGTTAGCTATTCTCTCTTTTTTTTTCTTGCTCCCTTTTTGGTGGTTGTTTATGTATAAAACATCATATGCCGGATTCATGTGAATAATATTCATAAATTGATTAAAATGTCTATAAATATGCAAATACTCATTCGTGTATTTGAATTTTCGATCGTATAACCTCTTTGAGGCAGGCGATTTAGGCTTACCAGCGTAACCACTCGCCCACGGTTCAAATATTACTTTATCGGTATACAATTACAAAAACAAGATTATTTTTGGTCAGCGTAATAAAGATTTGTTGTTTAAAAAACTATGTTTTTCTCGGTATATTTTTTCTTATTTAATAAAGAATTAATTGTTTATATATAATTATATAACCGAGTGGTTATATGTCCTAAGAAATTTAATCTTGTTTTTGTTTTTATTTTTGTAGCCAAAGGTTTGAATCTCAGAATGGAAATCAATTTATAAAACTTCTTTAATGTGATCCATTAGAGCTCTGCTGGCAGCAGACGTGTTAAAAAAACTGTTATACATATTGTATTGTACTGTTGTACATAATCATTTAAGTATGATGTAAATATGAAATCGTTTTCAAATATCATTGCTAAAGGTCAGATGCCGTCAGATAATACAAGAAATTCGATAGAATGCTGGGTAATATGATGATTGGATATATTTTTGTTTTTCTCATTGTGTCTATATTAGACAATTAATAGCGCCGCTATCCCATCACGCACTTTATTCTATTGAATGTTCGATAATAAATGTGTTGCGAACTTAATAGCCGTTTCGATGTTTACCTAATTATTTGATAAGAGTATTGTGATTGATATACATTATCTGTGGCAGCTGATTTTCAGAACAATATATTGTATCACTGTGCTGATTGTATACATTGAAAATATGTATTTTGTAATCACGAGCTTAGAATTATTTTATAAAATTTACCTTTAAGCTTATCTGTGTGTCTCTTATTGCATGTATTAAAGTGGAAATTCAAAGTAATCAGTGTATATAAAGCAATAAGGTAAAAAATATCAACTAATTTAGTTCTACATTTTTTTATAAAATGAGTTTATAATTATTTCGGCGTGCGCCATCGTCAGAAATATGAATAATTTTGCATATACTTAGCTATATATACTGTCTAAGAAGAGACACATAATACATCTTGTTATTTGCTCTAGCATCCTAATTTATATTACAATTATCAAACATGACTGGTGTTTCTAAGAACGATAATAAGTATGGGGTTATTCAAGGTAAATTAGTTTGTGATCGATCAACGGATTTCGGTTCGAAGGCATGGATGTCTGTGATGTCTTAACATTTGAGTACTAAATCGTCGAAAATAGGATTAAAAAGCGACGGGGCATAAAGTGACCCCGGGAAAAATTGTTAAATATTTTCATTTAATTTATTGAGGTATCACTGAAGATTACAATAAATATTAGCAATATATTTTTGGTATTCAGCGAAAGGTTGAAATAATATATGTATATATTTTTTAATGTTAGAACCCCGGTAGGAACTCGAAGGTTAAAGCACGGACCGCAACGAGACCGATCAAGTAGCCCTGTAATATTCCTTTTCTCTTAGAAAAAAGTGAGGTCGAGCAACTGAATAACATGCAGTTGTCGTAGAAAAAAATTCTCCTGAGAGAAACTACATTATTAATAAATATGCTCCACATTTGGAATGGACATCGTTGAAAAATATGTGCTTGAACGCTTTCTTATCATTTCGGAGTTTTTAATATCTAGTAGCGAATTCTTTCTCTCTACACAGTAGTCAACACTGAGATCCTCTTCCCGACTATTAATTTTAAGCACGCTCATAAACTGATGGATGTCTAACAATACTTTCGTTATATATATTTTATTTGAAGATTTTGACTTTTCGAGGAAGCGAGGCACGTGTCAGAGTAGATAATAAATGAAATATCAATGTTTTTATATTTTTATTTCGACTATGATCTTAGTTGGGTGTTCCTAGTTTTTTTTTTAAATCTTAACATTCACTTGTCGAAATACAGTGCAAAGTAGTTGCCACTCAAACGTCAATGGAGTTCTGCACGCTCATTATTCAGGTGACCGATTTAAGGGCCCTTCTCCGAATGAATTATTAATTCATACCGAGTAGGGAAACTGGGGCATTTTAATTCCCTGCCGTCCACCGATAAGCATAACAATTAACTTCCGCCCAAGAAACTTTCCACGGGTATAGATATCGGTATCATAATATAACCTTTATAGGTCACAGATGTTATAATGAAATCTTCTTGTTATATTTAAATTATTATAGGGTGAAAAAATAGAAATATTTTAGTTCTATAATTATTATGTTATATATAGTTGATAGCTATTTCGGCATACACCATAAACAGAACTATTATGTTTTAAACTTTTATTAACTATATAAGGCTATTATTTTCAAACCAAAATTGTTGAAACGTGAACCGTGAATGTAATTTAGTAAATATAAATAAAATTTGAAAGTATTTTAAGAAATCAGTTTCAAACCTGGCTTGATAAAATACAAAATATCATTCCAAAGTAATGTAAAACTAAAATTACTTTTAAAATGTATATTGGTTTATACAATGAAATTCTAGTTTCATTTTTTGACCAATTTGGAACGGGCCGTGTTTACAAATAATAGCCTCATATGTACTAGCTTAAAAGAGATATAGAATGCATCTTCTCATATATTCTAACACAAGAAACTACTAGTCCCAGTACAGTTATTTCAATATCAAATTTATGTATATATATATTTTTTTAATTTGAAGTCGTTGAAATGAGTGTGATGTTTTTTCCAATCGATTTTTATCTTGCATGACTTTTTCAATTGAAAACATTTCGCGCATTAGCTGTTAGCTGTAATATCAACTTTTTTAAATACTTGTTTATAATATTGACAATAGTTTTTGATCGAACACTTATGACTGATAAAACTTGATTGGAAGTCAATATCACTAATGTTGTGGTAAATAAGTAAATATTACTTACTATCACTTACTATCACTTACTATTCTGTCCGATTATGTTCAAGTTACGATTGGGGAATTGGGCGCCCTTAATCAATTTGTCGTTTTTTTAAATATGTTATCGACAGTTACTCTACAGTTACTCTAGTTTTTCTACAAGGGTATATTTGTCAAGACTAAAAATATTTGTGTTAGTAAGTTTTATTCGACTTCGACGGTGACATATCGGCATTTTTTTAAAAGTCATAAAATTTTGACCTTTTTGCGTTTGGAAATTTGGATTCCTTTAAATGAAATCATAATATATTGTTATTTTGAAAAAGTGTATCATCATTGTCAATCTTTCATTTTTATGATTTTATTTAGATTATGACGATTCACGTGGAAGGAAATTACCAAAATCGAATTATAATTAAGTTTAGACATTACTCATTTAAATTTATATATTTTTTAACTTGCAGATATAAACACGTCACTTAAAGTAGGTGTGTAGTCCTCCGTGTGCTTTAAGCTATCAGTGTGCCCACGAGGCCAGCGGAGAAGATGACAATAACTCTACTAATGTAGATATATATGATAGTCATCTTTTTTATATTCTTTTCTGTGCTCGGGTCAAACCTCAACTTTAAATGAATACCAGGCTTTAATTTAATAATTCACTCAATTCAATTAAAGACGAAAAATTCCAAAATTGAGGAATCTCTAGCGTCTTTTTTATAATCTCGAGTCTCGACGTAAATAAGTAATTTGGTTCTACTACGAGGAACGACACTTTGTCCCAATTATAGGTCACTACGCGCCGTCACCGTTGCCATCTCAAATTAGCTAATTACAGGACGCTACTGTCGGTTTTATGTTACCGCGTGAAAAACTTGTAAACTGTCATTTGTAAGTCGTATAAATTTGCGTTTTGCGCCCCGTGAAAATTCTTAAAATTCATTCTTCATGAAATTTTTGTTGATTTCTTTACTAGTTATCGAAAAAACCTACGGCTTATACCTATAATATATGTATGTACATTTAAAACTATATTAAGTAGCCTGCGAAACATGCCTCCATTTTTATAGTGAATTTTATGGCTTGGGTTGCTTAACAATATTGTCAAATCCTACCTTTTTATTAAAAAAACACAATATTCCTTTGTACTTATTTCCACTTTTATTTACCAAGATCCTAACCGGTTTCGCTCATAGCGAGCATTATCAACGTTCATACTCAATCGGATAAACCGATCCCGATCTTGGTATATAAAAGTGAAAACAACTACAAAGGAATGTTGTGTTTTTGTTAATATAATGAATGCCTTTCCACCAAGTTTTGACAGCGAAACCCAAAAAGATATCTTTTTATCATTCTAGTTAAAATCTGTCTTTCCTTTATGAATTTCGTCAATTCAAATCCTGCCACGAATTTTTCTATTGTGATTTTAGACTTGAAGAGTTTACTTTGACTGGTCCCTAACTGACTTTGGAAATCGTTTTGAAGGTGAGCTTGCAGGTCTTCCACTAGAAGGTTGCGAACTTAATTTCTTGAAGTAATCTTTTTTGTATAAATTTATTTATTTCGACGATTTTTGGTCAACGTCTAACTAGGAAAACCTACAACAAAATCCTAAACATCGCCCACATTAAATGTAACGACGATCTAATCCAGTGGGAGCTGAAAACTGGACACTAGTTAATGACAGACAAACCACACATTTATGTTGTTCTACCTACATCTATTTTTATGAACGGCCTAAATTTTTCTTCCTTTCAATAAATTGATCTTGGGTATATTCATAATCTGCGAAAAAATCCCCACAGGTGTATGTAACACGAACTGATGTATTTTTCCAAAAAAGTTCTTGGAAAAGTACAGCTTATATCGCATTACGGTATCAATGGTATCATCGATTTCCAAGAAAGAAAGATTGCAGAATAAAAAAATATATTAAATATTAATTTAAGTTATGTTGTATTACCAACAAAATATTTTAAGGAAAGCCGCGTGTACGGTAGTTTTATGGGTTTTTGTTCAAAAACTATTACAATACTTTGCACTAGACGTTTTATTTAAATGATTATTTGGATAATTGTATTTAAGGAAATTGGTATGTCGAAGATTTTTTTTATTCATTAAAGATAATTGACACGACGTCTTGGGATATAATATAAACAAAATATGCATGTCACTTCCAAAGCGTGCAACTTACAGAAATTTTAGTCGAAAATTAATCTATGTTATTGTACTTGGAAATTCCTGTATCCAACTTCGCAATAATATATTTTATTATCCGGGAAAAAGATAACCCGCTTCACAGACTTCCGGAAACCGAAAAATTACGGCAATTCGTTTTAGTTGATACACCAATATAATATTTCTTAAATATAATCAAGAACTATTATCGTATGATTCAACATAGCAATACTGTTGAATATAATCAAAAACTATTTCAAGATCGTAGCTTAAGCATCGATATCAATAATACAATTTACTAGAAGATTTCTGGGAATAGAACGTACGAGAAGGCACCGTATGATTTGAACAAGAAACGAATCCGGCAAAAAAAAGAAGATTTCAAACACGCGTTCGTGAATCGGTCAAAAAATAATTTATGAAGGGGTTCGTTTGAAGATTAAATCTCTTTGACATCTAAATCTAATAGGATGAACTTCCAACAATCAGCGACAAAACCGTTAGATTCCAAATATTACTTACATATTTTTATAAACTTTATGATCGAACGCAATGTTATGAAAAAAATGATATTTTAATAAATTACAGGTGCCGATATTTAAATTATTATCGATAATATCATATACCGACCGTCATTGAAATATTGTATTCAGGCCTGCTGAAGTTTTGTGACAATTCCGAACACGTATACCGCAATCGTAGAAAAACGCATTACACCCGAAGCACTGTTCCCCATACGTAATTTTATTATTGTCTTGGGTCAGGTTTGCAATAAAGCGAACAAAAATCTAATATTCTATATGAAAACTTTCACACTTGAGATTTTCCAATAAATCCCACATCACTCTGTATTATCATAATTATCCTAGTTTACAAAACGACTTCTTTTGTTAGGTTCCCTTCTTGTTCCGACGAGCAGACTGAAAATGGAATCTTTAAAAAGTCGACTGTTTAAATATTTTATACTTTAATTCTTCTCTCTCGGTGGAAATTTACCTTTTGAGTAAAATATTTCTTGCGTTGTTAATGGACAGATTCGAATTATTTACACGTTCTCCTTATCAATTCTCTGCGAAGTTTCCTTTTTTGTTTCGTGTTGTGTAATTAACTATGTTGACAGAAACTCGGCAACTTTCTGTTTTTAGAAATTAATCAATAGGCTTTCCGAACTCTTCTCATGGTGTTTATTTTTCCTTTTGTAAGAATTTGGTTTGTATATATATTTTTTAAAATAAATATTGTTTATTTCATTATTTCCAATTGATTCAATCGTTTTAAATTATTCTTAATATAACAGAAATTAAAAGTCAACTCAATTTATTTATATTGTTTTACAAAAGCTCGACGTAGGTTTCATTTATTCTTGTTTGTTTAAATAAATTTGAAATTTACAGTGTTTACCGAATGAAGCTTTCTTAAAATTGTTTAACTATCATACAAATGTTCTTCTGATGTCTCAAATTTTAATACAAATAAAACCCTTCTATATTTTATCTTACTATGTAAATAATTATACGTATATTTAGTTGACGTTTAGAAATATATTTCATCCTTCGAGAATTTACAATAAACACAATGAAATAGGTCTCGTCTCGTTAATACTCTTCCAAGATAACGGGTTCTAAATTCAGTTCATTATAAAAGGTTGAAAGTTTCAGGTATTCGTAATGCATTTTCTCATCAAGTGTATTTTAAATATATACCAAGTGATTGAATCTTCAAATTATCGCGCATTAGCAGTAAGCCAAATGAAAAATATCTCAAAATTATTACTATGCAAGCTGCCGAAGTCTACATTATCAATACTGATTATATTTTTCGTCCATATTGTGCGGGCTTATCGCCATAACGATTTTCAGTATTTATAATATATTCATTATTATATTTTATGTTGCAGTGATTGTAAGTGTGGCAGATAATATAAATTTGAAATAAAATTAAAATTAAAAAAAATACTTAGTTCATATTTGACCCCACCGTGAACAGATTTTTTTGAATTTTGATTTTTTCAACTACTAATGAGTTTTTACTGCTAAGCGAATAAACCTTCCTAATATTAAACATCATTAAATATTTATATCCAACGGGTGGTGCCCTAAGACTTCTTAAGACGTAATACTAAATAGCTATATTTCAATCACTCCACCATATCTTACTTTCTGATAACCCTTTCGAACAAAACTTACATATATAATCTATATTAATAATTGTCCGCCTTAGTCCATGTAGCATTTTTATTTTTATTTATTTTTATGTCACGTACTGCATACAGGACTAGTTCGATTCACCGCATTAAAAAATGTAATCAAATCGACTAAAAAATCACAAATAATCATTTTGTCAGTAAGAAAAAAGTGAAAAACTATTGTTAGTAAAATAATCACTCTAAAGATCGATCATATAAATAAATAGAGAAATCGAAAGAATTGGCGTAAACTATTAACAATTATAATAAATCTCATTACATATTTTTGTTAATATTGTGGTATTGTGCAATAATTTGTGTTTTCGTGCCAGTTTGAATTTCCAGCCGAAATTGTTTGCCCATAGTCAAAACTTCCCACTGCGAAAGCCAACACGAGTAACAGGTGGAAACAATTTTATACGGCAAGAAACGGTCCGCGTTTGTATCACGAAAATTATGTTATTTTTGATCGTGAATTTAAACTGGTATTTATAACTAAACATTGTTCTTCTCCGAACCGGCTGGAGACTTCGTATAAATGTAATGTTTATTATTTTAAACATGGATAGGTACCAAATGCCGAAGACAATGCTATTGTGTATAAATATCTAATGTGTCGCTCCCGGTAAGCTTCCAGCTTTGGGACGTTGCGCGAATGAAAGCACCAGCTCCCATACGTAATTTTGGATTGCTCCGGGTCAGTTCTCTTGCCTCTTTATGACGGACTCGGATCAGGGATGGCAAATGCGATTTGACCAATGTGCCAACATATGATAACGTTTTATACGTTGTACCAATCCTTTTGTGCAAGTTATAGATCAGACGTGAGCAAATGCGCTTTATCGTGCGGCTTATATTAAAAATTAAATCCGTTTTTTTCACGGAAGTTGTAAAATTGAAAAAATGAAATATTTTATTATATTGAAATTAAAATTGTGTATTTATAATATATGAACAACCTGCATGTGGATCTCATTGACCTCATGACTGCCCACGCGTTTATTTTAGCGGTTGTCCAAATATGTACGACACGTGTTTCGTCTATTTGAAAAGGATCATCGGATTATAACTGTTGTAGAATTTATAACTTTAAAGTATACATGGATTCTTATTCTCTACTTATATAATTTAATTGAGAAATATTTTTTCTTTTATTGGGCAAAAGAGAGGGAAGACATCTTCATCATAATTTTCTCGTGTATATTATGTAAGTAAATAATTTAAATCGTTGTGTAATTTAATGTTCAATTCGCAAAGTTATACAACAAATGTTACGCTTCGTTAAAAAATCAATAATATCGAAATCGCTATTTTTTCAGAATATGCTGTCGCATATTTCATCCTTCAAATATTGTGTTTTAATGCTGCATTCTAATGCTCATATTGAACAATATCTAATTAAAATTTTGGGTATAAGAATGTTTTAGGGGTGTCATTGAAAATTCCTACTGTGCCAATACTGGCACGCGTGCCACTTGGTTCCAATTCCGGAACTAGAGGCTGATGTACAACTCGCGTTTGTGGATGCTGGTTTGTGCCGTAATCATAGAACCGTATATTATCACCCTAATGTATTTGATATAAACAGACTCATTTATTAAAACGATTAAATACTATTTTTGACCTTTTGTTAACAATAGCATGCATTGATTGACTACTGTCACAATTCAAATGATTTAAAAATTCAATACTATCGTTGAAATATTTAATTATCGTAATATTTTTCAGCTTTAGTCTTACGCCGTTTGATCAAATCCCTTAAATGCCAAGTTTATAGATTGATATTTTAGTCGAAGTCATGGAATCTTGCTAACGTTTAGTCCTTGTCCCGTTTTCAGAATAGAATTTTCTATGCCCATACTTTTTCCAGAGCTGTGGAAAAATAAGACGACACCGACTATAGCTTAAAACCAATCATTATTTTTTTAGACTTAGTAGCATGCAGTGTCGCCACTTTTGACCATGCCAATATGAATACAATTTTTTTAGAAGGATTCAAAGTTATTAGTATTTTTCCAGCACTACTCCATTCAAAACAGTTCGACTCCACAGCCTTCGTTTTTTCTTACCCTATTCGAACAAATACGTTAAGCATGAATAAAACAAACTGTCGATAAATAAACTACCTGTTTCGAAGCTTCGTGAAATATGTTACATTGAAATCTGTATTTTTTAAAAAAATATCACATACGTATTGTTAATGAATGGTAAATAAAACTAAAATTTAATGTCTATCATGTGAATAAGTAAACATAATTCCAAATTATGTAACTTATATATTTTATAAATCTAGATTAGCGAGTTTGATAATTCTTCATCAGTTGATTAAAAACAAGTTTTACTGCAATACGTTTAACGCCGTAATCTCGTAAGCAGTACTTCAGTCAAGATTGAAAATAAAAATCTTTAAAGCGTTAAAAGTCTGGTTTTAAATATTACAACAGATGAATTTTTCCGTGTCGTAAACACTCAACTTAAATTCACGCCTAGACTGTAAACATCATTGCAGTCATTCATAAATTCACATGGACAACACATTTAGACACAAGAAATATGTGACGACATATTATAATTGATCCACATAATACGGCGTATCATCGTTACCAAACACACGGTTACATTTTCCTGACCTATGTCAGTAGGAAAAGTGAGAAGTAGGCTTTGACCCGGTTTCCTTCCTAACGTTCGCCTTTCGAGAGGGTAATCACCGCCCTTTCGATAACAACCCTCGAAGAATACAACTTACACGGCATTAGGGGAATCCAGACCGATCATCTAATCGTAGACTCTTTAATTTATTGAACGATGCCAAGAATTTACGCTCTGTAACATTGAATTGAATATGAGATCACTATTAATTAATTGATGTAAAAGTATGCTGGTGTTTTTACTAGTGCAAATTTGTTAAATGTGTTCTTTGGCATGATATCGTTCATCAAACTCGTTTTAACATCACAGTAAAACTCTCCGTGCAATATATAGTATAAATTAAAAATCGCCTCTATTGTTCAATAAATGAAATGGTAATCGAAAGTAAACTTACTAGCGAAAGTCTGAATTTTATTAATTGGTTTAAAAGAAAACACTCGATATTCAATAGAGAATGTAAAATGCTCTACATATTGTTTTTTTTTATTAGAAAATTGAATTACTTTGTTTTTATTTCTTCTCAGTTTCTTTTAACTGTTTTATTGAAACACAATAAAACGTATTCTTCTGATCAATGTAACAATTCTATTAACTTTCAAGTTGTACCCGGTTTAAATGAATTCGCAATACATTTACACGCACTTTTAACTAATCAAATCATTTTTAATCTTAAATTTAAAAAAAAAACTTATTTGGTCCTTTGGTGAATTGATATTTCTTCCAGTAATATCAACTATTCGTATTTTTCGCTCATAATCATAGCTTTAAACGAATCAAGAAAGAATATCATATAATAAATCTGAACATATGAAGTTACTCGATATTTTATCTCGCTAACATTAATATCTTACAATTTAAGATTTCGACTGAAGTTGCTTAATGGAATTTCAATATTAAATTAGGTCGTTCATTCTTGTACTTGTACGCCTGAATATTCCGTAGGCGAAACCCGGTTTGTAGTGACAAAACATGTGGAAATGTAAAAAAATTGCACGAGTCGAAATTAATATGTTCGTCATACTAAATAACCGTACCCCAACTTGTTTCAAAATATTATTCGAAAATCAAATGCGTCCAGTAGAGGGAGATTGTGACGTCTCGACGTCTTTGAATTAAATGTCAAAATATTGATTAATAAAAACATACAATAGCCCACTTTTAAGGTGTTCACTGTCAATACTTGGTGAAATAGCATTATAATAAAAATAATAAAACATGTTTATTTTATCAGTTGATAATGCTCGCGATGAGCGAAACCGGTCTTGATCCAATAAATTTTATGTGGAAAAAGTACTAAAATTGTTTTATTATTTTTATTACATACAATAGCTTTCATTTGATGGAGGTTAATCTTAATATATTTTTTCAAACGAACGAAAATTCCGAATTTTTTTACACACTTCTGAAAGGGTTGCCACGTTGTATATAATGGTCTGTCTTTGGTATTCCCACCGAGAATAGTTTGGATTTTTGTAGCTTTCCCACTTCGCGGAATAATGTCGCGTCCTTATTTCGTTTCTCGCTGGAAGGCTCTACGGTGCTACGCCGCGTAGAGGATTGTTTGCTTCTCGTATACGTGATATGTTCCAGCAAATACATATATACCATACATCATGGATACTTAGTGTTGAGATACTGTATGTATACAATAAATTGTTATGCCCTATTTGTCGAACTGCACTGTCAGATACATTCGATTTAATAACATGCTCGGTTGACCGGACTTATGCCTAATAGCGCAAACATGCAACTTTGTAAAACTACGAGACGCTCTTAAAAGGCGTTAGAATTTATTTTTCTTGTAGAGGTTTTTTCTTCTTCAAACTTGTTATACGTATCGGCTGCATTTGCTGCTAGTTGCAAGTACTTTCCGGCTGATCAATGATTTGGTGCACACATTCAGCGCTGAGATATGCTCCATATTTGCTGATTTTTTTCTGATTGTAAATAATTTCATAATTTGTTCTTTTACAATAAGTATAGACATTTAAAAGGCTCTTTAAAATTCGTCCACCTGCTCAACTTTATTTTACGCTGTAGCACATTATATACAAAACAATTTCGTTGTCAATTCGCCCATTTCAGAACTTTTTTTAAATTCACTTGAAAATAAATTATTGTTATGTTTTGATTAGCGGAATCTACCTTAAGGTACCGTGTTAATAGTTGGTAAAGGTTACGGAGATTTAAATTCACGAGTAATATAAAAAAAAATATGAGCCTTCCACAGGCCTCAATTAATTTAATAAATTATTAGAGAAATTATAACATTTCTTGTGTCATTTTTTGTTCATCTGAATGATTTGTTCGTGCCCGTGGTTTGTGTTGTTGATTATGGTGTTTAGCAGTTCGAATCTCAGTACGTTAAGTTTTATAAATTGATTTTTCAGTCGGCTTATAGATTTCTGTCCAAATGCATGGATTTTTGTAATCTCTAAGATTCCTTCCCATAAATACTTTTAAAAGCAAATAAATCTATGCGGGAGTTAGTTGTTACTCTATAGTCATGTCCATGCCGTACCTTTTTTTTTGCTAAGAGGTTAAGCAATTGAGTAAAAAACATTTTTCCTAGAAAACATAAGTTGAGATAAACGGCATTTGGAATCCATATGCTCTTCTTTGATAGTGGACATGGTTAAATATATGTTCTAAAGTGATTTCTTTCGGCGATCCACGTGTACTTGATATTCATCCCATGTTTGTAGTTACAATTTATTGAGCGTGCAAAAATATGAATATTATTACGATGGAGTATTCATTTTATTATTTGGTAATATTCAGATTGCGCGCTCACGTACAAAGCGTCCAATATTTACACAAAATGTATGCGGAGAATATTAAAATAATAATTTGTTGCGTTGTCACATTAAATTTTGCGCGAAAAAGATTACGAAACGGACTGTTCAAACTTGGAAATATCTATGGAATTAAGATCCTTACGCCGTGTTTTAAACTTAAAGAGGCTTTGTACAGTAGATACCAACCTATTTAAAGATTAAGCGGAGCTTACGCTGGAAGCGATTACTCATCTTGGGTGGAAATTATTCAGTGCCTTACAGCGGTTTTCAAATTAACCTAAATATGTCAAATTATTTGCATAATGTTCTAGGCAATGTTAAGTATTTGATAGTTTGCTATTCGCCCACTGATGTATTTTGTATTTATAGGGACTGGACCCCACTGAGAAATCAAGCTCGTATACTTGTCCTTTCTCGTTTTTATATTTTTTATACTGAACATGAAAATTTGTATTGTCAAGTAAAACAGTACGGAATGTATTTTTTTAGATAGATTGTTATACAAATACAATTTGTGAATTTTAGATGTTGAACCAATAAAAAAAAGAAAATACATACTCCACACTTCGTTAATTTCACGGAGAAAGTTTCCACACTCAATATCATCATAGAGTAATCGCTGTAAATAAATATTAATGTTTTAATTTTAATTTTTGCAAGTTTGTGTAAATATGACGTGTCGTCAATCTATTGGCCTAGCGTAGTCTCTGCCGCAACGTTGGACGTGTTGTTAATGACGAATTGCCTGCCTGAAGTATCTTAAAGATCTCTAATAAATAAGTCGCAGGGTAAAAACTGTTTGATATCGTAGGTCTTCTTCCATAACCGGTGTTCACGCATAGTCAATTGTATTATATTTAGCTTGCTCGAGAATGAGGTCTAAAAGTTCTCTAAAAATACAGGTGATTGAAGGATCCCTACAGGGAAAGAAATAATGTGAAATGACCCAGAATATAGTTTTTAGAGAATTTTTTTAAGAGTTAGGCTTCACACTGCTAGATTTAGGTTATAGTCATTTCTATTTTCAATATTGTCAGTTTTCATTGTTAATTCTTTCTGAAAATGAATTAAAGTCGGCAGATTTTGAATAAACAATGTTATTTTTCAATTGTTTTTTTTTTTTTACAAAATCTAATTATATATGTATACTCCTAAAAACATTTTCCGTTTTGAGAATTAATTCAGTTTTTGACTTCTGGTTTATTGCATTAATAAGTAGGCATTTGATTGTTCACGCCAGTAAATTTCTGATAATGCCAAAAAATCATCCCGTTGGCGGCACCGGGCTACAGATAGTAATAAATTATGATTGATGACAACATATAATTCATACGGCGTTTCAGTCAAAAACACTTGTTGATGCTTTATGGTACATTCTACACATTTTGACTATCGATTGTCTATCGATTGTGATAATAGGGTCCTATTAATTTTACTGCCGATCAAATTTATTTTATTATTTCTTGTAGAAATTTCTGCGGTACTTTTATTTAAAAAAATATATATTTTCCCTTCGATATTTCCTTAACAGAATTCGACCCAACCAAATTTATTTAAGGAATGCTATCGATTCATACATACCATTTCACTTATTTTTGGCCTCATATCGGAAAACATTGTCGGCTAGTTTACATTTATTTTCAAATCGATATGCTTAGAAGATAATTGAGTCGATAAAAATCATATGTACCTAGGTCCGCGATAAACTTTTTTAAGATTTTGCTGTAAATCAATTCTTTTTAAACAGGGGATCAATCAAACCAAAGTCCATTTTTTTTGTTGAAAAATTAGGTTAAACATTGAAATTATTTGAACATGCCATAGCGTACATCATACCTGCTTAACACTTACCCTGCGCTGCTTGCTAAACAATACTTCCGATATGTTGCTGGCCCTTTAGGAACCAAGTGAAAACATGTTTTTTTTAAATATACGTCCTGAGTTTTTACCGTCCACAAAGGGCGGTAAGTGTTAAAACATGTTTTTTTCACTTGGTTCTTTAAAGGCCAGCAACATATCGGAAGTATTTTTAGCACCCTAGGGAAAGTGTTAAGTGCGTTTAAGCCAATTGCAATGCAACAACAGCTCGGTCACGCTGCAATTTTTTGTTTGACAGCGTACTTTGTTTGAATGGCTGTTTCTCGTCTCCGTGTTGTGATTTTTATGTTAAAATTGAAGATTAAATAAGAATTGTGTAGCCACGTTTCACTTTAAAGAAGTACTGATCAAGTCCATATTAAAAACCTCTTATTTTATAACATTGAAAATATAACTTCAAATATGTTGTTTTACTGTTAAAACAGTTATTTAAAATAAATATTTTTTTTATTATCTTGAGAGAAATCGTCATAAACTTTATATGCTTATTATCCAACATTTTGTTATGCGTGATTTAGCTGCGTATGGTATTTATCGACTTTTTCTGTGTATACAATAGGTACGTTGGCTTAGAGTTGTCTGTGTGGTTCAAAGTATCCAATCACTAAAAGTACGGGCAAGAGAAATGCGTAATGTGTTTCAGAGAGAAGTGTTCCACGTGAACAAAAATGCACACATACATATTATGTACGTTTTCATTTTTACATCTCCATTTTCCACGAGCTTTCGAACAAGCGCTGAAATATATTCCAAAGTTACATCCACGAATATAACTCACGGAACCAATTTATGTAAATGCTGACTGGGTAATTCTTCAGTTCCCCGGTACAGTTGGCCTTCGCTTTTATCGATAGGCAGTTATGTCAGTGTATTTCATTGTCGAGTAACTAACAGCTAAGTGCTTCAGGTAAATCAATAACGTGTACATAATTGATGGCATTGTCGAATCAAGGTGTCCCATGCATTATAAGTTCATTTTACTTTTTATCACCAATCGTACTAATACTGTTTCGTTACCAATATATATATATATATATATTGCTTGAATCAGCACTATGCCAACTACGACTCGTCACTTATTATTTTGCGACCTGCGAGATATTAATATAAATTTACGATAAATAACTGTTCTTTTTTAATTAAATGTTTCGCCCGTACACATACATGTAACATGTCGAGATATTTTGCCGACCTGCAAGCCAATATGTATAACCTCTAGGAGTGCAGTTTGTTTTGTTATCATATTTTGATTTTTTTTAAATTATCTTTATATTTAAAATAAATCATATCAACAAAAACTTCATGCAATCAAGCACCACCCATAAAAATGTGTAATATTTTTAAAAAATCTCAACTTCTAAATTGTATACATAACTTTACACTAAATAAATATCTGAAATAAGAAAAAAAGTATGGAAGCTTTAAAACGCTTCCATTCGATTTATTTTTATACTAAAAAAAACACTTACCACTTTTATTTAGAAAGATCAGGACCGGTTTGGCACATGACTTGCATTATCTACTGATAAGAAATAAAATTTAACAGTATTATTTATACAAAACAAAATGGATATTGAATGATATTTCTTATTAGTTGAAAATGCTCGTCATGACCGAAATCGGTCATTATCTTGGTAAATAAAAGTAAAAAAATAGCATAAAGGAATATTGTGTTTTTTTTTTTTTTTAAATATAATGCCTACCAAGTGTTGACAGTGAACACCCTAAAAGTGATTTTAAATTGTTTACGTTAAATTTTATTTTTCATGGAAATAAACGATGTTTATTAAAGTTTGCTTTCCACTCGACGGCCCGATAAAATTAATTTATTTAAAGAAAAACTGACCGCCATACGAAAACTTTTTCTGGTTTAGTTTCGATTGAATCTATCATAAATAAATTTGGAAATCTCATTGAAATATATAGTCGATCAATCAATAGTCGACCAATAATATTTTTACCCTACTTAACCTCGTGAACTAAAATACGTTATAGTGTTCAGTACAATATAAATACTTAATGTTTTTTAACAGATTTGCGGTCAAATTTTGTTATAACCGTCGAATTTGTCCGAAGTTTAGACTGCCCGACCGCCAAATCTATCTTACTAAGTATTAACAAAAGTTCTCCTTGACATTATTAGTTCATGAGAATCGTTTTATATGGAAGTATTAAATGTAAACGAAGAAAAGTTGAATAGTTTTACCCGTCAGATAATCTTTTTTGAATTTCTTCGAATTGAATTCTTGTTTTTCTCTGTTTATAAACTGTTCAGCACGTACTGTTTTAATTGAAATATTAATTTTGTCAGACGAAGTATCTAAAGACATATTTATAATAGGCGATTTTAAGATTAAAATGATAGAAAAAAGCGATCTTAATCATGTGTTAAATAATTTACTATAACCGTGAATTTTGCTGAGTGAACTGTCATTTTTTTCTGACTATTGTATAGTTAAATCGTGTTTTTATAAGAAATAAATGTATCACTAAGCTTAAGCCATTGCTGGCGAAATGTATTATCCCATGGGAATGCCGACAGATTTCAATGATGAGTAATTTCAAGAATTGTATTTATTTTGTTTATATAATGTGGTTTAAATTATATTCGGCCATTACATAAAAAATATACGATTTCGATTCAAAAGTCATACCATTGGTTGAATTGGCATTTACTTGGTAGAAATTTATTAATTTGACTCCGCTTTAAATAATCCCATATTTATTATCGTTCCAAGAAACACTGTCAAGTTTTTTTAAATATAATACTATAATTTGTATTATAAATTAGGGTTTTAGAGTGGATGATAGGATATATTGTGTATCTCTTCTAAGCCAACATATATTTATATAGGTTAATGTAAGTTTAAACATAGTTCTGCTGAAGGCATAAGCCGAAATAGCTATCAACTATATATTAAGTAATTTTGGTAGAACTAAAATACTTTGTCAATTTTTCATGGTCTTAAAAAGTCATACATTTGAAACATTATCAATTCGTCTTATTGAATTGAATTTTTATTCATTCTTGGCCTTATCAGGAAAATCGATTGAAGCATGAAGGTCATTCGTAGGAATCAACTATTTTAGATTCTTGTTATTCAAACAGCGCCACGATTAATTTTCCAAACTCCGTCAGATGGATAGTTCTAGAAACTTTTCTGCTATTCCTTGTTATAGATTTTTTTTTAAATCTGAATAATTGTTTGTAATTGTGTTGTGAATAATAATTGTGTTGTGAATAATTGTTTATAATCTATTTTAAAATCATTCTGTCATTAGAATTATATTTTAACAGGTGTTTTTTCATTTAAATTATAATGTATATAATATACTAGCTATAAAAAGATATACAAAACATACTCTTTCATATTTAAATAAAAATAGAATTTATTTTATATGACTACTTTAACTCGAATCTATTATGGTAAACTATAAACGATTGTCATTATTAGCATGATTTAGTGAGCTTAAATTATGTTTTTTTTTTATCAATCAGTATGTTATTTCTATTTACTTATTTTGAACAATGTATTTAATAAAATTGTGCATACTATATTCCTATTAGTTTTCCGTAACGTTTACATGTTAAGGTAATGTTAGTTTTGTTGGCATTTCGTCATCGCGAGAACTACTTAAAAGTCTACTTGCTATTTTATTAAATATTTGTAAGTTTTAGCTTCCAGGTAAAAGTTAACACTGAACTTGCAAAACTACTCCTAACGAAATAACGTTGGCGCATGCCATACTAATTACTCATTAAGTATTCTATCCATCGCGGGAATGACAATAATTAGTCTACTACAGTATTTACTCGCTAGTATATGAAGTATTTATTTAAAGTATAATTACTTTTCTGATAAATATTACCTTTCTGATATTGGTATACTATAAGTCAGCCCTTGTTTTTATAAGTATAACCTTCTGCACTATGTATTTATAATTTAAGATTTCGACTGAAGGTGCTTGGTGGAATTTCAATATTAAATTTGACATCACGTATTAACGTCAGTTCAAGTTCATCCGTGCGCTTGAACGCCTGAAGATGCCGAAAGGCGAAACCCGGGTCGTTAGTGACAAAATCTGTGGGAGTGTACATAATTTGAATGATTCAAATTATATTTATTCTATGTTTGCAGCTTATTGATAGGGAAGATTGTGTTACTACAGTACTATAATATACAGTGTGTGTATGTAAATTTTTTAATTGATTGGATTGTCATTAACTTGGTAAAACTCCATCGTAATAGGGTAGAAATAGCTACGTATTTAGTTCTAAAGTTTGTATGATATCAGTTTATAGCTATTTCGGCGTGCCCCATCGTCAGAACTTCAAAGTTTTAACACAATAACCTTCAAGATTAGGGTTTGCAATAACCAGGGATGTTCCGTGAGATTAAGCGAGTAGGCAGTTAGCTAAGGGCGGCAAGATTTTGGGAGCGGCAAATGATCACATATTTTTTTTCAAAACTAATCAATATTTTTGACACGGATTTGGCTTAGAAAAAATATGATGCCTCGATCTCCTTCATAAGAATCCCTTTCAGATGTCATAATGCCTTTCTTTTTTTATATAAAATATATTGACATAATATGAGCACTTGAGACACTCACCGCGAGAAATTTTCTTATATATTCATATAAATCTTATTTTACTCCCGATCAATATTAACATTTTAACCTCCTCTAATATGCTTTTTACGGTACCTAGATCCTTTTTATAAATGGGTGGTTTCTGTTCATCCATATTATCTATATATTAATAGTCGTTAATGTCCGTCCGTCCGTCCGTCCGTCTGTAAATTGTCCCCGATTTCCCCTTCCCCTCCTCCGCCCCAGCCACGCTGTCAACATTTTTTTATTCATACTAAAGAGATACTTTTTTCGTTTGTATATTATGGTCGCGATTTCGCCTTTTCGATGACGTCAAGAAAGACGGTCCCCCTCCCCCCCATCCTGCCCCGCTGTCGTCATTAATTCATTTCTTCATTTTTCTCTGACGTCATGAGTGAATTTTTGAAATCATGACATTTTTATTTTATTATGTGTAAAAACAATTAATTTTCAAAAAATATTCTGTCAAGCTGTGGGATTCGATACCATGCCCCAATTTTCATGCGCGACGTTCGGACACCTAACCACTGCTCCACAAGTCCAGTTGATGGTTACGAAAAAAAAACTCTATTTAAAGTTTTAGTTAACTAATAATGACATCTGTGGGTGAAATCTTGCACTAAACGAATTTGACCGTTCTGCAGCGTTTTGAGAGGCTATATAAGGCTGCTCAATTAAATATAATAATTTAATATATAATAATTTGATTAACTATTTATTTATATATATACGAAAAATGGTTGTTAGCAAGCTTAAACATTATTCCAAATATTAAATAATTTACGAGGTCTATTTCTGCTAATACGAAAAATAGTTGTTAGCAAACTTAAACATTATTCCAAAAATTAAGTAAATAACAAGGACTATTTTTGCTACTATGAAAAATGGTTGTTAGCAAACTTAAACATTATTCCAAAAATTAAATAATTTACGAGGTCTATTTCTGCTAATAGGAAAAATAATTGTTAGCAAACTTAAACATTATTCCAAAAATTAAGTAATTTACAAGGACTATTTTTGCTACTATGAAAAATGGTTGTTAGCAAACTTAAACATTATTCCAAAAATTCAATAATTTACGAGGTCTATTTCTGCTAATACGAAAAATAATTGTTAGCAAACTTAAACATTATTCCAAAAATTAAGTAATTTACAAGGACTATTTTTGCTACTATGAAAAATGGTTGTTAGCAAACTTAAACATTATTCCAAAAATTAAATAATTTACGACGTCTATTTCTGCTAATAGGAAAAATAATTGTTAGCAAACTTAAACATTATTCCAAAAATTAAGTAATTTACAAGGACTATTTTTGCTACTATGAAAAATGGTTGTTAGCAAACTTAAACATTATTCCAAAAATTCAATAATTTACGAGGTCTATTTCTGCTAATACGAAAAATAATTGTTAGCAAACTTAAACATTATTCCAAAAATTAAGTAATTTACAAGGACTATTTTTGCTACTATGAAAAATGGTTGTTAGCAAACTTAAACATTATTCCAAAAATTCAATAATTTACGAGGTCTATTTCTGCTAATACGAAAAATAATTGTTAGCAAACTTAAACATTATTCCAAAAATTAAGTAATTTACAAGGACTATTTTTGCTACTATGAAAAATGGTTGTTAGCAAACTTAAACATTATTCCAAAAATTCAATAATTTACGAGGTCTATTTCTGCTAATACGAAAAATAATTGTTAGCAAACTTAAACATTATTCCAAAAATTAAGTAATTTACAAGGACTATTTTTGCTACTATGAAAAATAATTGTTAGCAAACTTAAAAATTATACCAAAAATAAAATAATTTACTAAATAGGAAAAATAATTGTTAGCAAACTTACGAGAAATTAAATAATTTACGAGGTCTATTTCTGCTAATAGGAAAAATAATTGTTAGCAAACTTAAACATTATTCCAAAAATTGAGTAATTTACAAGGACTATTTTTGCTACTATGAAAAATGGTTGTTAGCAAACTTAAACATTATTCCAAAAATTCAATAATTTACGAGGTCTATTTCTGCTAATAGGAAAAATAATTGTTAGCAAACTTAAACATTGTTCCAAAAATTAAGTAATTTACAAGGACTATTTTTGCTACTATGAAAAATGGTTGTTAGCAAACTTAAACATTATTCCAAAAATTAAATAATTTACGAGGTCTATTTCTGCTAATAGGAAAAATAATTGTTAGCAAACTTAAACATTATTCCAAAAATTAAGTAATTTACAAGGACTATTTTTGCTACTATGAAAAATGGTTGTTAGCAAACTTAAACATTATTCCAAATATTAAATAATTTACGAGGTCTATTTCTGCTAATACGAAAAATAGTTGTTAGCAAACTTAAACATTATTCCAAAAATTAAGTAAATAACAAGGACTATTTTTGCTACTATGAAAAATGGTTGTTAGCAAACTTAAACATTATTCCAAAAATTAAATAATTTACGAGGTCTATTTCTGCTAATAGGAAAAATAATTGTTAGCAAACTTAAACATTATTCCAAAAATTAAGTAATTTACAAGGACTATTTTTGCTACTATGAAAAATGGTTGTTAGCAAACTTAAACATTATTCCAAAAATTCAATAATTTACGAGGTCTATTTCTGCTAATACGAAAAATAATTGTTAGCAAACTTAAACATTATTCCAAAAATTAAGTAATTTACAAGGACTATTTTTGCTACTATGAAAAATGGTTGTTAGCAAACTTAAACATTATTCCAAAAATTCAATAATTTACGAGGTCTATTTCTGCTAATACGAAAAATAATTGTTAGCAAACTTAAACATTATTCCAAAAATTAAGTAATTTACAAGGACTATTTTTGCTACTATGAAAAATGGTTGTTAGCAAACTTAAACATTATTCCAAAAATTCAATAATTTACGAGGTCTATTTCTGCTAATACGAAAAATAATTGTTAGCAAACTTAAACATTATTCCAAAAATTAAGTAATTTACAAGGACTATTTTTGCTACTATGAAAAATAATTGTTAGCAAACTTAAAAATTATACCAAAAATAAAATAATTTACTAAATAGGAAAAATAATTGCTAGCAAACTTACGAGAAATTAAATAATTTACGAGGTCTATTTCTGCTAATAGGAAAAATAATTGTTAGCAAACTTAAACATTATTCCAAAAATTGAGTAATTTACAAGGACTATTTTTGCTACTATGAAAAATGGTTGTTAGCAAACTTAAACATTATTCCAAAAATTCAATAATTTACGAGGTCTATTTCTGCTAATAGGAAAAATAATTGTTAGCAAACTTAAACATTATTCCAAAAATTAAGTAATTTACAAGGACTATTTTTGCTACTATGAAAAATGGTTGTTAGCAAACTTAAACATTATTCCAAAAATTAAATAATTTACGAGGTCTATTTCTGCTAATAGGAAAAATAATTGTTAGCAAACTTAAACATTATTCCAAAAATTAAGTAATTTACAAGGACTATTTTTGCTACTATGAAAAATGGTTGTTAGCAAACTTAAACATTATTCCAAAAATTCAATAATTTACGAGGTCTATTTCTGCTAATACGAAAAATAATTGTTAGCAAACTTAAACATTATTCCAAAAATTAAGTAATTTACAAGGACTATTTTTGTTACTATGAAAAATGGTTGTTAGCAAACTTAAACATTATTCCAAAAATTAAATAATTTACGAGGTCTATTTCTGCTTCTACGAAAAATGGTTGTTAGCAAACTTAAACATTGTTCCAAAAATTAAGTAATTTACAAGGACTTTTTTTGTTACTACGAAAAATAGTTAACAAACTTAAACATTATTCCGAAAATTCAATAACTTACGAAATTTCTGCTATTACGAAAAATAGTTGTTGGCAAACTAGAACATGATTCCAAAAATAAATAATTTACAATTTAAATACTGCAGGGCAGGGCTGTCGATATACGCCCCCAGATATATTTCTTTTACTATCAGAATTTCTGGATTATTCAATAAATAGGTTAGTAATTTATTTTTGACGCCTGTAAATTTTCTGACTACTTAAAAATGCAACAAAAATCCCCCCGTTGAGGTCAACGGGCTTACAGCTAGTAATAATAAGAACACAATCAAAACAATGCTCTATCGCTGAGAGAAACAGTTCCTTATCTTAAATTTTGTGTCAAGCATCTCTGGTATTATTGTGATTTTAATTTTTGTTTTTGTCATCTGTATAATTTGACTTGGTAATCTTTTGTTACTGTCATTATTTTAATATGTCATATATATAAATTAGCGGCTATCAATAAAAGCTGCGCCATATAGTTAGCATCCAACACTGATAATTTCGATTTTTAGAATCGTATTGATGATTCCGTGCTACGATAAACTTATATTTTCGCCATTAGGAATTAGGCAATGCCACCCATTTTGAAAATGCAGTTAACATTTTATGGTCGATTTTACTAGTACTAGTGTGCTGGAGAAAAATGATCAAAAAAATGAGACTAGCTCAGCCAATTAATCTGGTTTATCGTCTTGTGTATAACCCATATACTGAGAGCCTGTCGTTTTATGCGAGCTTCAATAGCTATATCGAGCTTCGAGAGTCAATACTCTTCTGAGCGATTAAGGTTGATTTGTCGAGCACCAAATAAATTAGCATACAATTTTTGTAAGTTGGTTGTTGATTTCCGTTATGTATACTTCGTTTACGTTATGTGTATGTAGCTGCTGTCTCACGTCCGCCTTCCACAACGCAATCACGACCAAGAAAATAAACTAATTAACTCTTCATATTGCGCATGAAAAAAAAAAGAAAAGAATGTGAGTCACATTATGTGACTTGCTCAGCCATTTAATTTAAATGATATTTAGTATCCTGTGTATACTAAGAATTCGTGGCGGTAGAGTTTAGTTTACTCCGCATTGAATTATAAAAGGAATCTATTGTTACAGTCTGATAAAATCTT
The DNA here is from genome assembly GCA_031772345.1 of Himalopsyche anomala. Classification (NCBI taxonomy): domain Eukaryota; kingdom Metazoa; phylum Arthropoda; class Insecta; order Trichoptera; family Rhyacophilidae; genus Himalopsyche; species Himalopsyche anomala. The sequence goes on from CM062831.1 coordinate 12,449,022, forward strand.
TTTAACCAATATCCCAATTAGAATGATTTATAAACTGGGCACACTTCAATTTGACATTATTTTCTCATCAGCCGACAGTTCAGCACCCTTGCGATTCGAGTTCAAGTCCGTGCGACGACCCCCAGCTTATTGGCAACCTCTTGTTACGTGCATACGAAACCGTCACTATTTATAACCCTTACTTACCTACGCCACATCGTGGCTATCACTCTTTCGTGTATCAGCGAAACACCCCCCCCTAGACGGTATACATTTTGTCACTGTGCCATGATCGATGGGGCAATGCCGTCACACAAAGGAGGCACGATCTTTGTTTTCAGCGGTCGTGTGGTAAGTGTAGATAATTTTTAGGGAAATTTAAGCTTCAAATTATAACGACACTCGGACGGGAAACTTTGCTTCGGTTACCTAATGACATGTTATAATTAGTTCATCATATCATCAGCATTTGAGTTGGTGACGAACGATCGCGGATATCTTTATCAAATGTATTATATTGGTGTATAATTGCTTGTTTTGTGTACTTTTTAAAGTCTAAACCAGGGGTGGGGAACCGTTTCCTCTGTAAAGGCCGCATTCGTTTTTCTGATTCGACATAAGGCCGCAGTAAAAATTGACTAGGGCATCTTTCGCCGGAAACATTTTCATGCCAATTTCTTAAGCCCAGAATTTTGCGGATTTTCCCAAATTAGCGTGGCACCTTTTATTTAGGTCTTCTAGGAATTTTTAAATCCAAAATCTCAAGAATTTACGAATATATCAAAATGTACAGAATTACAAAATTGGCCAGAAGACTGCACCGGAGTAGCCGAAACGCCGCATGGTTCCCCACGCCTGGTCTAAACTATTCCCAAGTTCACAAATCTGTACATGGGACGTAAAACTATACTATGTCAAAACTGGCCGTTTTTCCTTATCCAAAGTTTCCTCGTAAGTTTGTGCTAGAAAATCACTTTTCTGTTCTACTATTTGTTAAGAATGCTAAGATCATTTATTTGGTCATACTTGAGGTGTTTTTCTACATTATCACTGGATATCTCACCACACCATGTCGATATCTCAATTTTCCCAAAATGTCTTTAGTGAAGTTTACTTTCCATGTACAAACATGTTAAATTGAAATAATTGATCCGGGGAATGCATCAATCAAATCCGGAACATTTGTACGATATGTAAATATCAAATATCACAGCTATTGCCATATTTTATTGAAAACTGACATCCTAATTCAAGGTTGGACAGACTATAAATTATATTGCTTTGGCTGTTTTACATCTCGTACCAAGGTATCTTTTTGTACAAGATATACATTTTTCATATTATTTTATATTTGATATCGTTGTATAAATATTTACATATATACTTTTTTCTTTTATATGTGTGATGAAGTCAGATCTACAAAAAATACATGTTTTCTGAGGGTATAAATGTCTCGTTTAATTGTACGCTAGGTTTAATTTTATAACATATACCAGAATTTAGAAAATATTTTGTTTCAGAACAACAGTGATTTATTGTAGTTTTTATTTCTCCCGAAATATAAATCGACTATATATTATATTACACATTCCTTTTGAGAATATACAACGCCTGAGTCCTCCGGAGACTTTTTCAATTTTCCTCTATGCTTTTATTTAATGTACATTTCGTTGAAGTGACGTCGGAACTTTTATAAAACAGTAAATTTTATAAAGAAAACGCTTGATCGCTTGAAAGCTCTTCAACCGAACACCGGAGAAAAAAAACTCTTTCCAATAAAACGTATGACACGACCGTTGTGCTTTTTATTGGCTTACCTACATTTTGTCAAAACTTTTTCTATTAAGGTTATCGCGCAGTAGACAATCAAACTCTGTAGCTTAAAATTCACAACGTATATAACATGCTGAAGTGGTATTTATTTTCGAATAGCAAAAACAATTATTTCTATGATTCAAAGCGAACAAGATTAATTTTTCAACCATCAATGAAGTTGTATTAAAGAATGTGGAGGCATGTGATGTATTTATCTATTCACACCTACCTTTTATCCTATCTTTAGAAAGGCGTATAGATTAAATAATTGTCTTAATTAAAATTCTTTTCTCTCTTCTATTGAGACTTGGAGCGAAATCGATTATCTGTAAAACAACTTATATCTCTTAATTAAATACGCTCAAATCAGATTCCACATTTTTCGTAAAGTTAACTTGTTTCTTAATTTTAAAGATCTAATATTGAATTAATCTAGTTTTACATAAATTTTAAAGTTCACTATTTCTGTGTACAATATGGATGCCTGATTATTTTTTTTATAAAAACTCGACTTCCATACACCAAATGATATTTATGTAAAATTATAGTTTATTTTATTTGTGCCTCGTTTCTTCTTTCAAATTATGTATATAAAAAAAAATGTTTTTATGATAACGATAACAAAATTCATTCCTGTAATACTGTATAGAAAACCCCGCCAATCTTTAAAAAATCTTCTTTTTATCGCTGGTCGTTCGTTTTTATGTAAAATAATAATATGATCCCTCATAGTCTGGCACATTATTAAAATCGTAAAGTGCCACTTTATCGATCGGGTATAAAAGCCTTTTATCCATTGAATACTCGCAATTACGTCCTGAATTATTCTCCCCGCGGGAGCAGCTGTAAATATGCGTGTCATTAAATTGCTCCTCCTTAGACGCTATTAGTGCTGCATTGCCGATCTTCGACACCGGTATTCTCGGCGCCGGTTTTTCTGTTGCTGGTTAGCCTAAGAATACTCACGCGCCTTTACTCGCGTGGATTAAAAATATTAAATTATTTAGCACACTAAAAAAAAATATTTTGGCTTAAAAAATGATTTTTTCTAAAACAAATCTAAATGAAAATTTGTTTTGTCTCTAACGACCCGGTCAGTTAATATTTATTTACACATTTATGTGAGCTGAGCGTATGTATGCTGAGACGCCGGCGACACAGCACATATCGACACATATTTTGTACTTCACGCGTCTGCCCTGCGTTGCGCTCCGTTGTAGAGCCGGTACAGATTCTTGCGTGACCTGTTATTTTGTATGAACTGAATACGATACTACTTATGTAGACCACTCTATAGCAACATTAAAAGATTTATTGTGGGTTATTTATATCACTTTTAAGGTGTTCACTGTCAATACTTGGTGGAATGGCATTATAATAAAAATAATAAAAGATTTTTAGTACTTTTTCCACTTAAAATTTATTTGATCAGGACCGGTTTCGCTCCTCACGAGCATTATCAACTGATTATTTATATTTCATTAAACTGCTATTTGCGCGACGCAGCAATCACAGCATACGTTCGTAACACGTGTCTGCTTCGGCCTACCCGCACCTGACAATTCTGTGCAGCCCTTCGCAACGTCGTCTATTAAAATTAATTTACGATTTTTTTTACGGTTTTCTAATTTCTATATTACGTTAACTTTTTCGTTGCCGTAAATAATTAATAGTAATTACCTAGCAGGCCGGCTATAATTTGCGACTATTAATTTAATTAGTTAATGACGAGATAACTCGTATTTGGCCTGTTGAGCAATGAAAAAATTCACGAGATATCTCGTATGTGGCAACCATCGAGTTAATAATTCAACCAGCAAATGATATCAGTAATATTTTCACTCTTGCCACCTAAACTATCCCGCCTTGATCCCGGGGGCATTATTTATCTCATTGTGACACTAGTCCTCCTCCCACACTGGTCACACCATCGCATACACAAACTATGCTTAATTCCTTTTTTACAACATAATTTTATATGTTACTCCATATAAGTAAGATATCCTTCAATTGTAGGCATGCTCATCAATCATTTGATTAAGAATAAATTAGTGTCACAGATTTTTTTTTAAATTGTCTTCGACCAGTTTTTATTCGGTCTCAGGATTAAACATTTTAAATCCCGGTATCAGTTCCTTTCCCTAGTTTTCACACTGAGAGAACCTATTCCGTGTTATGCACAAATGACACTTGGCAGTTTGCATACATTTATTCGGAGCACTGTGATTGCCGTACATGCAATATGTATATTTTCCTTCAAGATCGTTTATCTGTTAAAGTCTCGCGAAATAATTCTCAATAGTATTTGTATAAGTGTGTATGATATTTATAAATAACTTTAAGACAATGGACCTTAAAATGTACCCAACAGATTTTATTTTATAACTAATTCGTATTGTATGTATGCCCATTAGTATTAAATTGGTTGAGTTTTTGGTTATTAAGTGTCAAATTACTTTCTTTCTTTTTGTTATAGTTTTTCCATTTAAATAGAAAATGGTTAAATCGTAACGTACTATATTGTGTTCTAAACAAAGTTGTTTTATTTTAACTTTTATATTTCAAATTTCTTAGTGAGAGTATTTCAAAAAAATATCATCCTTTTAAATTCTTGATTACCAATAGTACTTCCACATCTTTCGTGATACTTGTCTAACATAGTGATGATGGTTTTATCTGCCCCCGATTCTCTAACAGATTTCGAGACATCGCGGCGCGGCTTTGTATCATTAACCCAAGACTGCGAGGAACATGATCGATCTTTAGGAAAATTTATCCACTGTTAGAAATGCACAATGCCCTGATTTTACTTACTGTATATGAATATTTTTTATTTACTGTATATGAATAGTAATGTATATTTTGCAAGGTCCCTTACGACCATTTTTTCTACCTCTAATATTTTCAACTATTAACTGTTCAATCAAGTCTTATAGCTTTAAACTTAGTGACACATTTATTTCTTACATAAACACGATACGTTTATTTACTAAACGTCAGTTCAAGTTCATCTGTGCACTTGAACGCCTGGATATACCGAAAGGCGAAACCCGGGTCGTTAGTGACAAAGCTTGTGCGAATGTACGTAATTTGAACGATTCAAATTATATATTGAAATTCTACCTTCAACGAAATCTTAAGTTATAATAAATAAAATTTTGCAATTGACAGATTTATTGGATTAAAATATAATGGGTGAGAAGTAAATCTTTTATGTTTATTACACAGAATAAAACTCGACATTTAAAAAAATAATCATATGAACGTGAAATCAAATCACGTTTTTATTAAACACTAATCTATAACCTTATTGGTTGGATAACAAAGTAATCAAATTTAATTTAAATTAAAACGAATTTACCTTAAGTAACTGCCGAATCTATCGAAATAAAAAGTTTTATTGTTTAATATGTGTAATAAAATGCCTAATAAATATTCATAATCTTAATTCTACGGAATATATTTTTGGCGTATGTACAATATATAACCCTAAATGTATTAAAAATGACAACACAAATTAAACATGTTTGTTTCGTATTATCGTAAGCCAATGTGTCTCTTCCTACTCGCCATGTTTAATAATAAAAACCCTCGCATTTTGATCAATATGTCACTCATATTTTGACATCGCCAGTGTTTTATCCTTCGTGGAACGTTTTAATTTGACAACGCAAGGATACCTTATACCCACCCTGCTAAAATGATTACACGCCACGTGTCCGCCCAGAATCTCATAACATGTAGTGCCTGGAAATATTTGGAATATATGAATAATAATTTTATAGGGGGAACAGAATTTTCATTATAGACAACTTGTAACGTTCGCCCTTGGATGTTTACTACCTAGATAAAATGACCAATTTGTCGAATGCGACGTACAAGGAGTCTTAAATCGTCACGGGTTTCTCTAGACGAATACTAGCTTTGAATTGTGTTTGATTATACTACTTATACTACTAATAAAAACAGTTCATTGATTTATCAATACCGGTATTACAAAAAAATGTTTAAACAAAGTAAAAAATAAAGCCAATTGGGATCGCGATATCGAGCGAGTAAATGAAAATCAGTATTTCGATATTTCATATAAAATACCGTCATTCAAAAATATGTTATTGTTATGTATATGCCCGGTGATTTTCATAAATATCTTACGGTTTCTTGAAATAATAGTACACCATTCAAAGGCTCGTCAAATCTGTCAATATTACAAAAAAATATATGTGATACGTTAAGCTTCCATTGTTTTCTCGAAGACGAAATACCAAATCTGCATCTTCATCTATCTTGACATTTGACTAAGGTGCTGACTGATGTGCTAATACTTATTAGCACATTAGTGGAAAGTTGTATTAGGTTGCGAATACTACCCGAAAGCGCGACCACCGCTATGTTTTAGTTCGTTTCTGATTTACTATCGAACGCTGCTCTAAAACAATCAACATGCTTTGACTTGCCCTACCTTGTTTGGTTGTTATCATATTCTACATTTCGTTTCGTCTGTTTTGACTAGTTTTTAAAGCCGATAGAGTTTTCGACTACTGGTGAGATATTTTTGATTTTACTCCTAATTTTATAGTCGAAACATTAACTACAGTCGAAAACTAAAACCAGTTACTATTTTTTCTACTTTGAATACTATTTGTAATGAGCGTTGCCACGCTTTGGCCAATAAGACATTTCTTTGAATATAAATTATATTTAATAAAAAATGTGGCTTATTGCAGAGATAATTTGTCAATTGAAAATTATCGAATTCTCCTAATATTTTTTTCTCATTATAACTGTTGATTTTTTTCCGGAAAATCTTCTTTCTTGTGTGTTATATTTTTATAGGGAATGATGTAAAATAAATATAATATATGCACGCCGCTCTATTTTCGTCAGAATTTTCAGCATCAAAGACTTTTTATTTTCTACCCACTGCCTTCATTGAAGATTATTCAAATTTATTTTTAGTGAAACAGTGTCAATAAATTCATTTATTAATAATTTGATTTTGTAAACAAACGCAAATGGTTTATTCTGTAAACTCGTTGTACCCTTTTCAGTTTGATGACACGCCCGTTGCTTTATTGGACGCCTGCAAAATTATTACTTTATTTACTAAGACTGGTCAATTTAATTGAATTTCACTTATTAGGTGTTCACTGTGGGTAGGCGTTATATTGAAAAATAAAACGCTCTTTTGTAACTTCAAAATTTTAAAATAAGATCACAGGACCGCTTGAAATAGATATTGTTCGTGATAAAATCGTTCCTGATGCATTCATTATTGAGCAATGTGAAAATCGGTAAAATAAACATCTTTATTGTTTTTAAACTTTCATTCATATTACATTTTAGTTATCAGAAATAGTTTGACTTCAACTATTTTTATTGTTATATTATGCTTGTATTCGCTTATCAATAGATTTCCATAAGCTTTTTCTTTATCCATAAGTATTGGTTTACTGGAAAAATGAACTAATAATTCAGTTATACTTTTCTCTCATTTGTTAAAATACGACACTGAGTAGAAGTGAAATGATTCTTTTTTAGGATCACACAATATCTATGATAAAAAACAAAGACGCTATATTTTTGGGTGACGTCAATCAAAAATTTACGTAGTTTTCAATTCGTTGATTGATAATAATACGCAAACAAAGTGTTCAAGAAATATCCATTGACAAAATTCCCATATTACATAATATGTACTTAAAGGTTTCAACAAAAAACCAGAAATATAATAAAACAAAATAATCTTATCCGACCAAGTCTATTGAAATCTTCTGACGATATCTTTATTACAAACCTGTAAAACGGTGTGTTATCAGACTCGACTCGTCCACGCGGAATAATAACGGTATCCGTAGGAACATCGTTGTACATTTTGGAGCGCCTTCCAGAAGCACTTTCAGTTGGTTGGCTCTGCACTTTTCGAAAAGAAGTATTTGTTCACACACTTCAGACTGTGTACGAAAACAGATGCGGCGAACATTCGGGGTGTGATAGTTTGTTGTTGAATTCGAAAGCACACTGGACCTTCTCTTATGACAAGCAAAACTTTAAAGTATTCGATTTGGCTTTCGGTATGTGCTGCGTTTTTTTCTAGGAAGTCTGTATGTCGCTGTTTCTACTAACATGGATTCCATTCTTCATAACACGCACTCGGTATTCCTACGGGACAGCGTAACTTGGATAAAAGCAAACAAATTGAAGCAATTTTAAAAATATGCTACGAATAGGAAATGACGATATTCAACGTTATATGAATAAAAAATAATCACGATTTGTTGGATTTATTCAATATTTTGATAGTATTATCATTGTCGGTTTCGATAAACGAGGAAGCATTTTGCACTGATACTGAGAATATGTTATGAATGCTTCTTGACCAAGGAAAACATGAAAAACTTGTGGAATGATCAATATAAATTGTGATTTGTTTTTACAAACGTATTTTCTTTCTCCGAAAATATACCGTAATATTTTACCGTGGGCCGGAATTCTCAAACATTTTTTGCGTTTTGTTTTATCAATGAACTAGCCGCTCACCTTGTTTCATGTATTATCAATAATTTCATAACAAAAACATTACGAAATACGTTTCCCTGCAGCTTTTCAATAACAAAAGAAAATAACCCCGAGATTTCCGCAGGCATATTATTTGACATTTCCAGTAATCTCGGATACATATTGTTTTCTTTTGACTGCTGTTTACATTTTAATATCGAGAAGACGTTTGCCCCTTTTGTAGGCCACCGAGTCTTAGTTACCGCCACTGGCGAAACTGTATGAAATTCTCAGTCGAGAAAATTTTCTTCTATTGCCTTTATTATTTCTCCGTCGCACGAGAAGGAATTGTATATTTTTTTATTGTTTCCTCCGGATAGATTTGATGTTTTTTTTTGAAAATGTAATACATTGTAATAATTACATACATAACATATATATATATTTTTAAATATTTCTAACCGTATAAAGTTCAAAAAAAAATCTTGAACGTGAAAATATATAATGATAAAAATATCCTTAATTCCGTTTAATTTTGCTTTTTGTGGTCTAATATAAAACACAATAAACATCTTTTTAAAAATTGCTTCTTGCGTTACCCTTTTCAATTCGTGAAACGATACCGGTCGTGATGTTAAAATAAATATATTACACGTATTATAAAACTGTTTTTATAATATATCTTTTTTACATATTATATTATTTTTGGTATGGTACGTCGTGGACTTTTAAGTTTAGTCAATTTAGTGTTACTTATTCACATTTTGTACATTTATTTGTAAATTACTTTTATTACCAACTGTTACTTGTAAGTTACACGCTATTAATTATATTTTGTTTTGTATAAAGAGCACTGTAATGCTGTATTCTCATTATCCGTTGATAATGCTCGTCATAAATGAATCCGGTCCTGATCACAATAAAAGTGGAATTATTACAAATCAGTATTTTACTTTTTGAATATATATTTTTATTTATATGTTGTATAATTACTGGTTAAAACGAATATTTTTACCTTTCACGAAAAAAACAGCCTCCATTTTGTTAAAAACATGGCCATTCCTCGCAGACATTTTTGATCATATCTAAATATATATTTTACTATTTTTTGTAGGAGCAATAGATCCACCGAAACTCATTTCGTAGTACAATCAAAATAAATAGTATGCCACCGCGAAAGTGTGTTCTTATGGCCCATCAAACGGTTAGCATTACTTCGCTCGGCATTACCTCATTTCGCAAACGTATTAAAACAATGTAACCATTTTAATTGAATTCCATCCTGGCTATTATTCTGCTCTGAAAAATACGAAGAAATAAATTTTCGAATTCTAACAGTCCAAGAAAATTACTTTTGCTCGAGAAAGTCGGAGAGGAGAGGAGGTTGTATCGAATTCATTCAGAATCTGCAACTTTTTGCGTGATGCATTTGTAATTAAATATTACTCTTAAATTTAATATCGATAAATAATAGTTCTACACTTTTTCTATCGGCATCGGTATTTCACTTCATATAACTGTGACACGTGTTACGTTTCATTGGGTGGCATCTTCAGACTATATAATTTAAGATTTCGACTGAAGGTGCTTGGTGGAATTTCAATATTAAATTTGAATCGTTCAATTTATGTACACTCCCACAGATTTTGTCACTAACGACCCGGGTTTCGCCTTTCGGCATCTTCAGGCGTTCAAGCGCACGGATGAACTTGAACTGACTCAGTTCAAGTTCATCCGTGCGCTTGAACGCCTGAAGATGCCGAAAGGCGAATCTCGGGTCGTTAGTGACAAAATCTGTGGGAGTGTACATAAATTGAACGATTCAACTTCAGACTATATGTCTGGTTCAGTAAGGAAATGCTTATGCTATAAGTAAAATACTCACCGCATCTTGTAATATGTGTAATGAATACTTTTTTTTTATTTGAAAACGAGCTTCCACCAAGTAACAACCGAATCAATCGACAATATTCTGATTTTATAATATAATAGATTTAAATAACTGCGGATCTCCATTAAAAACTGTATGCAGTAGTGAAGTATTTAGTTATCACCAATCAACATGTTATAATTATCAAAGCCACCACGTGGTTTTCAGAAATTTTGTGTTAGTTACATTTACAATGTATAGTTTAAAGATATTCATTTTAAACTGTATGTATTTAAATTTATAAATGATTCGTATTTTTTATAATGATTTAATTGTATTTGTTGGGATTTTTTGTCAAATTCATCCCAACCTTCATCAGAACTTTGGTGTATATCACGCTTCTGTAAAATGGAATGAGAAAATCTTGTAATGAATATTTATATTAAAAATCACGTCTCCTAGTGAGTATAAAACATCGACATTACTAATATGAATTAAAAATAAAATCGAATCTTGTCACCTACTAAGTTGAGCAATATAATAATTTCGGTTTAACGTTTGAAAGATTTAATGAAAATTGATTTCATAACCGCGACGTAGAAACGAGTATAATAGTATTTTTTATTCACGGTTTTTACGTGTAAAAAATTGAACCGTTTATCCATCGATCTTCGTATCGCATTATCGTCGAAGCCTTCGACTGATTGAAGACCTGCTCGCAAATTGTATTTATCGTTAATACAGTTGAAGTCATCGCTTTTTTATTTACGAATGTAAAGATTTTAATACGGATATCACATTTGATATGGGAGTATCATTAGTCTGTTTATTAAAACAATTCGACGATTTTTAATTAATTTAACTATTTTTTTTTATTTGTCAATAATGTTCAATATTTGATTGAATTTGAGGGAGGCGTGTGCGTTGCCCTCATCCACATCTAAGTAATTATACCCGTTAAAAATGTATTTGTGTTTTTTTGGCGCTTCCACTTTGAGCTTTATAACAAATGACCCGGAATAGCCTTTCGACGTCTTCAATAATTCAAATGCATACTTAAACTCAAACTGAAGAATCTATTTTGATATAAAAGATCCGACACCATATAGTTTTTCTTGTATCAGAAATAGTATTCACTTTTATGTTTTTCACTGTCAATCCTTGGTTGAAAGGCAATATATTCAACAAAAATAAAATGCTTTGCAATTAATTCTCCATTATTTATTTCAAGAACGGTTTTGTTCATCGCGACAAAAAAATAACTGATAACAATATGAACAACCTTTTATCAATTTATATATTCATAAGTAAATAAAGCTCACGATGTGTGATAAATTTTGTGGAATAAGTAAAAAAAAGTGTTTTATTTTTTTAAAACCACTTTGTTTTACTTTGTTTCAAAAAACCACACGATTTCTCTTTGCTTAATACATTCCAAATACGGACTAATTAATATATTAATCATAATATGCAATACTGCATAAGTATCTGCCTTTTCTCTCTAAGAAAAGTGTATTGTGAGTTTGACGAAACAATCTTTCAGAGCATATCGGGAATATTATGTGAATTATTGTTTTATGTATTTATCACGAAATCTCCTTTAGGGCTTGCTACCGAAAACTCCTACTTTTGTAGAAGTTTTCGTTGAAGTCTTTGAAACGTGAGATCCTTCATCCTTACCAAGAAGAATCGGCACCACCCTAGGATAATAATTAATTTCAGGCGTTATTTTACTTACCTTGAATTTTACTTGAGGAAAACAATGTGTAGTTTTTTAACAATTATTTTTGCTTAGCGACGGATCATTAGTCAGTAAATAAACAATGCTCGCGCAAAACGTATTAATTTGTGGTTTGTCAACATAACTTCGCGACGGGGATTACTATAACTTTCTGTTTATCTGCTGTAAATACAATTATAATTGTTTTTTTGCTGCATCAACTTGTACTTTTATCTTGTAATCAATAGTGTTGAATTTCCAGAAACTAACTGATTTCCTGTGTTTGGCGTGTAGTACATCATAATTAATTTAACTAGTCAAGATTTTTCCTATCACCCTATCACGAAAGCTGTCAACCAGTGTCCCGTTGCATAAAACGGATAAAAGATAAATATAGTCTAAACTTCGATCTTCAATTACTCTGTAATGATATTTATTGATTCTTGTGACCATTTGTATTTTTTTTAAATCTTGCGGATTTTGTGAAAATTTACCCAATTATCTGAAACAATTTAAAAATTGTTATAATATTGTCTATTTTTTATGTATATAAATGAGACAGCTGTTTGATAACTGTCCATTCAAATTCATCTATGCACGTAAACACATAAAAATGCGTAAAGGGAAAACGTGGGTCGTAGGTGACGAAGCCTACGGAATAATTTTAAATTGTTTTTTTTTTTCAATTTAACGATAGTTCCGAGTGACAAAGTTATATATAAAATCTTTATTAAAAAAATGTAAAGCTCTTGTAAAGTTTACCACTGACAAAATAACGCTTAATCATCGAAGTGTAAGTAATTATTATTCTGAAATGTTATCGTTTAAGAATATTATATTTATGCATATTGTAGTGTCTCATTTTTATTATGGACCTGGTCCTTGGTTCATACCGGGTTGAGGGCGTTGAGACCCATATTTATTTATGTTAAATCGATATGGCATTTTTCACACATTTGTTTCTAAATAAGTATTAATTTGTTATATTTATTATGAAATGTAGCCCGTATTAAGAAATATGGGAGCCGTAAATTGCTCGACTGGAAATTACTCGAATTACAAATTATTCGAATTGCTTGGTTATTTAAAAACGATTTTTTCACAGACTTTTTCTACGTATTTCATTTTAATCTTGTGCGACACTTGTTTAGGGAGTGAAATAATAAAAATAATTCTCGTCAGTATTTATTTTAACCGTGTTCCGCATCCAAATGCGGAACATATGATCTTTTAATGGAGTTTATCTCAACATAAGTGTTTCTACGAGAACTGCTTATTAATTAGTTACTCAAACTGTTACTTTATATTTCCAGAACACATATAAGACTAGGGCTAAGACAGAACAAACGGACAGAACAAACGGAAACAAATTGATTATCTTGTTATTCGAGCAATTTCCATTCGAGCAATTTACCGGGAACCAAGAAAATATTGTGTTCGGCATTCATAATTGACATAAAGACATTTTTCACAATTACTTCGTGGCAATGAAAAGAATCATTCACTTTGTGTCGCCTTTTAACGTATTTTATTATTGAATTGATTTTTTTAAAAATTATATATGATTTTTCTTCACAATTTTTTCGTTATTATCGTTTCAAAATTGTAAGAAAACCTACTTTTTTGTAAAATTAATATACAGCGCAAGGGTTCCGAAGACGTAAAAGATATAAAAACTACTGTTCCATTGGTATCTTATCGGCTTTGTGACCTATTTATGCGAAATGTTTTACAATCAAAACACAAATCGTAAACTTGCATCAGAATTGTTGTAATACTGCGACGCGCAAGCCATACGCCGTATCGCACTGGTTGTTATATTAAAGGATAATCCGTTAAGCTTGCTGTAATTATAAATCAGATTAATGATAATCAGTTTGATTAGCGCTTTGCATGATTCTGCATAATTCACTTTCTATTAGTCGTAGCAAAACACCATTTTTTAAGTTCACTTATTATCTGATCATTTTACAGATAACCTTGTCAAATATTTTGGTTTCGTCATTTATTCTGTTTAATTGCATCAATTGATGTATAATTATGTAGTTTTATTTTATATTTTGTCTCATTATATTTGTCAATTACATGGCGAATTGGCGTCAGCTGTTATGTCATGTACTGTACTTTTAATTTTTAACAATAAATAAATAAATAGTACTGATATTGGCTGTATCTTACCCCCTTCATACGTACAGAAAAAATGATCAATCATTTGGTAATATATAAGCTAAGGATTAAAATTGATTTTAATTTTATTCGTATAAATACCTTACGGTTGTCTGTCTAGGTAGGCAATACGTGCCTCACAACTTGTTAAGTTGTTACACAATCTGTGGGATAATAGAGTTGTCAAATTAACTTTTACATTAAACAAATGAATTTTGAATATACTATGAAATGTACTTTTTTCTATTGTTATTTACTGGTGATTCGTTAATGTCAATGATTGTATTTATTATACTTGCTCATTTAGTTGATTTAGTCCTGTTTTATAAATACAAAAATGATATATTTTTAAATATAATTTTATATCAAAAATTTACAGAACAGTGCATATAAATTACACGAATATTCACTTTTAATAATGGATACATAAAGCTTCCAATTTATTCGTCCCAATAATATCCATAGATTCAATAAAAGATAATCCCTTAAAACATTGATGTTACTAAGTTGATTCGAAATGTTATGTTAATTGAACTAACAGTATCACCGTATAAAACAATGGTGACTTGGCAAAATGTTCACTTGTTGTTACGCTGGGGCGTTACTGATTATTTTTCTGTTTTGTTTCCTCTTCTTTGTATCGCTGGTCGAACAAAACAATGCTTTCGACGGGGCGTCTGGAAAGCTCTTTTGCACGTTTGTTTTATATGACATAATATACTTGTCTTTTCACAGAGTACCCATCACGTCACCCACGCAGACGTCTTGGCGCTCTTTACTTTTTTGTTGAACAAAGGGTTGCTATTATAAAAGAATAGATCGACACATCTCTATACACCTCTGGATAATTGGACGTAGTTACACAAAAACGTATAAACCCGCACTTTTACTCGTTTTATTTTATGGTTCTTAAAAGCTGTACGTAAACTATGAAAAAAACCAACAATTTAATATTGCATTACAATTTCCGAAGATTCTATCAACTTTCAAACATTTCAAAACATATGCACAACATTGCATAATTCGTTATGAAGTTTTTCAAATGTTTTGTTTATTCTTAACTAGTAGATGTAATGATAATAACTTGTTATGACAATTTCGTAAACTCGACATAGCTATAAAATATATATTGTATTTTTGTGGAATGTGGAGCTTAATTATCTCATTTAAAAAAATGGACACAATGACCATTAATTTCTGTGAAAAATGTCGGTTATTGCGTTATTGTGTAACTATGCACAAAAGCGAGCATTTATGTATTTATTATGGACATGAAAACACCAAGAAAATATTTTCAAGCCTGTCAATAATCACTTTTAGCGTGTTCTCTGTCAGTACTTGGTGGAAAGGTATTATATTAAAAACAATATACTTGTTTGTACTAAATCCACTTTTATTTTAAATAATCAGGAGTGCTTTTGCGTATTATATACAAATATTACAGTGTTATATAAATGAAAAAAAATAAAGACACTAAATTAGCTATATTTAAAATGTATTTTACCTTTTAAAAATAATTTGAAAACTCTTAAAATACAATTAAGTTAAAGTGGAGACAACGATACATTCGAATGCTATAATAATCTGGGATTTGCAAAATAATTTATAACGTTACATAAATAATATTAATAGTATTAAATATTTCAAATTTTTAATAACATATTTGGCATTACATCTAATGCCAATGCGCCAAATATTTTTTAAGTTAAAAGTTCATTCGAGAAAAATTCGATGAGAATCAACTCGAGTTAAAGTGACATCACAAACACCCACGACTTGGGTCACAAATAAAAAATTGACATTGACGTTACCGGAAATCGAACCCAGACCCACCTGATCGATAGAGCAAGCTCTAACCAACTAGACCACAACAGGCGACTAAACGACATTTAGGTTTACTTCCAATTAACACAGAAAAGTAGTTGGCTTTTTCAAAACCAACAGCCATGAGAATTCTGAAAAAGAATAGTAAAAGTAGGCTAATGCAACGAATAAAGTAAAGGCGAGGAATAATATTGATCGGGTTGGTATGTAGTTAGTTGAACCCCATTACAGTTATATAAACAACATCAATATATCTCTATAAAGATTGTTTTTCAAATATTATCGGATCATCTTGACACCTTCAGAAATAATCGATTTTTAACAACTTTCGCGATCTAAATTAACTATCCAGATAAAGCCGATTTTGTCCCAATTTAACGACGTACATTACTGTTAAATTCATTGGTTTGTTTTTTGTTTTTTTCAGATTCGGCCCAAATAAGTGGCTCTTCCAATAACCGGTGGTAGTTTTTAGGGAAAAAATATGTTGCACGGTATATCCTATAATTTTCTTTGGTTACTTTGTGAGTATGGTCCAAGATATAACACCGACGCAGAATTTAAACTGACTTTAGCGCATTCTTGAATTTTAAACAATTTGGCGTTTTCCCAACGACTGCGGCCGCGAATCGAATGTGAAGATTCGCACCACTTAATTTTCTCTGTCGAGTTTCTTTTTTTTACACGTTGACATTGGCTCGGCATCGCGATTTGTCCGCCTCGCTCGCCTGTCAGCGGTCCCCGCCTTTATGCCCGACGCGTGTTTTCAATGGCAATACTTTGGATGTAATGTCTGACGTTCTATGATTCTTCGCGATTTCTTTAAGTGCTATATCGGCGCTATGGCTTCGAATGTTTTATTACTTGTGAATTTTGAAGAAAAGATTTGAGTGATTATTTACTTACGTATTTTTTTTTTTTGAACAATTGAAAATGATATAAGGTAAAATGCTTCAAAGAATTCGCTGCCTCAATGCCAAGTGCACAGCACTATCTAATAAATCTGAATTCGGGTAAAAAATAATTGATGTTAATTATAATACTGCAGTATTAATATTGATAACTTTACTATTTTATTGATGTGGCCCGTTTCTTCCAAAGATTAGTAATAATAAAAATAATAAAAAACTATATGTAATATAAAATTATATTTGATAACTTTGTTATTTATTCCACTTGCGTTACAAAATTTGACACGTGTTTCGCCCGCTGTGGTCTAGTTGGTTAGAGCTTGCTCTACCGATCAGGGGGGTCCGGGTTCGATTCCCGGTAAGGTCACATTGTCAAATTGGAATTAAATATTCATTTTTTTCAATTAGAGATCATGGGTGTTTTGTGGACGTCAATTCTCCTTGAGTTAATCTCATGTGACTTACAAAAATTCTCATCGAGTATATCTCGTATGATCTTTCAACTTTAAAACTTTAAAAATATTTGACGCATTGGCGTAAGCTGTAATGTCAAATTTTTATTATTCAATTTAAAAATAAAAAAAAAATCATCAGACGTAAGGTTTGCAAATAAACTGAAATACATTTTTTTATTATTAAAAATTGACTTTCACAAAGTTACCGCCGAATCCATCGAAAATAAACAATGTCTACGTTATAAATAATCCTACGATAGAATTAATCTAAAATAAGCTTTTCAACGAGACGTAACTCGTGTCACATCCAGTAACACAATATGTGGTAACGGTATCAAAACATGGTTTATCTAATCAATCTATGTGGTATAATATATTGGCATACCACCCATGAGTACGCTTTTAATGCCTAACATGTATTTTTTTATTCTTTGACAACATGTTATATAATAATTACTTTATTATAAGTTGATAACTATTTTGGCTTATGCCTTCGCCTAGTTCTGACGAAGGCATACGCAGGTCTACCAATTAAATTAATGACAATATTATATCACGCTGCCTACAATAACCGTGAGATTTCTTTAATTGATTAAAAAAAATATTTGACTTTATCATTTTGCACCAAGCGTAGTTTTTAAACATTTTTTTACATCATATTTACGTAATACATTTATTTATTTTGTATCTTTTTATACAGCCGCTAAAATAAAATTTCATATGAAATCAGTCTAAAATAATAAAAAACCTTTTCATAGATTCCTTTCTTGATGTATTGCTTTCGTTAGACGTACAGACTCGTAATCGAGCTGTCTGTAGTTTTTTCTGATTGCCTTTTCCAAAGAGATAACAAAAGTGTACCGGGAAACGTTAAAAAAACAACACGTGTTCATTTACACAGATGGAGAAAATCATTGAGGGTCAGTCATGCGACCCCGCTATTATTATTTCCGTAGATAGTGTTTCTGCGTGCGAAAAAATAACGAATTCAATTACCCTGCACCTATCGGTCATTATTTGAATTGATTAAATGTGTACATACTTTTACCTGATTGCAAACCAAGTGTGGACAGCTTCTTTGGTGCTACGACCGACTTTATATACACAATTATTTTGAATAAATAATCAAATTTGTATATTTGTTTCGATTTTTTTTTCTTTTTTTTTTCGTTTCGAACCCAGATATTAAGTCCTATCAATATAATTTAAATTCAATCAAAAAACATATACAATAGCAAAATTTAATTAGAGATGTAGTAGTTTTACCGAGCGTAAAGAAACATTCAATTTACACTTTTCTTAAAACGTCGACGTATTCACCTTGCACTTCGTAGCGAAATCGAACGTAGCAGATACGAAATGAACATGTGCACGATGTCCGTCCGCATCTCGTAGCAACAACCGTTCGACAGTCGTAGAGGAAGAGATCTATGAACCAAAGCTCGTGATTCTTTAAAAGTGTGCGCTGTGCAAACATTCTGTGGTTAATTGACATTTTGTGCGCCAGACAGCTTTCGTTGAAGTTAAACTGTGATGAAAATTATTCGGTCAATATTCTATTGTAGACACCTAAAACAATAATTTATGATTTCCATATAAATTATTACAATAAATGACACACGTCACTCTTATGTGTTATATTATAAATTTGTAACACAAATTCCTTCTTGTAGAAGCGAATATTATCTGTCTATTTTTATTTGAATATAATTGTAAAATTCAGTTCGAAACCGGTTCTGAATTAAATGCGTAAATGTGGTGTTTGTAAATAATGTTTTTATATTTAAAATATGCCTTCCACATTCAAAGTCAGAGATCAGGGATCAACGATCTAGTGAATTGTTATTTTTAATAACTAATATGCAGGTTTATCTTATTAAACACAGATTTATGTTCAGCTTGGCTTATAACATTTTATTTTTATCAAATAAATGTTTACGTAATCAATGAAGTGTCTAAGACAAAATTTGTTCAATTATATGAGCCCCGTTCATCTGTAAAGAAAACATTAAATCAATAGCTGCATTTTAAAACTCCGTTAAACGATAGCACTCGTAAACTCTGCATAATTTGCCACGTGTAGTTGCACAATAAAACGGGTTAGAAGTCGCCGCCACTTCTTTCCTCGGCAACTTAAGGCTCCACGGCGAGTAATGAAGACTGACGGTCAATTTATTTACTGACTACTACTGCTAGCTAGTTTCGTCCCATCCTCTTTCGTTCGTCCGTTGAACTTACAATTGTTTAGAAACGTTCCGCAATTCCGGCGAACAGGACTACGTGCGAGTGTGCCACCTATACTTAACTTTAACTTATATAGCTTATCATCATCCATTTCCCCCCCCCGTTTGGAATTATCGAACCAGCTAATAATAAATTATCGACCTGTATTAGGTACACAACTAATCCTTGAAAAAACGAATTGATGTAGCTACTGGAAGGCATACAAGAAAATTTTCTTAATTTTTCTAAAACCGTAACAGAGAGATTAAGTGTCATTTTATCATATAAAGCATTATGAGCATTTCTTTGGCCCTGTTCATTTTTATACCATGAACGATAAACGTCGTCATTTTTTAGTGAAACATAAACACGACTCAGTTTTCCTCCTAAAAAGAATTTGTTTCCGATTCTTTTCTTATTATTCTTTCGTTTCAATGAACTTTCCTTTGTCATTTCTAACTAAGCATACTCATTTATATCATGGTTATGCTTTAATAATGCTAAAAACCCCACCAGCAACTTATTACTTTCTACATTGAATTTCTTCATGCTTTTCTCATATAAATGAAATTTTCATCACTGTATCGTTTCAACATTTTACTTGTTCTTACGTTAATACGTTTATTCTTGTTTACTGTTAATTAACGTTAAGAACGATGTAATAAAAAAAAACCACGTCCGCTCCCAACTCGGAGCAAGTAGACTCTTAATAGATCTTATCTCAACAGAAATTGTTTTACAAGAACTGCTTGTTACTCGGTCGCATAACCACCCTTTTTCGGACAGAGTAAAGTTAGAGAGATAAGTCTTGAATAGAGGACTATTGGTAAACTGATCACTCACACTGCAATCCTTTTCCTCAAATTTTATACTCCATAATATTAAAATAAACATCAGGTACTTTTCGCTCAGTTAGTGTTATCATTTGATTTTTTTTATAATTCATTGATAATATCTCATTGCAATTGTGCGCTATGTAATTTTTAATAAATATTGTATGTATTTATATTTTCATATTATTTCTGGTGAAAATGGAAATTCAATACAACAACAAATTTTCAATTTAAATTTTCATTTTATATGAAACCAAAAGAATGTTGTGTGTTCGTCATGAATATTGTTATGTAAATTATTCTTTGAGTGTATTACTTATTTCCATTAACCGTTTTTGTTTCAGGTATGTCTGGTTGCATTTTCATCTTATATCCTACGTTCGTTATCTTTGCAGCGTCGTAATTGTAAGTTAATTTATTATTCAAGTTAATAATTTTAAAGTTGCATTGTTTCTACCAAAGAAACACTCGCTCTGAATTTAAGAAAACATTGATCTTTAATAGAACCAGTTCGAATTCGTTGTCGATACGTTTTTAAACACTACTTTAAATAAATAATTAAAAGGTACAACACGGCTATTTATACATATTTTAGAACAGTGAAAGGCAACATCCAATTATCTCTCAATATTTCAATACATTCAATCGCTTAATTATCAAAGAAGTTTGATTAATAAATAATACCATTTCAGCTCAGCGTATAATTTCTATTTTTTTTAGAACGACCTATTTCTTTTTTTGTTATTGACAATTCTTTGTGAAAGACATTATTCAATACATATAAAAAATGTGTATTTTTATCAAAAATGACTTCATTTATACCAAATAACATAAGCCCTCGAGAGGTAAAGTGAGCCAAGTAGTAAAATGGCAAAACTTTTCTGTTGGATTTTTAAGAACAATCACGTCTTTACTTGGTGTTTTAGTAGATTGTGTATTTACTGAGCTTACTTCACTTTCCCGATACTTTAAGACAGTGATCCGGCAAACGGAACGCTCGCGCGAGCTTGTTATGGGGTAGCTCGCGTAGGATATTTTATCATATGTATTTATAAATTTGCTCATAAAATTTTATTATTGAACTCCGAAAATAAAAAAAAAAACGAGCTGTAGAAAAAGTGAATGCCATTGTTTTCACTAATTATTTTTATTCGTTTTTTTAACTTTAATTTTGTTTATAAATAAATAATTAAATTACGCATTTTGTTTGATTAGAAAATCTGATTTTCTAATTTATTTTAAGTAATATAATAATATTATGTATGGTACGATAAGGGCCGATGATAAAAAAAATGTAAAGAAGGAATATGTATAGGTAACTCACCTGACAATTTCAATTTCTGAAAGTAGCTCACATCCTTATTGAGTTTGGAGACCACTGCTTTAAGACATGTGGAATATTATACCGCATCCAACGCATTGTTTCCTAAAATATCACTTGGCTCACTTCACCTCTCAGGGGCTCATATGAGCAAGTAAATTTCAGTTCAATAAAAATCCCGTTGTGTTTATATTTGATTGAATAGTTGTTTTATAGTACGCGTTAATAAAAAATAACTTAATTTCCTTTTTAAATAACTTCGTTACTCAATTCTTTTGTAATTTAATACCAATTCAACGGTTACTTTCCCTTTGGGAATTTTCGTTCAAAAGCAATCTAAAATGCACTGAAAAATCACACAACTCTTTTATAAGATACAAAAGGTTAGAATTAGAAAATGGTGTTCTTTTACAGGCAACAAAGATTTTCATGTTATTATTAAATTGTATTATCTTACAAATGAATCCCTAATTATTTTCCAATATATCTAAGTATTGCTCTTGTGTTTTTGTGTAATTTTGTCTAATACTACGATATATTCTACAAATATATTATATATATGGTTGAAAGCGATTTCGCCTTATACCTTCAATCAGAACAGATATATTATTTCCACTTATTCAATGGAGTTCTACAAAGAAAAACACAATACAATTAACCAAAGATAAGTTGCTCAAAACGGATGATTGTGGTTTTTTCGTGTACTTTAGGGCAGACTTGTAATTAATACGTTATAACTCAAAAGTTTAATGAGTTGTATAACGTTTCATTAATTATTTGATGAAATGATTGATGATTATATTTTTTTTCAAAACGCTTGTAGTGTATCAAGAATACTATTGCTAACAAAGTTATTGCGAATCGCCATAAAATTTAATTCAAATACATACCTCCTTAAAGTGAACAAAGTTGAATGAAAGCCTTACTAATGAAGTATTTTTACAATTTAGTTACTCGCAATTTCTATTATGAAACCAACTTACATTGTAAATACTTCAGACATAACATCTGGAAGCAAATCAGTCCAGCGACGTAAGTACATAATACATTTGTCATATTACTCAAATTGTACTTAGTGATGATATTAGAAACAGAAGAACAACTTTGCAAACTTATCGACTGTCGATAAACTTCATCAAAATACCCCTCGTCGCTTAGAATTCCTATGTTTCTCTCGTCTTTTAGAAACTAGTATACCGCCGCAGTTATTTTAATGATATTATATGCGTATTGATATCTTCTTGCACCTTTCTCACTTTGCTTATCCTTGCTTTTATCGACGACGGGACAATAATATGCTAACATCATTTTTCCTTATTATAAAATTACTGACGAACTACGATAAAATAAATGACCCCAAACTCTCAATGACTCAACACTCTAACTCCGAATATAATACCATTTATGTTCGTATATCTCGAAGAACTCATTATTTTTAAAGGTACAAATCAATTATTACTTTTAATTTGAAAATATTATGTATGAAATTTCGTATCCTTTGATTTCTCCGAGATTTTTTTGTAAAGAACCATTTTCTCCTGAACTTAATCAGGTCATTCGTATAATTATTAAACTATAATAATAATACATTAATTTAGGGTATATGATGCTTTAACCGAATAGTTTTTATTATTCAGTTACGGCGTATGTACACAAGAATTGAATTGGGAGGTCAAGAATTTTAATTCAGGAATGGAAAATTTTAATTTTGGTTCATTAATCGTGGATGTCTGATATTTTCATCTGCGCATTTCTATCAGATGATGAAAAAATGTTTGTGGAAAATGCGGTTAGCTTACTTCTAGTGTTTGTTTGCCTTTCCTCGCTGGATCGTTTAATATTTTCTGTCCACATGCTCCACGTTGAAATCAAAAGATATGTCTTGCTCTGTCACGAGTCACGACAAAACGAACAGTATGTTAAAATACGCAATGTTTTGATATCTATTAATTTCTTATCAGTCTCATTACTCTGCTTATTACTGTTGTGGAGTATCTAACAATCGACCATTGTTCGGACGATCTGCGTTCC
>CM062831.1:12472767-12498677 GCA_031772345.1 Himalopsyche anomala
CATTTTGAAAGTGAAAATATAACACAAAAAAACATTTATATTTACTTGCGTCATTTTTGGAAGTATTCTTTTTTTATCGAAACTCCTAAAGCTACCCTAGGGTTTGCGAATGGGATTACATACCGTGAGTATCATAGAAACATGTATATTATATAATATGTTTAGATGTTACCATCGCACGTTTTGGGATAAGAGCTACACGCGCATTTGAATAAACCAGTAGGAACGGGAAGGGACAGTTTCAATTGAAAATAGTGTACACAACTTGTTGACTGTATGCGTCCCTACGGAAGAAATTCTTGAATATGGCAAATTGAACACGACGCCGTTCGCAATGGGGAAGGCAATTTTCTTAAATTGAAACTGATTCTTTGTAGTCGTAGACGACTTTACAAACACGGATGATTTCGCAAATACTACAACGACTATGCAACTGCAAAAACATATTTAAATTAAAAAATATATTTACGTTTATTCTTAGTGGAACGTTCTTAGCATCAATACGGTGAGTAAGATAATTTTATAATATATTAGGGTTACTACAACTGTATTTACTTACGGCTTACAAATTTCTGTGAGAACGGGTGTGAATTCCTCATATTGGTATTTTATCTCATTATCTCGATGAAGAATATAGAAACCCTTCCCTGACTTTTTGTAATCTTACAAAATACTATTTATTTGTTAAATAGTTCAATTTTTAACGGACTTGGACTAGGGTCTCCAATCCTAGGATCCTGGATCCCGAAATCTCGGAATTGTGATGGTACTAATTCCAGGATTTCAAGATTGAGACAATAAATTCTAGAAAAGAAAAAAGAAGGTCCTAATTTTTTTGGCAATTCCGAAAAGTCCTGTTTTTTTCATGTCGGAAATCTTGGAAAAGCTAAAAACGGTTTTGGAAAATCCGTTAACTCGCAGGATTCTCTAGTGCAATTAGTGCAAAAGAGTGTAATATTAATATAAAATAAAAATAACGTTGATTATTTCACGTATTGTGTTAAAAAAGGTGACACGTGTTTCGCCTCTTTCAGAGGCATCTTCAGACAACTACTTTTGCAAATTTTTGCTTAAGTATGAATGAATTTAATTTGACTATTCTGATTTATAATATTAAAAATCAAATAAAAATGGGAGGCAAGGAGGGGATGATAGAAAAACAAACAAACGATAATGGTAATGCAAATGACATTTACATTAAGAAATGATTAACTAATGAGTTACATCAATTAGGATGGGTTAAACCGTTAGAAAATATATTTAACAGTGGCGAACCACCCGTTTTGTTCAAGATATTATTTAATTAAATTTCTTTATTGTTAATGCTTTTATTTATTTCTAAAAATTCAAAAATATTCATTTTTAAGCCTTTTTTTATTTACTCGATGGAGTATTTCTACGTTACTGTTATGATTAAAATTATGTTCGTTTTCGATTAGATGATTGGCAATATTTAGAGTGTAATATTTTTTCTAAATATTCTGCAAAATAAATCTTAATTAAAATCATCTGGGAGAATAGGATTTTTGGAAATTAATAAAGTCTTGGTAACGAGTTTTCTCTGCTTACGAACATCATTAACAATAGTCAAAGCAATATCTGAAAACACGCTGAATCTACTCATAAGTGAAGTTCTTGTGAAACTAACAAAAAATTATCTCTGATAGCATTAATCCTATATTTTGCTTTCTTAAATCCGGTATACGTCGCTTATTTCTCTGCAGAAGAAGTCTTGAGTCAAATAAATTTTGTCTGCTTAAGGGGTGACTTATTTCGCAAAACAGAACAGTGCTAAATATGTTAATAACTATAAATGCTTCAAGAAATAAAGATAAGCAGAAAATATTTTTAGTTGGGTAAATATAATATTTAATCAATGTCTAATGTCAGATATCGAGTATTACCCTTTTATACACCACCTTATAACCCTACTACAATTTTACGAGCTTAGAAGCTGGGTTAGAAGTTAGAACCTTTATACAATGTTGCTTTAATAATAATTTTTCATTTCACAAAATGTATCGATAAATGTCCACAAGTTTAATAAGAATGGTGGTACATTTATAATCAATCAATTCCTATTTTTTATTATTGTATTCGTTGTTATGTTCTGGAATTTTTGTTGATTTCACATATAATATTAGAAAAATTGGACTATTCACTCGTGAAATACTCATACACAGTTAAAAAATCTATTTTTAAAAATCGATATATTTTTTTACCCACTTTCGCGTTGCATCATATTCATACATTCAAGAGCACGGATGAACTTTAACAGTAGGTAAGTGAATAATTTTTGTCGCGTATATAAGAATTATTTAAAAAAATATATATCATTTGGTTAAGGAATTATTGATGACGATTTGAATTAATAGTAATATTGATGTGATATAAATGCCGTTCAATCTTTTTTGGTAAATTTTTCACATTTTTTTCGATTGAGATCGCAAGGCTTGATTTGCAGCGACTAAATTATAAGTTCGTGTATTCGGTATTAGCTGTTATGCCATTCATCGGGTCATTGGAATTAATGAGCACACGTTCCGCCTGTATAAACACATTTTCGACCAATTTAGTTTCATCCAATTTTGCATTCCTGTGTAGCGAACACTGGAATGCAAAATTGGACCGTGGGCGGGAGGCGACCACAGCACCCTTCCGCGCCACCCCGTGTTTCATTTGCATTTTAATTGGTTTCTTTTTTGTGCTGACCGGATCTGACAGGGAAGCAGACACCCCCAGACTTGGGTCAACATATTTTCTCTTATCGCCTTGTCTTCTTAGTTTAGCTAAAAAGATAGCGTTCGGCTGAGAATTCAACAAGAGATAAATCACGTTAGATAAAAGATTTTAAAAAAAATATGCTTGAAAACCTATTTTTGCTGCTATAATTTCGGTCGATTATCACAGCTGTGCTACGGCTCTCGCATTGAATGCTACGATCGGTGGTTCAAAATTACTGTTAGAAAATATATATTTTTTTTATCTCGCCAATATTTGTGTATATTTTGTGCCTTCTATCTTTGCTTTCAACTTATCCAACAACGAATGGCTATGAGGCTTATAACCTCGTCTCATAACATATTCATTTCTATGTTGCAATTTATCAGAAAGGTTTTCATATACATACTTACTCCTTTCGTTGTTTTCACTGTCAAAACTTGGTGGAAATGCATTATATTTAAAAACACAATATTCCTTTGTACTATTATTATTACTGATAATCAAACAGTTGATAATGCTCGTCATGGGCAAAACTGGTCGTGATCTTTTTAAATAAACGTGGAAGTAGTACAAAGGAATAATGTGTTTTTTAATATTTTCTCATTATTTAGAGATTGATAGTGTTTTTTAAACATATTCACTATTCAATTAATTGTTTTCAACACACTTATTTTCCCATTAAATTGACTGTCACTCAACCCCAAAAATAGTCAAACTGGAAGTTAAAATTAATGTTAAAAAATCCGAAAATTTGCTTCCTTGGGTATCTTGATTAAGAATTTTAAATTTAAATAAAGTAACCGCGGTTCGTTATCATTATAATTCCAACCATATATTAAAACACCATAGTTGGGGACAGCAGGAGCCGGAAGTAAATAAATATTCATATAGAAGCATCCCTGTTAAATTCCTATCAGGTGCGGGATGCGATACCTGAAAGGTGGGGTACGTAGTTATCGCGTCTTTGATATCATTAAACCCACTTCGCATTTTCGAAACACAATTCGACCGTTCAGTCTGCGCTTGCTGTACTCAAAGGAAAACTCAACAAATTTTGTATAACGTTAAGTTAATTTCCATTTGATGTTAACTCTTTACCGCCACTTGCTTAGAATATTTGTTGTAATACGATTCTACTCAAAATTGTGAAATCAATAGAATAAAATTTGATGTTAAATATATACTTTTTTTTATTATTATTATCATTATCTTGTAATGCCTTTAAGTCCTTATCATTATATTTTATGTATAAATTGATGAATAATGAAGAATGACTGTGTCAACTGTTTAACATAATGTAATATTTCAACGGAGGTTTTTAGGTTTATAAAGTCTTGTTTGTTTTTTGTCGATCAATCAAATCAGCGCAATCCAATCGTGTGTGAAAAATGATAATATTGATGGTATATTCACATCTTTAAATTTAAGAGTTACGAATATATCCATGTTCTGCACCTATATCGCTGCATCAATTTTAACGCGTGCCGGCCGATGATTTGATGTATAAATAATAGTTCATGAAAACTTCTTTAACGCTGTACGTAATGTATTGTGTCGTTAATTTTCTCAATAATTAAAAACCACATTTTTGTATCTAACCTTTTTTTCAATAACTGATTTTTATTCCAACGTAGTATATTTTTCTTGTATTAATCCGTTTCATAGTAGTTTGAATATTTACATTTTTCTTTATCGTGTGTCAATTTATTAACATGAAAATAAAATTAAACTGCTCATTGTTATTTTATAGTAAGATTGCTTCGGCATGAGATGTAAGTAATATTTGTAAAATTATTACCCTGAAGAGACTACAATCTAACCAACCCACTCACATTAAATTGTACAGAAACATGAGGCTGGAAGCTGCAGGTTATACAAACATCGTTTTCAGCTGTAACATTTGAAATTGTTTTCGTTCAATTAACTACACCTGAGAACATATATTTGTATGGGAGTACTTGGCGGAGCGTCAAATAGTAAATTGAACGTCGAAGAATTGTTTTCTTCATAAATAGTTTTTCGAATTCTGTCATTCTGAAGATAAATTTTAGGTTGTCTTCATTATTGATATAATCGGCAGTATTTTTGTATAACACCGTATCATTTTTTCATATCACCTTTCAATTTATGGATAATTATACAATATTTTTATTCTTGGCGATACAGGTTGACGTGAATATTGACCGCCTCAATCAATCTCTTCCTAAACCATCGCTAACCCCCAGCACTCGTAGATCCTGTGACACCCAACCCATCCAGCGAAGTTGCGGTCTTCCAACGCATTCTCTTAGATCCGGGGTAGCAAATGTGTGATAATGTACGTTTACATTCATCCCAACCTAGGCGTTGTGTTTTTAAATCTGACAATGTCTGGGTCAACGTAGATGTTATCAAGCTCATGGTAGTGCCGACGTTGCCAGATGCCATACTCACCGACGGCACCGAAAATCTTTCGCTCTTACACTTTTAGACTCTGAGAGTTCTAAGCGTCTAAATCTTTGGACTGGTCTTATGAGGGTTTTGTGGAAGCGATCTTTTGTATTTCGTGATAAGCGGCAGCTCATATAGCGGATAATACAGTCCTTAAAATCATATATAGCTGCTTAAAATTCCCTTTTTGATTTACTCACTTACACTATTCTGAACATGGACTAGAGATCCATTGACACAAATTATCTATATTTAATTATTTCATTTTTACTATCGAAACTAGCTGATAGGAAATAAAATACAACGGAAAATTAGGAGCCACTTATATAATTTCAATAATAATTATTAAATAAATCTTGACAATGATGAAGTGGAGTTAAATACAGATTTATTTGAAATTTGTGTAATAAATTATTAATGTCATAATTAAATTACAGATTGTTTTCTATACCTTATCATAATAAAGTGTAAATAGCCGTGTTTTGAAACTATTTTTCATCAGTTAACTATGTTCGAGATGAGATACCCGGTCCTGATAATTATATTATACTGTGCAATTAATAAAATATACCAAAAATGTGTTTTATTGTTATAAATACAATTTATTTTCAAGAATTTACCGAATACATAGAAAAGTTTCGTTTGGTTAACCCCTTTCACATCGCTACTTTGAAATTGAAAGCACGTCAATGAGAACGTGTTGCCTCTCGTGGGGTCTTCGTGTCGCCCACTCTAGAAATTTCAGCATATTGTTGTTTACGAGTGTTCAGTCACAGGTAGTTATAGTGCTAAAACTCAAGAATTATGTTTATAAGGAAAATATTTTAGTTCATAGGAACATGTTTGTACAATAAATCGTCAATGTTGTTTGAACGATCGTGTATAATCGTTTAATGAAGCGTTGTTTTCATTTATCTGTGTAAGGTTTTTTATAATATTTATATAAATACATAAATATCGCTGTAGAATATTACGTACTACTTATTCAAAATTCTACATTTCCCGTTCGTTCAATTTTCGCAACGATAAATTGTCGCCTCGTTGGGTTTTTCTTTTGGAGAAATTCCTTCGAAATCAGTCTTCGGTTTTACCAATTTGAGTTTTCCGTGAGTTTAAAAAGATGGATGCAATCTTCCATTTTTATTAATGAATATCTGGTAAAAAAAATAATATGAAGATAACCAATGTTATGTAATGTGCAACTGTACCTATTATGATTTTATCTGTGTTCAGATTGGCATAGGAAAGAACGTAGACACGTCGAAAGCTATATATATACCGTTCTAACATATGTAGTTTGTCTAACTTTTATTTTATTTTAAGTCTATTACACTTTCTGCTCGAACTTAATTGCAACAACGTAGAAATAAAAAATAATATTAAGTTAACACATTGTGTATTCCTTTTTCTAAAAAAACTCCAACCGAAATTATTGCAGTAGAATCGTTCCCCAACTAATTGAACATCAATAGTAAAGTTAATCCATGTCGCCATCAATCAATATCTTTTAACATAGTCATACATTTATTTCTTATATAAACACGATTATTTACTAAGCGTCAGTTCAAGTTCATCCGTGCACTTGAACTCCTGAAGATCCCGAAAGGCGATACATTGGACGTTAATGACAATAGTTGTGTGAATTAAAAAAAATTGAACGTTTCAAATTTAATATAATAATACATAATAATTAAATTCAACCAAGCTCCTTCAGTCAAAATCTTATATTATTAAATTATTATATTTAATAACTTATTATTTATTTAACAGTACGGTGTCTTTAACTTATGTGGTTGTTTGTATGGATAAACTAAAATCTATCCGAACATAGTTGTGCAAAATTGAATCGTTTATTTGAGTTAATTTATGTTTTATACATTGAGTAAAGTAATATAGTAAGAGATATAGCTGTCATTAAAATGTCTAAAATTTTACAAAGCTCAGTGATCACAAAATTAATGCAATTGAAGTGCAACCGTTTGGCCATGGGAAAAATTTAATTTATCAAAAGCATGTCTGCGAATATGGAAATCAACGAACCCTAGTTCAAAGACACAATCATTTATTATAAATTAAAGACCATTTTATGATAATTTAGTTAGACGATTGCAAATAGTTTCTAAAACCGACAATTCATTCCCATTACCCTGTCATATTTGCAATCTAACGTCGCGGTGCCAAATAATCATCTTTAGTTTTGGTATAAAAGTATAATATGTATAAAAGTTTAGTGCAAGTCTAGTGTTAAGAAGCTTTTAGCGAGAGTATCCATTTTTGAAAAAGTAGAAAACGATAAATCATAGATAACTAAAAATTTACAGTTATTGTCATAAGCAGTATGGTGGGCCGTTATAAACAACTGCAGTATGTTATATAATAAAACAATATGAAAAATATTAACCGAAGATATAATTCTATAATTTTGTTATGACAATCGTAGTGCTTGCTATTGTAACTATCCGATGCAATCGATAGTCATTGGAAAATAAATACACTCAACTTTATTTTAGACGATTGGTACGTTCCACAAAAACCGTGTAAAAAAGTGATGCAATTCAAAGAAGAATTGAAGATTGGTTCCCTGAATTGAAAAACCCCGTTTTATTTGAAAAGTTACAATGAAGATTCAATAAGTAAACTACACAAAATTTTATTCGTAACATGTGTTTTAATTAAATTAAAAATATACTTTTTATCGCTACATCGGACATTTATGAGGGACTGTACATAAATCGTTTTTATCGCTGGAAATGTCTTGAGACGTCTTACGTGTTAGGATCGTATGAAACCTTTTGTTTGTCATAATTGTCTTGTGTTGTTGAATTTCTTGTCATTAGGAAATCCTATATCGGCTTCTGTTTTTTGTTAAACATAAAATATTTCTTTTATTATTGCGAGTTTTGTGGCACTTCATCGGAGATTATTTTTTAGCAAATAATTTTAAAAGTATTATATTGTTTTATTTGAAAGCTTTGTAAGTAAGATCACATCATAAAGATGTTTTAAAATGTATTATTCTCCTGGGTTAAATGTTGCGAAGTCAGCACCGTTACTTCACTGTGCGGTTATTTAGACGTTTTCCGCCCACTTCTGAGCTGAGATGCCGGTAGGCGGGATGGTATTTCAGATCTCGTCAAATATTAATTTATCCCGCCTGACCGTTTCACCCTTAAGTAAAAACATCTGACCCCTGAATTATTTGTCTTGTTTTCGTACCCTTTCTATTAGGTCAGTGCTTAAAAATTAATGTTTCGGTGCGTTTATTGTGGGGTATGAAATTATTGCTTTTGATTATGCTCGTTAAAACTATGTCACTCAGTTTTTTCGGTTTTTTTCTGATTGTAGTAATATTTTAATTAATTCAGTATGTGTATTTACAAAAAAGTTTTGTCAGGAAGATCAAAGTTTTAAAATAATTCCGCTGAAAACCCTTCATCCTGTAATAATATAATGGTGTTTTTTTTAGAGGTTTAGTATTCAAATCAGCAACATTTTTTTAGCAATAGCCAATTTGACAGCTGATTTGTGCTCAGTTTGGTTTGCCATTTCATCATGAATCGACTTACGCCAGAGCAACGCTTGCTAACTGGGATTTTTTTTTTATCATTGTATGCTTTTTATTTGACGGGTGTACTTTTAGAGGTTTGTTTTTCGAATTAGCAAAACTTTTTCCAGCGACAGTAAATTTAGAATGGACTTACGCCAGAACAACGCTTACAATTGTGTAAATTTATTTCATTCCAAATGATTCCGGCCAGAACGTTTGTCAATGGAGAGCGTTATAGATCCTTAATTACTGTCATTTTCGTTTCAATTAAA
The DNA here is from genome assembly GCA_031772345.1 of Himalopsyche anomala. Classification (NCBI taxonomy): domain Eukaryota; kingdom Metazoa; phylum Arthropoda; class Insecta; order Trichoptera; family Rhyacophilidae; genus Himalopsyche; species Himalopsyche anomala. The sequence continues at coordinate 12,481,741 of CM062831.1, forward strand.
TGGCAATAATGTGTTATAAAAATGACGGTGCATCGTGCCACACAGCGCGCACCAAAAATTTGCTGTCACTTGAAAAAGTGTTGATAATTTTAAAAACAGCCTATAGTATTCAAAAGTATCGGTCATTTTTTAATGTGTGACAATTAATTCTTGTTGGAAAAAAGGTATACGTATTTATAAAAATATGTCGTATTTTTGAAAAACTTCTTTTGAGATAACTCCATTTGGAGGCCATATGCTCCACATTAGGAGCATTGGGACATGGATTTTTTTTTGACTGGTCCTCTTATTCCTATACGCATATATGTATGTGTTGTAGTTTTTATAGCATATTTAACTGATTTTTCAAATTTTAAGACTTCTTTCGCGCTTTCAGATGTATTCTAGACAACATGTGCCGATTTTGAATAAACAATACATTTTACTAATATTCGCAGCGTCTAAGAGATAAAAAGTGAAAAACAAAATCATTTTGTATCTATTTCATGTTCAGCTAATCGGTATCAAAAACCTCATACCATGAAACCTCAAAATATGATCATAACTGATTTTTCTCGGCAAGTGAGTACTCAGCTTTTTCTGTTTCTATTTTGTAAATTTTGTTATCTTCGTGAATGGATCTTGTGTTGCTTACATCTTCTTGAGTGGAATCGCATTACCGAAGTCATATAATATTCTTGATGTATAAAATACAGAATTATTCCCCCCTTCGTATTCGACATCCTCTTTTGTAATAAAATACAGTACGTTTATGTATTTGCTCCCTTAAATTGTCGAGAATGTAAATACAAGTAGTAATTTCACATATTTTCCTAGTACTACGGTGAGAGTTGATCAGGAATACAGAAGACACAGCGGAAACCTTTGAGAAATGTTTTAAGCTTGAAAAAGTTTTGATTATTTAAGCAAAGTTACGTCGTCGGCTTAGGCAGTATACACCGTGTATGGCGAAGTCGGCAGAGTCAGAATATTTTGATGCCAACATTATGCAACCGCAAAAGCTTATTCAGGAATTTTTTCTCGTTCTCTTATATACGTTTTTGTGATATTGTTATGAAAACAAGAATTCCTCCATTTAAAAGTGTAGTCGTTTGTCTTTCATTTCAATGTGCCGTAAGTTATAATTAGGGTATCCAATCCCGGATCCTGAAATCTCGGGTTTGCGACAGTGCTAATCCCGGAATTTCGGGATTGTAAAAATGGAACACGGAAGAGCTAAAAAAATATGTCGCATTGCTATTTTTTGTAAATCCGCAAATTCTTGGGTTTTTGGATTCGAAAATTTTTGAAAGAGCTAAAAAAAAGTCCCTCGCTGTTCATTTGGGCAAATCCGTAAATTCTTCGGATTTTGGATTCGAAAATTCTTGGTAGAGCTAAAAAAAGGTCCCACGCTGATAATTTTGAGAAATCCCCAAATTTATAGGTATATTAAATTGTCGTGAAATTATTTGAAAACTATTCCCATCAAGAATCGACAGTTAATTAATTAATACCTTAAGTAATTTAATTAATACTAATGTTAGATTTTGTTTTTTTAAATTACATCTATAAAAACAATGAACCCTTTTTTAGTTATCCTAAATCAATTCAAACAGAAAAGACATTCTACATTTACAAAGACTCATGTCGATGATCTCAAATATTAAATTGATAACCTTGACGGGTATCACTTTTAGGGTGTTCACTGTCAATACTTGGTGGAAAGGCATTATATTAATAAAAACACAATAATCCTTTGTACTTCATTCCACTTTATTTAATATGTCAGGACCGGTTTCGCTCATTACGAGCATCGTCAACTGATAAGAAATATAATTTAACAGTGCTATTTATACAAAAATGAACAGTTATAAACAACAATTGGCATTGAAAAGAAAATACCAATTACATTAAAAGTGATTCTAAAATAGCACAAAATTAAAATGTTTAACACATCTAACATATAATTAAAAAGTCATCTCAGATTAATAAATTTAGAATGGGAATTGAAAGTAATTACAAACATAATTAAAATTTGGGAATTCTTTGACAAAGTGATACAATAAAAATAATTTTAACCAAAGCGGTATATATTTACTCAACTGCGATTCCTGTAAAGCCAAATATATTGGTCAAACAGGTAGATCGTTTAATATTAGAATCAAAGAGCATTTGAGTTGTGCTAAGAAAGGGGATGAACAGTCTTCATTTGGAAACCATCTGTTTCAAAATAATCACACTTTCGATATTAGTAGAAATTTTAAAGTTCTACATTTAAATAACAAGTCTGTCAAACTAGACAAACAGGAAATCCTAGAAATCAATAGATTCAAATTTTTACCTGATTCAGATCTTTTGAACGATCAATTAATATTTGCTAGTTCCCCGTTACTTTATCCATTGCATTAGCCCTTGTTAACTATTCTTTTATATAATTTAAAATATATATATGTATGTATATATATATATATATATATATCTTTGTTAGAATTGATATGGTCTTTGATAAATTTCTTTTTCAGAATCTTCCTGGCTGTCGATTTTGTTTAAGTATGTACACTTACCAACTACTTGGAAGAGGGGAAATTTTCTTAACTATCATTAAGCCTATTCACTATATTATTGTCATTATTAATGTCATTATTTTTATTGTATCACTTTGTCAAAGAATTCCCAAATTTTAATTATGTTTGTAATTACTTTCAATTCCCATTCTAAATTTATTAATCTGAGATGACTTTTTAATTATATGTTAGATGTGTTAAACATTTTAATTTTGTGCTATTTTAGAATCACTTTTAATGTAATTGGTATTTTCTTTTCAATGCCAATTGTTGTTTATAACTGTTCATTTTTGTATAAATAGCACTGTTAAATTATATTTCTTATCAGTTGACGATGCTCGTAATGAGCGAAACCGGTCCTGACATATTAAATAAAGTGGAATGAAGTACAAAGGATTATTGTGTTTTTATTAATACTTGACAGGTATTGTATCCGCAACAGTTTTATCGCTTAAGATTATTACCGATAGTCCACGACAAATGTATGAAGATAAAATGAAGATACTTCCCGAAATAGATTGTAAAAACATGCAAAAGAATAACGCTTAGAATTTGCTTAGATGTAATACCAATTGTTTGCCATACCTTGTTTTTCTTACTTAACTTGTGTATAAATATCACTGTTTCATTGTATTTCTTATCAGTTGACAATGCTCACCATGAGCGAAACCGGATCCAATAAATATCAAAACCGGATCAATAATTATTTTAATTTTAAAGAATAAAGCACACAGATAATCCAGATTCTGTGACCGCCGAATCCATCATAAAATAAAATAAACTTTTTTGTTTGCATTCTTGGCGGATGTAATGACTGCACATTGACCTACATATTTCAACATAGGATGATCATAAAATCATTCATCACCACGCACAATTGGTTCGATCCATAAAGTGGGTGCCGAAATTTTGATATGCTTCCAATATAATCGCCTGTTATCATTAATAGATTTATTGGTGATATTTGGACCGTACAACTCGTGTGGGATTAATTGGTCATACCTAAACTCGACCCGTCGAGTTATTAACTATTATTCAAAACCATGGCTTATTGTAACACCGGAATCATGCTGGTTTAACACATTATGAAAAAAATAGTATGTAAAATTACTAATATACATATAACATGTGATATTTATAGGTATTATAATTACGGTCGTTTTTTTTCATCCTTTCAGATATGTACATAGAATTCTGTTTCAAAGATTTTTTTTTTTAAACGTATGTATTGTAATAAAAATATTTAAATAAAAAGCCGTTATACTCACAGAGCGTTAAAATCATAAAAATAAAACACAATATGTTGGTCCAATTCAGCAATTTATCGAATGATCAGGTCTGGTTTGTTGAATTTTCATGAGCTTAAGTTCTTTGAAAAGATTTGCAATTATTGATAAAAAGAACTATGCTACATAATTTGAATCCCAAAAATCGCGGGATTTAAAACGTGAATTCTATTCCGGGTTTTCTACAGTAGAAAAACGAGTCAGATCCCAAGTTAGCTGGGTTATCTCCATAGAAGGGAAGCGACAAAATATATTGTGTGTTGCAAAATTTAGCACATAATCAAAAATCGTTCTGAATGGTACTGATAGAAACATAAAGTAAACGACGACTTCATATAATATATCATTGATTTATTGCTGTCAGCACTTATCTCGTGGGGATTTATGGTTACCAATAATTACGTCCAAATTAATTTATTCCACTGCTTGGAATAATTACATACAATTCGTATTATACAAAATAACTATTCTTCTTTCTGATTTAAGTAAACATTGCCGTACAAATTCTTCCGTTTGAATATTCTTACCTTAAACGTATAATGTAATTAGGACCTGTCGGTTTGAAATAAAATCGGGTTTTAGTTTACTTTGCGATATTCGAAACCTGGTTATTTTCATCTTAGAAACACGGTCCAAATAGTAAAATTGATATTAAATTGTATTATTTAATTAAAATCATTAATAGTATGTATTGAAACAACCTTGATTACAAAAAATACTGAATTAAATATGTAATTCAATGGTCAGTACAAATTAATGAATTTATGTAAAATATTATACTTAGGCTATTTATTCTGTGCATTTTGACTGAATATACTTCTTGGTTACATCAAACTCATCAATCCGAATTTGAAAGACCGAATTATTCATATCGATACATTAATTTCCAAATTTGTTAATTACACTTTTTTCGAATAATAACTTGGTGGTTGCACTTTTTCGGCATTTAAATACAAATGCCATAGCAATTTGACAATTTGAAGACTGTCAAGAATGATACTTTAAAAATATATATTTGAGTATAAAATAGATAAAAACAACTTATATTCGTATTTCTTTTTCACCCTGTTTTCATGAGTTAGCAAATTTTCAAATTAAGATATCGATATACGAGTCTACAAACAAAAGAACAAAACAAATAGATACTTTATTTGATGCACTAAAAACAATATATGTACTATACATTACCCACCAAAAAGGTATTTTCTATTTCAGAATTTTGTTTTTACCAAAATGAGGTAATTACTGAATCACCAGTGTACGTTTTGTGTTTTCTAAAAACATATTTCCTGAAGAGGAGAGGGACACCAATAAAGTTTTTTGAGCTTACTGTATTTCGCTATTTTTGAAAACCAGGTCAAACTGTGCTGTAGTATTTGAAAAAATCAAAACCGGCTTTTCCAATAGTCGGTTTTTCTATAAGCCCTAACACGAATGTACATAAGGAAGTCTATAAAAGCCGTGTACAGGCAATATACCATATTATTATGTTCCGCTTTTGCATATCTCTGAATATAATAGCATTGCCACTTTTGAAACTTGGGAGTGAGTACTGAAAATATTATGTGCCGACCAGGCGTCTTCGAAACCGCCGAATAAAATATAATTTATTTTTACCATGACTTCGCGGTAAAATGCAATAGAGCGAACAAAGACATCGTCACCATGGAGACATGACTGGATAGCAATTTAGACAACTTTACATGAGAGTAAAAAAAATGTTTGCTTTTGGTGAAGTTTGGTAACATTTTTAGGGATAACATTTATTTTTATATTATTTATATGTTCAATTGAGTATACGAAAATGAAAATAATGTATAAAACACAATTATAATGTTGGTAATTGGAAAAAAATGAACATGATTTGTTATGCCTCTGGGGTACAGAAATATACATATTCCAGGAATAACATAACTAGACAAACTATTGTGTATTCGAAAGTAATTTTAAGATAAATAATATATTATTATACATTGTTTAAAAAACCATTTATGCTTTCAATATGGATAGTTTGTTCAAAGTTTATCAAAAACAAAAGTGTAATTAATACATATTTTTAGATGAATTCAGCGGTATGTTTGTGGAAGTTCATTTTTAATATAAAATTTAATTTGCGATTCAGGCAGTTTAAAAGTTGTGACACGTGTTTCGCCTCTTTAGCAAGCAATCGTTTATCGTCGGGTTATTTGTAAAAAAAAATGTTTTCTGAAATTTAAAAAATATAGTTTATATATTAAAATACATTCGTCGGGTCATATGGCGTAGCGGTAAGCGTTGCTTGCTTCCGTGCCGGATCTCACGGGTTGTAATCCCAGTACGAACAGCATTTTTTTTTGATCGATTTATCGATTTCTGCTAGAAAGCATGGGTGTTTGTGATGTCTTAATTTCCCTCCCACCTTTCCCATTCTTAAATAGCTGGATGTAGCGAGAGCGATTAGTTAACCACTAGTCCTGTCCTAGACTTATCTTTATATTCCTACTACTCGCTTTGAAAAAGAGAGGTTTAGTGACTGACTAACAAACAGTTCTCGTAGAAAACAATCTGTTGAGATACCTCCAATAGGCCATATGATCCACATTGAGAACTTATATTGTAAAAAAAATATAATAATATATTATATACTATCTAAAAATTCTTCCATGGTCACCGCTTAGCTTAGTTTAGTCTTCATGTAAACTCACAAGTGTGTTATGCTACACTGTGCATAGGTTGCATTATCATCTGCGCACTGTCATGGTTCTTATTTTGTTTCTTGTTCGTTTCGCTTAAATCCTCCTATGCGCGAATCGCAACCTTAGAGGTCACCTTCGTCGCCTTTGAACCTACGACGCTTCTCTCGGAATTATTTATCAGCTGTATTACAAACTTCTAAATTGACCTTACGTTCTAATATCACCCACTTTAATGAATAATGGCACGACCTATTTGATGTCAGAAGTCGATTTTTTGAATTTAGAGTCATACTTAAGAATTTCCTTTTGATAAGAAACACTTCTCTCTCTCTCGATTGACAGCGTAGTTTTTATGACAATTTTTCAATGTTAATAAACTCGTATTAGTAATTGTTAATAATTTAATCGATATAATCGATTTTTCAAAATTATTTTTCATGTTGCAATTCATTCATAAGGATAATCTTGTCTTCAACCAGTACATATATAAATTACGTAATACTATTTTATTATATTATCAGTAAATTTTTTGTGTATATCTATTTAAGTCATCTATAAGCAAACCGAAACGTTTCAACAGTATAGCCCTGACCATTGAATAATGCCAAAAAAGCTTGCGAAAATATCAATCCATTAAAAATATTGGTTGTTCGAATTGAGTATAGTTCTGTGAATGGCGTGGTGGTGTAATACTTACAAACTATATTTCATAATTCTAGTGGAACTACTTAACTAGTTTCAACATGTAAATCTTTAAAAAAAAATGCATTCTTAAACAGTTCTGACAATAAAATAAATATTTATCATTTTACAAAGCCGTCAATCAAATAATGATAACTTACCATTTTTTTGAGTCAAATAAATCGTGATACAACGTGAAACAATACAACTTTTCTATTATACTTGTAAGTACGATCAAGTCTTTACTTTTAATTTATGGCGAAAACACTACTGCAGTGTGTATTTACTAAGTTTGCTTTACTTTTACGATACTTAAGGATGTGTAAAATACTATATCGCATCTAACTTATTTTTTCGTAAAATTACACTCATCACTTCTGATGTGCTAAATTGTATTATTATATTTGTTTTATCAAAAATCGACAGTACTCTACACCAGTGCTCCGCAACCTTTTCTCACCTACGACACACCAAAATTCTTACTAGAATTTCGCGTCACACCAAAAGCAAAAATATATAGATATTAAATTGATACACAAATTTTACAATAAATTTTCGTTTTTTATTTGAAAAGTAATAATTTTTCATTATGTATTTGACCGCGGCACTCCTGTTTCTGGCTCACGGCACACCACTGTGCCGCGGCACACCGGTTGCGGAGCACTGCTCTACACAGATGAAAATTATTGACGTACCTAGTTAAAATTTTGGCAGTCGATAGACATAATATAATAATTTAATAATTTACACTGAGTTGATGGCCGAATGCTTAATCCAATTTTACAGGAAAGTGATTGCAATGCGTATCGACAATTTTTGATAATCCTTATATAACTAAACACATTGTTATTTTTTACGTGCTAAATAGCCCTCGTTGGCCTGATCTCAACCAAGGCTAACTTTGAAATATTTTATTAAATTTGCAGCATCATATAGGAAACGGGATATTCTTGATTCCTCTTAAAATTCAACCCAGAGTAGATTAAACTCCTAAACAGGATAATTAATATTACGTTAACTAAATGTGGTTGAGCAACTTGTCACTTATTCTTGTTTTTCTTAATGTCTGTATCTTTTTTTAAATTGCAATAGTCTATGGGTATAAGATAGGTCCCGTGCATCTCTGTATCGGGCCAAAAGTATGAGGAGTCAAGTCGTTTCTTTTCTTGATCGTTTTTACCGTATGGAAATCGGCCATGAAACAGCGGCTGCATGCACAACGGGTGATTGTGGGGCAATCAACAACCAACTTGTGTATTGTTTATGTTATTTGAATGGTAATAACTTTAAAATAATTAGTTTCAATGTTGAGAAATAATCGTTTCTCCTTTAAAACATCTAACCTTGATCTATTTGTGCACTGGCACACCGACATTTTCAATTTCGTATCCAGATGTAGAAAACTGAATGATAATTGATTCGCAATAATAATATTATTGTTTTTGCTCGAGCAAAGCGTAGCGCGTCTGACGGTCGCAGGCGCTCAGAATCCGAAGCGCTTTATGGAAAGTTCAGTATCGCGTTGAAACTTAAGCCGACGTTTCATTAAAAGTTGGCGTGCGGTAGTTTGCGCAAACAGCTGTCGCCCTCCCTTCCGTACTTCTCGCATTACATCATTGCGCGACAACATGTCTTCTTTCTTAGTTTTTCCACCATTTTATTTCTCGTCTGAACTTGGTTTATACTCACATATGCTAACATATATTCGATTTTCTATATTTCTTAAACAACTTTGACTTGAGATTCTTTTATCGATTTATTAGATATTTATTACTTTTATAGTTATAACGCTGCGTTGCCATTGTATGCAACGAATTTTCAATATATTTTGTTTCTTTTATGAGTATGTTTCATATTATTTGCATTGAGTCGTTAATCTAATACTTAACATTTTTCAAATAATTTAAAACACCACAGTAAACAAACGTCAACGTTTCCCATAAGCTATATTTTAATAATGTCACTAATGGAATCGCGAAGCTATCATCCACAAATCATATCAAACATGATCCTTTATATTCTTTTATACATAATTCGTAATATGAATATTTTATTATTCAATACAAACACTTGTTATATAAAATGAATTTTGAAATATCGTCTTTGATTAATAAACATTGCCGTCATTTATCAAAAATAATTTATATTGTTATTTTCCTATCACAATTAGTGAGTTTCGCAATAGCCCGCAGCAGCGCAGCATCGTATTAAAAAGTTGTCGATATAATATTCGTCAGTTTGAGCAAATGCTCGCCATCGAGAAAAAGATCTCCGCGCAAAAGTTTAGACTGAAAAGGTTGCGAGAGAGAGCCTGGGGATATTGTGAGAATGAACGTCGAGAACGAGAAGTTCAGAGTAAAAAAAAACATATCCCCACAGTTCTGGGGGCGCCGTGATAAGACGGAAAATGTTACGTCGATGAGATCCGTGGAAAATTTTACAAATCGTGTTTATCTATTTTCCCGGTCGTGATTATTAAAGGCTAAAAAACATCATCCCCTAACCGCGCTCGAGACAAAATGTGTGCTATTTTCAAGGCATAATGCGCGGAATATTATTATTCAATTTGAGCCATCGGAATTTTGTTTTGTTCTCGTGAATTTTTTGTTTGATCGAGACTTCTTATCGGAAATACAATTTTCAAAGTTACGAGATTATCATAAAAAATAAGGGGTATATTTGATCATACAATTATTATGTTTTTGTTACGTTTTTGAGCCATGCTATTAAATGTCATGACACATTTTTTCTATGTTATTAATGTATTTAGAACAATCAAGTATGATATGTTTACACTGGCTATGATAGATGTTAATATACATTACGATGTTTTTTTTACAAAACCAACACTCTTTTATTAGAAAACCAATTCCGGAATGATGTTTTCTAATCACGGGATTCAAATGTATCGAAAACCGTACGGGATCTAGGGATTGTATTTTCTAGTTGCGATTGTGTAATATTTCCACAATGGCTGCAATATTCCAATAAAATAAAGGATATCCTATTTTATTTATGGTATGCTATAATTAAAACGTATTCTGATAAGTTTGATAACCAATATTCCTTGTGCGTTCAAAGTACATTGTTATCATTCATATTACGTTGATTGCATAACATAAAATCGTTATGATCTATGTTTTGTCAAACAAGTGCCTGAATGTGAATTAAGTATTTACGTATTTTGTGCAATACAACTGATTGCCTGCATTCAACGCGACCAATATTCTGAACGTGGGAGTGTTGAAGATGTCCTCCAGCACTGTGTGCCAAACTTAAAGGCGTGTATTCGACGGGGCGTCACAAATTCTGCTGCGACCCTGACAATGCGACTGCTTTCAGTTGAATCAGGGGTTCTTATATGTATATTTCGATGGCTTAGTTTCCCCATTTTTTATGTTTTGAATTAGATGTATTACCCACTGTATTCGAATACAACTCGAAATACCGTTTTATGGTTACGTCAACGTTGCAATAAATTTGAATTTAATTTAGATAAATTACTAAAAAGAAGACACGAAAAATAATTATCACTTTTTTCAAACTCAGCTTAGATGCGTCGAAACATTGATTGGCCATATCCATAGCAGTCTATAGGGGGCTTTGCCATATCTCAAAACTACCATTTTCAATAGGGTAAAATATCAAGGTATTTCAGTTCTACAGTTTTTAAAAAAAGTTAAAGGTTGATAGCTATTTCGGCTTACGCCATCGTCAGAACTATGCTTTAAACGTACATTTACTTGGCTATATATACTGTCTAAGAAGAGATACACAATGCATCATATTATTCACTCTAACATACTAATTCAAATTCTAATTACAATATTGTACTTATTAACTGTGATTTTAGTGTTACAAAGAAAGATAAGCAGTCTGGGTTTTTAAAAAAAAAACATTAATTAGAATACTTTAAACTGATATTTATTATTAATTATGCTACATTAAATTTATTAACTATGGCTTAAGTGATTTGAAAAACAATAAGCAATGTGGGATTTTCCACAACCATTTTCTAGTTGTAGCAAGCACTACGGACATAAGTCATCGATTTCAATTCGTCTGCCGTTTTTTCATTATTATTTATATAGTTTCAATATGAATTATATGTACTTCGTTGAATTCAAAAGTTCATTTTTCTTGAAATCGTATACTAGCAAAAATAAGTTATTGTTAAAATAAATTATTACATTAAATCACTTATGGTTATTTAAAGAGAAAGATCGTATAAAACTTCTGAAAATTTGGTTAAAGTTTCATTTACGAACCTTAGACGGTACATAAATACTTATGGAAATACAACACAAATACTTATGGAACATAGAACGAATTCACTTTTAAGGTTTTTACTGTCAATACTTGGTGAAAAGGCATTACATCAAAAAAATAAAACAAACATTTGTACTAATTGCACTTTTATTTTACACGATTAGAACAGCTTTCGCTCATGATGACCAGCGTTGTCAACTAATAAGGCTCGTCCTGATAATATAAAATAAAACGAAATTTAAACATAAGTGATTTATTTTTTTAATTATACAAACTCATTATGTTACTATTGTATCCGTGTGTAATATTTATAATTATGCATCTATAATATTGTTTTTTTTTTTTTAACAAATGCTTGTATATTTGAGATCATTTTATTGTTACAAATGTATATATAATCGGGACCAAATTTGGGTCCCGGACGCGAGTTTCAGCGATGCTGCATTCAAGTGTATGTGCGGATGCAGTTTGCTCTGCTTTCAGCGATATCATGGAAGCACATGTATACCTAATGTTTGCGACGTGATTATTGAACTTGGAAAATCACTTGTCAAATGTTCTGTGTGAAATTGTTTGCTCTTGAAACGGACATTTTCTCTATTTCACCAAAAAGTAGAGATTCATTTTATTTTTCAACCCATACAATTCAAATGTAATCATATAATGCTTCCCTTTTTACTTCTATTTTTTTATACTATCTTTATTTACATAACCCCATATATACGTTAAATAAATATTACCCTATAAAACATTCTAAAATTTACTATTTAAAATATATAATATCAAATTCATGATATTTCTTTCAAGGTTTTCACTGTCAATACATGGTGAAAAGGCATTATTTTTAAAAAATAATAAAATTATTGGGGTAAAACAAACAATTGGTAATATAAACATGAAAAGAATTCACAGACAAAAATACAAAATATGAACCAATGGCACCTAATTGACTATTTGTATCTAAAATGTTTATTACCTCTTAAAAATGAATGAATTTCGTTATTATCTTATTTATTTATCATTTCATATCAGTTGATAATGCGTCATGTGCGAAACCGGTCCTGATCATATAATATAAAAGTGGAATTAGTACAAATGAGTGTTTTATTTTTTAAATCTATGATATCTCATTCTATGCATGCAATAAATTGTAAAAAATATTAATTTAGTAAATAAAAGTAAAAAAAATATTTCTTGTATAGTTCACATTATATTAAAAAGAATAACTACACTGCCATAGTTTAATATTTCTATTGTTATTATTGTATTGTTTATAAATATTTTAATTTACAACAAGAAAAGGCCAAGTTTAGGTTATGAAATTTGAATTAAGATACTATTCGATCAATCAGTAATCTGATGGACATTTTTTTTGAAATACGAATACAGATTGACATCCACACATTTTAGAATTTTAGATGATTCAAAATCATCAATCGATTGATAAATATTAAGTCTCAGAAATAATTTACCATGCTTGTGCAAATATATGTAGTACCTTAAACAGGAATATGCTATCGCTTATTTCCTCAAGTTCCCCCAGAAATGAAAATTGCTCCATGTATTATTTTAACTGCGCAAGTATTTTTCGCTGTTCGTTCGACCTCGTGCAAAACCTACGTCAAGTTCTGTCGGGATTTCACATTTCGACAATATTGCTTGCTTTACAAACCCGCAAATTAAGTCAGACTGTCTATTACAATAAAATTCCTCACGTACCGTATTAGAATTTTACACATTTCCATGGAACAATTTATTGATCCAGATAGCTAGATATACCTTCATTATTTATTACATTTTAAATGCCTATAGGATAGTGGTAATGTCGTTTTTTGTTAGAATTTTTAGATGTTCACTGTCACAATAAATGAATTATACTTTTATCTGAATATCGTTTATTGTTGGAATTTTCCAGTTTTTTACTGTTAAAATAAATGAATTATACTTTTACCTAAAAGTGCTTAATGGTAATTTAAATTTTGTTTAAAATTGAATTATGTGTACTGGCTGTAATTGAAGCTTGTTTTATCCTGTCATTTAAACATATGTTAAACATTTTGATCACGTATATCATATAGGTTTTCGTGTGTATACCGAAACACATTATTTCATAATAGGGTAAAATATCAAGGTATTTCAGTTCTACAGTTTTTAAAAAGTTAAAGGTTGATAGCTATTTCGGCTTACGCCATCGTCAGAACTATTTCTAGTCATCGTCAGAACTAGTTCTGACGATGGCGTAAGCCGAAATAGCTATCAACCTTTAACTTTTTAAAAACTGTAGAACTGAAATACCTTGATATTTTACCCTATTAAAATGGAGTTCTACCAAATAAATGCCAAATCAGTAAATACATTATTTCATACTTATGTCTGGCTTAATATTAAGTTTTGAATATTCGCAATAATTTCAATTCATATAAATAGATCTAACCATCCCCGGTTATTGGGGATACTTCGGTTTGGCTATGTTATGTGATAAATTTTGTCATAAGGGAACAAAATAAGCCACACCTTTTGAAACCACAACAGAATGCGATAGTTGACCTGGCATTGTCTCGGGCGACTCTGAATGCGTCTCTGGATTCTGCTCTTGCGTATTTTACTGGACTATGAGATGCTGCCATGAAAAGACTGACGATTTGTAGGAAAACCTGCAAGCTGGAAATTAACACTTGAGTACCGAAACCTCGAGAATATGATCGAGGAGCGACGGGGTACAAAGTGACCGCAAAAAAAAATGCGTAATATTTGTATTGCTTTTATTGAGGTATCATCGAAGGTTACAATAAATATGAGCTAGATATTATTGGTATTTAAAGATTGGTTGAAATAAAAAGAATATTGCAATGTGAATCCACCCCGCTACAATCCCAAGGGTAAAATAAGGATAGATGGACGGAACATGGATGAAAAAGAAAACACTTAATTCTTAAATGTATTCACATTTAACTTAAAAACCGCTACAAAATTTATATTTCAATTAACTCGTGTTTTATTGTTTACGTACAGTTCATAAATATACAAATCAGAGCTTTGAGAGAGTTGGTAAGACTCGTCATGAGCTAAAACGGTCCTGATCATTTACAATAAAAGTGTAATTGGTACAAATGATTGCTTCATTTTTTTTTATATAATGCTTTTCGTACAAGTAACATATTGAGTTAAGAAAAACACAATATACCTTTGTACTTATTTCCACAATTCCTTAGCAAGATTCCTCAGGATTGTTTCGAACCGTCGTGATCTTGGTAAATAAAAGCGCAATTAATTACAAAGGAATATTGTGTTTTTATTAATATAATACCTTTCCACCAAGTATTGAAAGTGAACACCCTAAAGGTAGTATATTGAGAGTGAACACATTAAAAGTAATATCGAGAGAATCGAATTAAATCCGTCATCGGTATTTTAGGAAAGCTTGAAAATACTCTAAATCAATTCCCGGCATTGATAGCTACAATTTAATATATCTTTCAGTTTTTGCAACGGTATTTATATCGATTTTATATATCTTGAATTATGTGTTACCTAGATACAAGAACCAAATGTAAAAATAAGCCCTGTTGCAGAAATTTAAATGAGTTCAAGTGTGTGCTGTTGGCTGACGTTACTCTGTATATTTTTTCCGCACTTTTGACTCTCGCACTTACGAAAGTGTTTCCATTTTTCAAGTACCGCTCTTAACCTTGCATTATTACGTTTCGACTGAACGTGCCAAAGGTCGTACAGTACTATCTAATTCACTTCACGCAAGGATGTTTTGTTACAGTTTTCTCGTATATTTCGTATGTAGAGGAGAACGTAACATTGAAATATTTCTCATCGTATGAATAATGATAGAAGCGTAGCAACTACAATAAATGAATGTATATTGATTGATGACTTATTTGTGAATATGTGTACAGATTCCTATAGCATAATTACGTATATTGGTTGAAATTGTTTACAAAGTTTATGGATTATTACTTATTATTTATTTTATTTCAAATTATTACATATCGCCTTTTAGCAAACGGTTATTTGGGGATTCCCGGGAATACAAACCATTAAATATTGGTTAAAAATATGTATACATGCGATGATACGATAGCAATATGGTATTTTGTTACTTTGTGTGTAGTGTTTTAATTGTGTGTCGCTGTTGAATATAAATACAACGATTGGACTAAAGAAAATAGCAATTGCTTTATATTTAATATTTTATTTACTACATTTCATTTATATTTATTAAAAACATATCGCTTCAGTTCAGTTCGCCATCTATCAAATAGTTATAGCAGAGCTGGTCGACTTATCCAGTGGTTCCCAAATTTTTTCATGCAACGCTCCCTTTAATCTGAAAAAATAAACCTCTTCCCCCCTTGAACAAAAAAATGTTTTGTGGTGGCCCTGGGGGCCAGCACTGGAAGGGAAACACTGGATTAATCAACCGAGATCTACCGATCGGTCAAAGTACTTTTTCAATCACAGTTTTAGTGTGTGAGCAGTGGCATTTCTTTAGAGAAATGCTGATGAACCATACACAATCAAGATTACAGGGACATTTTCTAAATATAAAATTTACCTCCTTTATATTGAAATTTAATTGATAGAATAGAAATTCATCTAATAATATGTTTTAATTGCTATCTACACAGTATGAACCTCGTGTCGATCAGTCCGGAACGTATCGATTCCTTAGATCAATATGGATCGAATACTCGAATCAAACAAGAATTACACTTAGTCAAATAAAAGCTCAAGCCAAAATATTTAAATTATTATCAATAAATTGTTAATTGACTCAAAATTAAATTAAACTAATTAACTAAACATTACGAAGTACAAGTTATACTGCAATTTTAGGAATAATTATCCTTTCTCGGTGGAAGTAGGGTGAGATAAATCGATCGAATTATTTTGGACACGTCTTTTTTGACATTTTAAACGCGATTCAATGTTGTCCACAATGCTTGGAATAAATGTTCTATGTTCCACAAACTATCAGTTGCTTAGTTAATGCAATATTTGCCACTTTGTAAATTTGTTTTTTGTTTAAATAAATTTGGAAAAAGCTTGCTATTTTCAGACCATAATTTTTTCATACTGCTACACTCTACATCGTGATGCTAAAATAATTTCTCCGACACCGTTTCCAAGTTCATTATCATCTTATTTTCTTTAACGAGTTTTTACGAAGATATTAAAAAAGAGCCTTCCCTACGGAGATTTTTTCCGTCTGTTTTACACTGCAATTAACCTAATTATAGTCAAACAAGGTTGGTGTTTATTTTTCATGTTAATAAACGCTATATTCACCCATTCTCAAAACTGGGTTGTAAATAAAATTATATAATACTGACTATTAAGCTGACACTTCTTTTATTTTGTTAATTTATTTGCAGTTGAGGCAATTTGCAATTTAGTTGTTTATGTATGTACTAGCTGGCCCGACGAACTTCGTACCGCCTCAGAATCAATAAATGTTGTGTTGGCTTAAT
>CM062831.1:12498777-12538897 GCA_031772345.1 Himalopsyche anomala
ATTTCAGCGGAAGCCTCTCTGCGCTGTGTATATTTTACGCAATATCGTATATTGAAGCATAAATAATAAAAGCAAAAAAAGTGGTGCTGATTGAGAGTACAATGAAAGTATTGATTTACGAGTAATTTGGATATACATTTTGGATCAGAAATGAAACATTTCTTTAATTCTTATATATAATTTGAAATTCTAACGTTTCCGTAGAAATATTTTTGTAAAATTATTGTTCTTTCGGTGCCCTAAACCGTGTCATCTTTGCCTTGTAGTAGTAACTTTGCATACCTCGATTTTATGTGTCGCGTGCTCTATGCCTTAGCAGAACCCTACCTTTTGAAATGCATTCAAGTAAACTATTTAGTTTATATCAACATTGCATAATATTACGCAGCTTACGTCAGAATCGTGTGAATCACAGCCATTTTATTAAAATCTGGAGATTTTCTGTTGCATTATACAGCACAGAACGTTTTAAATGTGAATCTAATATTATCAAATGATATTTCTTCATATATCTAAATGAATGTTTTCATGATTATATGGATATCAAATATCTGAATTAGTAATATTTTTATACAACAAATAAGCCAAAGGTAACTTTCTTAAGTGAAACAAGACGTAACCTATTCATTGTAAATAAAAATCCTGTATTTTGTAAATTATTTTCAATGCCAATTGTTTACTACATCGTTTTATTACTATTTGGTTTTGTATAAATAACACTGTTGAATTATATTTCCTATCAGTTGAAAATGCTTGCCATGAGCGAAACCGATCCTGATCATTATAAATAAAAGTGTATATAAGTACAAAGGAAGATTGTGTTTTTTTTTAATATGATGCCGGTCCACCAAGTATTGACAGTGAACGCCCTAAAAGTAACCTATTCACATAGGTACAACTACCAATCCAGAAACCAACATTGCCTTTCCATTAATTTGCTATTTAAGTACCATTTCGTCTCAATTATAGTACGTATGAATGTGTTTATTGATGTTTTCTAAGTGTATCTTGTCTCCATTTTTCAATGTAAAATACAATTTTATAAAAAACAACAAAATTCAGATAAATTTTAAATATTTTTTTTATGTTTTTACAATCATTCAAAATAAAAATTTCAATGTTGTATTCTTAGTATTAATTTATTAAAAATAAGACCCAGTTTTCGTTTGTTTTGTGTAATATCACGATATTATAGTATCGGTCGCTAAATAATTTGAGAGCTATGAACAACTCTTTTCCTCGTTGATTGTTTAATTTTTCAGGATGTTCGTGCGGAGGACGGCAATAAATTTTAAATCGTTTTATTTCGTCATTCGGAATACCTTCCGGTTGACGGGCGAGTATATTTTCACTGTTTTGACTTCCGCGGCTACTTTATATTTTAAATGTTACCTGTTTATTCGCCATACACAAAGCTTACCGATTTTATTTGACGTTCTGTTTTCAATCATAGCAGGTCATAAAACCGAGTCGTCAACAATCTTTGTAAAACATTTTATTTAATAAAGAGGTCACGGTTGTATTTTCTCAGAATGAACGCTTACTCGTCTTAGATATTTTTTCAAAGTAATTGATGTCTGTGATATTCAGTTTCTTCTCACTCAACCAATCTTTAAAACGAGGCGTAGAAAGAACGATTGAAAACCTTCTAGACCAGTCCTAGCCTTATCCTTACATGATAATTGAATAAGAGTGGTTAAGTGACTGAATTGCAGTAATTTTCTTTGAAAATGCTTATACACTTTAAAAAAGCGAAATATTTGACATTTAGATTTTAGAGATTTAGTCCAGTGTTTCTCAACCTTTTTGGGCCCGTAGCCCCTTTTAAGTGCGTTGTTTTTTTGTGCCCCCATACCTGTTTTGTACTATTGAAGAAATTTTGAGACCCAAAACGAAAAGACACGAGACTTTTTTTGTATGTCTTCCCATAAATTCGAATTTCAAAAAACCAAGATTTTCGAATCCAAAATCCTAGGAATTTGCGGATTTCCCAAAATGAACGCCGTGACACGTTTATCTCTTTGACATTCCAATTTCTAAAACACAAGAATTTACGGATTTCGGAAAATTTGCCCGTGGCTCTCCTAAAAAATATTTCCTGTGCCCCTCTTGGAGCACGCTGTGGCCCCCAGGGAGGTCACCTACCTCCCGTTGAGAACCACTGCTATAGACTATTACATCCAACCCCAATCTCGCTTACAGTACCCGCCTAATTTGTATACATATATATTATATATTTAATAATTACAGTTTCGAAAAACTTCCAAAGTTCTTTTTGTTGTATATTTTATCAATATTTTTTCAGTCTTGCTCATTTATGTACTTATTTATTATTTTTTATAAGAATTCTAAAGATATTGTCTTTGAAAAAGAATGGAAAGGTATGATTTTGTATTTTTTCCCCGTTTTTTTTTTGTAAAATAACAAAAAAATATCTTCAAGAAATACTGCATTATATATTTTTTCTCAGAAATCTTCAATCCACTGTTCATAGGCGTCTTATACTGGTATTTTGCCACATACTGTATTGTTTAAATATTTAAAAAAAAAATACCCTGGGACGTTCGTTTCGACATTGAAAATGAATTTGGCATGTGTGCTCACAAATGTAAGTCTGTATTACATAGAAAATAACACAACCATTTCACATCATATACTGTAATGCTAAGTTTCTATTCGTAAAATGAGGCAGGAGGGTGAAGTTAGTGTAGGCAGTATCACCAACGAATTGTATTTCACGGTTTATTCCCTCAATTTTCTATTACTTAGTTGATATTCACGTCAAATTCCACATAAGAATCTATGTGTTGTGTACTGCTGTATAATTTAGCTCGTTCAGCGACGATCCACTCATCATCGAGCAGCACGTTTTTTCATAGACATTCCCTAAATAGACTAACCAAATCTCTATGTTCCAAATGTTTTTTTTAACAAATAACTAAATAATTGTATTTTATATTGTATTTGGGACACTTGCAAATAGCTCCGCGGCCGCACTGTGCTAATGAACCGTTTAGTGGCACATTTTTATTGTATGTGGGTAACGCGTGCTACACAGAATATTTATAACCACTGTGGCGATATCAACTGTCAGCCGAAGTTAATAATTGGTCGTAAAACTTTATAGCGGTGTTCCCGAAAAAGAAAAATGTCGTAATTTTTCCCGGTTCGTCACTCGGCGAAACCAGTTGAGGCCGGCTTGAACCGAACCTTGTCGCTACGTATACATGTATCATATTCGCTACACTTCATTCTATAATACACTTCTATTGGGCTAATCATACTGGAAGTCGTCGGTAATTATACGTCTGTCACTGACAAATGTAGCTAGAAATTACTGCATATTTTGTTTGCGACATCTGTTGTTATTTGACAGCTGGTATATATAATACTTACGAGTTTGATACAATATTAAATTTTAAGTCACAGTGAAATGTTTTCATTATTATATAATATTTACCTTCAAAGATATTAAATTAAAATTATTACGTCAGCTCTTGAAAAACCTAAAGTAACAATTTATTGAAATTGGTGCATTTAAAGAATATTTTTTTTATTGTTTATTGTCATCGCACATTTTTATTATGGAGAACGTGGGCACTTACAGTTAAAAACTGTTTACTTTTAATGACTTCCTGCATTTATAAAGCACGAGGATTATCACTTTACAATACACATTATAATAACTTCTGAATTCACTGAAATTACTTAACTTTTGCAGGTTTTTATATTCGAATTAATATTATATTGATGAAACAATGTATTCATTTTATGAAATTGTTATAATTTAAGATTTTGACTGAAGGTGCTTGGTGGAATTTCAATATTAAATTTGAATCGTTCAAATTATGTACACTCCCACAGATTTTGTCACTAACGACCCGGGTTTCGCCATTCGGCATCTTCAGGCGTTCAAGTGCACGGATGAACTTGAACTGACGCTTAGTAAATGGATGTTTCGTGTTTATATAACAAATAAATGTATCACTGAGTCTAAAGCCATTGCTGGCGAAAAGGATAAGCTCATGGGAATTCCCAAAGATTTGAGTAGTGAGTGGTTTTAAGAATTATATTTATTTGTTAGTCGGAAAAGGTTTTATGACTATATTTATAGTGTACAGAAGTGGCTACCCCGGCATATGCAATATTTCATTTAAAATGGCTTTAGACTCAGAAATACATTTATTTGTTATATAAAAACGAAACATCCATTTACTAAGCGTCAGTTCAAGTTCATCCGTGCACTTGAACGCCTGAGGATGCCGAAAGGCGAAACCCGGGTCGTTAGTGACAAAATCTGTGGGAGTGTACATAATTTGAACGATTTAAATTTTTATGAAATTGTATTTGTTTTTTTAGAATTTATGCTTGTATATTATGCATAATATAACAAAATCACTTGCGTGTGATTCTTAGTTTCAACCATCAATTATTCATATTATACATTTTAGTATATATATTCTTAAATGATTTTCCATTACTCATTTTCTTATCGTATGTCTCTTTAGAGTGAATTTAAATTACACATGATAATTGATAATGACATACACAGATATTACGTGTACTTTGGAAAATTCAAGCTCGTATTAACAAATATAGTAGGAAAGGCCGTCGCCCAAGACACATAAAACAAGATAAAACTTAGAAATTCCGAAGTCTGTTTCGACATACCTTTGAAAAATCACTAGAATTCAGTTTCCCGCATGAGGTAGCTAAACCGTCAAAGGGTTCTTTATTATCTTCCTGCAGAAATGGGAGCTTTGCGTAATGCCTTTGTTTATATATTATGTATTTAAACTCTTGGCAATCTCTTTTTTACTTTACAATAAAACACCAATGCAACATTTTCCCATATTGACTGATTAAATTTTCAATACATTGAGTTTTTTAAGACAAACAGTTCTATAAAATAATATGTCGAAGTTGTTTCCTTAATGGATAATACCAAACAGATATTCTTAGTCAGAATAAAAGGCATTCAAAATTGACGTTCTTCTAAGATAAGATAATTTCAGTACTTGATTCGTTTACATAATTTCAAATTTCTTGCAAAATCAAACGAAATCACCACACTCGCAAAATCTGAATTACAATTAAACATCTATAACCGTCATATCGTCGGTTCACCGCCCACAATACCTGATATATTTAACTATGTTGATATTTTGATAAATATGTCATAATGCATTTAATACAATTTTACATTCAATATTGAAATAAAGTTCGCTGGAAAATTTATTTGACGTTAAGCCGGCGATACATGTACATGTTCTTTGTACAAAAAAGGAACGATACTCCTTTTAGAGATGCAGATAACTGGATCTGTATCACGTTCCCGCATTCGTCGCATACTTTCACACCTCACTTCAAAAACGATCAGTCGAGAGCAAGTCCAGTGTAAAGTGATTTCGTTCTTATTTTTAACACTCCGAATCGATCGTTCCTTTTCCAAATACTTACAATTATTTAAGTCTATTTTTGGCGTCTTAATTTATACGACGGTAATGAGTGGATATAGAAAATTATATACCAGGCTTAATATCTAATCAGGTAACACTAACAGAAACATATTATTTCGCATTTTTATATTTTTTTCTGTTTGCACATACGACATATATTATATATAGGAGTCCTTGGTTGAGTGGTCAACGTCGTTGGCGCCGGACGCAGTGTGCACGGGCTTGATTCCCAGTTCAGGAAGATTCATTTTTCAATCAATCAATAATTTTTCTGTTCTAAGTCATGGATTTTAGTGTTCAAAACTTTGCAGCGAGAGTGACTGGGTAACCAGTAGTCATGATCCCATCCTACTCGCCTATCCTTATTCTCTTCAAAACATGTTTAGGAAAAACTGAGTAAACACGCAATTCTCATAGAAAAAGTTTTGTTGAAATAAAGTCTAATACGAGTCAATATGCTCCACATTGAGAGCGGGCATGGTTAAAACAAGTAAATGTTAAAGTACGAAATAATTGGATGTTGATATTTTTTACTCTTTTAGCGTATCACAACCGAAGTTGATCGTTAAGTTTTTTGTTTTTGTTTTTATTTTATTTTTTCATTTGAATAATTATAAAAAATAATGTAAGGAAATGTGTTTATTCTGGATCGGTGGGATTTGTGTGGAAGTGCGAAAACAGCGCACATACTATTCGATACGAATAAATAAAAATATTAAAAACAAAAAAAAATATAACTTAACGATCAACTTCGGTTGTGATACGCTATTGAATTAAAAATCAATGTATGAATGTTTCCATTTTGAAAATCGAGCCCACGACCACACAACTAAACGTCTGACTAAATATGATACAGTGTGTTATACATATATGTATAATCCGTTAAGTCACGGTTATAACCATTGCAGGATGCCGAAACAGCTAATGCTAAATCGGGGATGATTCGAACCCTTAATCGCTCAACTTGGTAGGCCGAAAATCTCGACCACGAATCCGGTGAATTACATTATAAAACAAAAGCGATTAACTTATTAATTCTTATGAAGTACGCACTTACTTTGTGTATTCGATTTTTCACCATTGACGACGTTTAATTTATTTCTGAAACGTGCTCTTGTACGTAGCATTATTTATTTCAAGCGATGAATTTTGTAAAGGGGAAGTGCGTATTTAGGCATAGAATGAGCGCCGTGGCTTTACTGCTTTTTAAAGCGAAAATGCTTTCGGAATTCGCCACGGAGGGTGCTATTCGGCTTTGGGTAATCCTTCTATCGAGAGATTTTTTACAGGAAATAAATGTCCATCAAAGCGTAGTACGTGTAGATACTTACGTCCACCTTCATCCATAAAAGATTTTATTTATTTACGGTGGCTTCAGAACATTTTTATGTTGATACTAAATTTAGAATAGACCTTTTTAGGTCCCTATTAAAATCGACAAATCTTCAATCCAAATGTATTGAGCAACTTCATAATCTCAGGGGTTTTTTTAAAGCCTTTAGTGAAAAACTTGTTAATACATTTATTTTGTAACCAAAGAATTCTATGAAAGTAATTTAAAAATTTCTTGTAGCCATCTCCGGTCTTCGACTGCAGTGTCTACGGTTGCTAATTCCCGTTCGGAAAATTTCATACATTATTTTATGAATTTGTATCCAAATGCTTGAATTTCAAAAATGTTTCCTTCTCTCTATCTATTCGATACTATAATTAAGAGGAAGCGAGAAATTTTCTACCTCTTTCATTCTTTGCTTATCCTCAACGAAGTTTTATTAATGATTGATTTAATACCAATCAGTTATCGTAAGATAAATTTTGTTAGAATACTCCATTTTTAAGTAATTTTCTCCATTCTGAGACTAAGAGGTATACATATTAGATTAACTTATAGATAAAAACAATAATGGCTAAATATTCCTAATTATATATTGTGTCACTTTTAAAATGATCAATATATAAATATATACTTGATGAAAAACATTAAATTAATAAATAAAACACAATTTTGTTTTAAAATGAATTTATTTATTGATATCATCAACGTCTTCGCTCATTATGAGCATTTTCAACTGACGAAAATGTCCATATTTATAACAAATATTTTTTAGTTTTATTCTTTTCCTTGTAAAAATTGATATGGTTTTCGATACATTCATTTCAGATAACTTTTGGCCGTAGGACTGGGAAAAGTATTCATCTCCACTGTATCCGAAATATCATTAATCATAAATTTTGTAATCTTGGAGAATGACATTGAACGGTGTTATAATAGCTTTCACCGTAGCCGATTTGTCAAGCTGTATGGATTCCGTCGTAAGTTTTTCACAGTCGAGACTTCAGTTTTCCGAAAGGACATAGATTTTTCATTAATGATTTTTTTTTACTGACACCACTGGTCTTCTAATCTCTTCACGTCGACCGAATTCAATCAAAGAAACTTACACACAGACATAACGATTAGTCAACTACTCTTTTTCCAAACGGCATTCTGCATAGCCTCCTGAAAATGGAAATGAATGACCGGTTCTTTGTTAATCACCTATACGGAGTCACACAATTAAAGCACACTTTTACGAATCATTAAGGTGTGGATACAGTTTTTTGTGACATCAAGTATGTGTTTATTTTTAAATATGCAAATTATAAATAGCTTCAGTTCAAACCAGAGCGTGGGGTCGGAGCGATTCCGACTCTTTTTTTTAAAACGAAATTAGAAAACAAAAAGTTGGGCATTTTAGTAGATACGCAAAGACGACAACAAAATAAAGTGTTGCATATTTTTTTTTAAATTAAGACTAGACAATTTGTAAATTACGAACTCGTATTCGCAGATGTTATTTACGACTTCACAGCCCTAGAAAATGTTGAATTTTTTATATATGTATATCGGAGTTGGAAAATTTGTGAATGCCGAAGCTGGAGTCGTGACTTTTACTCTCGGCCCTGGCTTAAAATCGTGTATTTTATAATCAAAATTGATGCAATGTGACTCTCCTCAAAGTAACATCGATATCCACCGAAACTATAATATAATAAATAATAACTTGATAAACGAACGAAAATAGCTCCTTAATTAATAACTATTTATATGGATTCCTAGAGGTGAACGCCTTTGCTATGGAAAGTTAATCACTTACTTAATGCCATTATCTTTTGTGGTTTATTAGTAGCCTTTAGAATTCATTCACACAGTACTGATGTATATCTCTTTTTATGACCTAAGTCACGGAATACTCGTAGACCATATTAAATGATTCGGTTAATATCCATTATGATTTCAACTGTGAATTCAGTTTTCTTTTCCAACCAATGAATGATACAGAATGCTTCGTATTATTTTAGAAAATATTTAATAGCCTTAAAAGTTTATTAATCGTTTCTTACGGTCACCTCCCCCGTTCGCTGATCAATTTGACACTACCTAATTATAAAAGGCTATTGTGACATGAGGTTGTAAAGTAAAATTCTCTAAAACAGTCCCTTAACGACGGGAAAAGAGCGAGACTGGCAACACCATTTTGACTTATTATTAACGCAAACAGTTATCTCTTTAGTTTCTCGATTGCTGATTTAAAAAACACAATAAAATCATTGTAAATGCAATTTTAGACCTTTATAATTTGATCATGTTATAATTAATATCTAGTATATTTTATTTATTTTACTAAACATATTTGTAATGTTTCGTAATTTTATAATAAAAAAAATCGTTCCACATTTACAATGCGTAGTTAATCTATTAAATACAACAACTGTAAACAATACCTTGGTGTGGTTTCTTGTTATTTTTCCTCTGCGAGAATACAATATTATTTGTTTCTAATAGTATCAATTTCATATAGTTTTTATTCTATTGGACAAGTTTAAATCCACGCAACTATCGCGTTTCATACAACAACTGTGTACTCAAAAGATCATATTAGTATCTATTTCAATACATATCGCGTGTATATTATATTTTTATAAAATAAAACATAAGGAAAAAAATATAAATATATTTCGTTCGACACGTAATTTCTATTTGAAATACCATCTAGAATACATAATTTTATTTATTAACTAAATATAATTTAATCAAATGACAAATAAAAACAGTCATATATGTACGATTTGTGGAACATTATAATTGGCTAACGATTAAAAACTCAATATCGGATCTTTTTAACGATAAAGTGTGATAAAAGTTATTTTTTATGAATGTGATCACACATTTGAGTACAGCAAGGTTAATTAATAACTTTTATGCAATTCGATCCAATGCATCTTTTTTTTAAATTAACCACTTCATTACTTTCGATATTGTATCACAGAATTTCTTCAATTAAGTTTTCGACGAACCGTATGCTGAATTTTAACTGTAATATTTACAGCAAAAGTTTAATATCGTAATTAAACTTTCAGTATACTATGAATGAATCATATTTAATTGCCGTATTATAAGTAAATCGTAAGGAAAAAAGAAATCTCAATTTTTTTTAATCTTCCTCGTGTTGCAGCTTTTTCGCCTTATGTACTCTTAACTAAGTAAAATATAATATAACATGAGTCGGAAGTTTACGGTGGGAATATTTCGCCGGGATAGAGATTAACGAGGGTAAAAGCCTTAATCAAAAGCATCTTAAGCCAAAGTAATACTGAAGTTGGGTAAACCACGTTATGAAAGAATATATTGAGAAACGAAACAGCGTCGAAATCTTTACTAAACTTCCTTGATTATTCTCGTAAAAACGTAACTAAATCTCTTCTTGGTAAGAAGCAAACGTGGCTTTTCGTTTATACTTAATAGTTATCCGGAGAAAACGAAAATTCTAAGTCTTTTAAAATTGAGATTTGTTATAAACTTTTGTCATTCAAGAAAAAGGCGGGGAAAAATTTCATTCAATCAAATTTTCGTGGATCGATTATTGCATAAAACAATCAACAATCTTTTATTAATTATAAATGACTGATGACGTTACCATCACTTAACCCCAACCACATTGTCTATCGACAAATAATTATTGACAAAACAAACGTTTCAATGTCAGGTATAAATTTATATTTTTTTTAACTTAACTAAATTAAATTCAACTCCTAAATATAAGGCAGCAGAAAATGAAAAAATCACTACGACTAGATTTTTTTAAACAAGGACATTTTTCTTGGATGTATACGTTGTGAACTTTCTTTTTTGTTATCTTTACATAGCATCCCGGTACCATGCGCCTGGCGTGTTCACGGGATTTTTAAGAATGAAAGCATTATATTGATTATGAACTGAACGCTTGTAAAATCTAGTCCATGTAATCTTTCATATTGCAACTCTTCAGCGTGTACTGCAAATCCCGATAGGTGCAGTATTCAGACTACTGTGAAAAAAGTAGAAGTATGCAACGGAATACAATTGCAAGTGATACAGGTGATGGCTTTCGCGTGTGTATGATTTTCTTAAATGAATCGGCCTTCAGGCCCTCCAGTCTGACAGTGAGTCAAGGTTGAAAGGTGACATTTCCCAGCGCACAAAGATTGACATAAGGATAATGGATTAAGATCCCGCAGGCACTTAGTATTGTATTATTTATACCTCACAAAAATAAACTGTGAACACAAATTTCTAATATCTGTTGACTTTTCCACTTACATAAAATCGTAAGGTTCTGCAAATTAATACTGCAACAACCCTTGAGTCATTCTTATCTTCTGTTGTTTTGTAAATAGTATTTATAGAACCCGCAAAAGGTAAACTTGCGTTACAGTGGTACACGTTTTGTTCTCCCACATTTAATGTTGTATTATTTGCTTGCCGCCGGTTTCAATCAGGAAAATGTCATGAACTGCGCTCGGAATTCAGTATACAAAATAAAGTAAAAAATACATCCCGAGAAAAATACGTCCACCTTTACCGGGGGTTTGTTTTGTTTTTTTTCCTCTCTTGTGATTATTATTTAAGTTGACATGGCGGTGACATTACGTCCACCCCTGTTGCCTTCAGAAAAGGGATTTATTTTGCTCCCATTTCTCGTAAATATGTACAAGTTTCTATTGTAGTTTTCTTAATGATTTTTTTAAACGAAGCATTTAATTTTCACACATAAATAAATCAAGCAAAAATATATTAATAGTATATTTAGCGCTTCTTTTTAGAAATCTATTCTTAATGTTTTTATTTTTTATTTCTAGTTATGTAACTTTTTAAGAAGAGTTATAGACACGTTCAATTAAACGTGAGTAGGATGATATTTAACTACAGATCAGATGAAGAGAATAGAAAAGCTCATATTTTTAATTACTTGTGTAGGGGAAGATGCCATGAAATTTTTCTTGGTTCCGATTATGACGTCAAGAATTTTGTCCATAAAACTTAATTACTGTCCATTAATCCAAGATAATCAAGAAGATCTTCAAATATTTTCAATACATTTCTTCATGCAGCCCTTCCTTATTTATTACATAGCCGTAAATGGCTTTGATTTTGTTTTTCCCCAATTAAAAATCTCCAGATTTTATGACCTTTACATAACGTATATGTACTTAACCCACGCTAAAAATATAAAGTATAGTAATAAACATAGTTTCAGTCAGTTGATATAGATAGATATCTAGGAAAAAAAATATTAATTTTGACAGTACATATCAACACATATTTTCAGCTTTAAATGCAAAAAATAACTGATTTTCTTATATTACGGTGCTCATAAGTAGGAGCAAGGTTACAATACGCAGAGCTCCATAAGGTGCATGTAATGAACTTATTACGGGAAGTGCGCGTGCTAATTGCGCCTTGTAATTGCATTGAATGTTCGCCGTTAGGCAGCATGCATCTCTTGAGGGAAATGCACACACTCGCAAATGCATTACCCATGTGCATAACGTGAATGTGGTAATTAAAGTATAATATTAACGTGTTTTTGCCGTAACATCATTTTGGTTCATACTCTGTTTCTTTCACGACAATGTTTAGTATTTAAAACATCGGACTAATTACTCTAGTTCATTTGACTTAACTGAAACCTGATTTTGTTTATTTTATGTTTTATTTTTGATAACCTTCAGTTCTTTTTTACGTTATACACAAAGACTACTTACTATCTTTATTCGAATTATAATATAAAAAATAATATCCCTTCCTATTGTATTTTTTCTTTATTTAAAAAATGATAACGTTTAATAGGTTTTTTTTTTAATTTGTGTGACTGACGATTCATATTCGGCTAATTTTATTTTATAAAATATAAATATAAAAAACTATAAACAGGATGTTTCTTTTTATCATTATTTAGTGCATAAAATAGCAAAACGATGGATTTTACTTAAGAAATTATATTTGTGAAAAAAAGATAACTTTAATAAACTCCTCGTCAAATTATAAAATAGTAAAAGCGAATATAATTTATCACCCATATTATGTAACCATCTCCGTTATATTGTACATAGTTTACCATTGTATGTTTTTCAGTAAAGTTTCTTTATTAAATAATTTATTTTTCTGGCAGCAATAATTGTGAATTCTTATTTATGCTCTCTAAATTTTCTTCGTTTACATTTTCTTTCTCTCATCTGTGGTTTATTGTCTTGTTAGAATAATATATTCTTACATTTAATAGTCTAATATGCAATGTTTCATAATGGCAACTTGTCTAGAGGAATAAATACATTAAGCTGACATCAACTATTTCGCGAACAGGGTATTGGTGTTATGTCACACAAGATAGTTCCAATTATTAATGCCTAGCAGTAGGCATATGACGTGAAGTGCTTTCGTGCGAATCGTATCATGACAAATTATATTTAATTTCACCTATCAATTTCATAAACCGCGACGTTCATCTAGCTTCAATAAATTTCATCACAAAATAATTTATTCGTTAGCTTTAATAAGATGGCTAATTATATATCAATATGAATTAAGTTTGCTTTAAAATTAGTATCGTAAACTGAAAAACATAACCCATTTTAAACATTAAAGATTCATCAAATATCAGTGTGTGCTATTGACAAAGAGATTGAAGAATATTTTTTTCTTAGTTTCTACTAGGGCTTGTCGGTTTTCAAAAACCGGTTTTTTGGCTACATTTTTGTCATTCGAAAACCGGTTTTTCATCTTCGTAACCGGTTGTGCCGAATTTTCTATAAACGAGTCTATAAACGAAAGGACAGAAAATTTTGATCTTTTATTTGATGCCTTAAAGACCATATGCCCCACATCATTACCCAGCGAAAGGATATTTTCGATATCAGGAAATTTTGTTAAAAAACGATCAGTGGACGCTTTGTGTTTTCTTAAATCATATTTTCTGAGGAGTAACACCAAATAATTTCTTGTTGTGTATTATTATGTATCTAAATAAACAACATACAAAAAAATAACTTTTTCTCTACTTTAATTGAATTATCCATTTTTTGTAAAACTTCGAAAACCGGATAAAACCGGTTTTCGAACAATATTGAAATACGAAAACAGGTTTTTTCAAAAGTCGATTTTTATATAAGCCCTAGTTTCTACAATTATACCTTTGACGAGAAATTATTTATTTGTATCTGTATGCAATACATTTACTTATATCTTGGGACACATGATGTGTATACAGCAATCGCATGAATCCGCCAATAGTCACTGTATTCTTCACAGACAATCGCCATTAATGCCCATATGAAGATTCATACAAGCTGCAATTCAAGCGTCTCCTTAAGAAAATTTTAAGATATTATTTAAAAAATATATATATTTTCCCTTTGATAATTCCTTAAAGGAATACTGCCCCACCAAATATCTTTTATGAATGCTATCATTTCACTCTCTTGAAGCTCGAAGATTGTTTTTAAATTTAAAGCATTTGTCTCTTCTTCTTCGGGGTCGAGTTAATAATCCTGAAATTCTCTTGAATATTAACTTACATGCTCCAAAATTATTCATACGTGGGCGAAAAATTAACCAGAAAATTCTGTTTCTGAAAACGTATTCCTCGCGTAGAACGTATGAGTCGCCGGCTCCATCGACTGTTCGACTGATCAACTCGTTGCCTAGAGAAGTGAACATTTTTAGTAACAATATTTGTGAACTGTTTGTTATGTTTTACTTTTTTATTCATTGATTTTGTATGTCCTAAATATTTAAATCTTTTTTTTTTTATTATTCCATATCCGCTCCCTATGCGGAGCATATGGTCACCACGAAGTTCCTCCATGACTCTCTATCTCCAGCCAGTCTCCTTGCTTCCTCCCAGGTCATCCCAGCGTCCCGCAACTCCGCTGAGTACATCCTGAGAATGGTCATCAGTGGCCTTCCACGACGCCGGTATCCATCCGGTTGGAAGAACAGACAGGCAGGGTTCAGGCTCTCTTGAGGCATCCTTAACACGTGTCCAAGCCAGGACCACCGCCGCTTCTTTATTTTGGACGTAATTAGAGGCTGGTTAGTCCGCTCTCTAATCTCCGTATTCCTGACAAAGTCAGACCATTTCACTCCAAGCATTCGCCGCAGGCATCTGTTTTCGAAACACAGTATACGGTTACTCTGCGCTTTCGTAAGGTGCCATGATTCGCAGCCGCAAAGCAGCACTGTCAAGATACATGCGTTGAACAGGAGGCACTTGGTTCTGACCGAGTACAGCCGTGAATCCCAGACTTTCCGCATTGAGTTAAAGGTTGCTCCAGCTATCCCTAATCGGATCGCGAGCTCTTTACACGGATTGCCATCCCCCGTGATGTGTACCCCCAAGTACCTGAAACCGTCGACTCTTTCGATGTTTTGACCGGCGCTCGTCAAAGGGTAGTGTGGGTCCGGACAGGCACTGTTGCAGAGTACATTGGTTTTACTCGCATTGATTTTAAGACCGATGCGATACGAGTTGCTCTGCAGTTTATCCATTGTATCTTGAATACCCTCGACAGATTTGTCAAATATAACAGCGTCGTCTGCATACTCGAGGTCGCATAGCTTTAGATTGGGGGCAACGGTCACACCTCGGTCAGGTGGAATTGACTTCCTCAGAATGAAGTCGAAGATTATAATGAACAGGAACGGAGCTAAGACGCAGCCCTGTCTGACCCCGGTTGAGACCCCAAACCATTCAGTGGTTATATCACCGATTCTTATGCAGCATTCGCTCCCCTCGTGCAAGCATTTGATGATGGCAACAATCTTGGTTGGGATTCCGTACAATTTTAATATGTTCCATATAGAGGACCGGTGCGGACTATCAAAGGCCTTCTCGTAGTCTACAAAGCAACATGCCAGCGAGCTGTTGTATTCGTTGCTTTGCTGAAGAAGGCACCTAAGATTGTGTATTTGGTCCGCGCAGGATCGGCCAGGTAAGAACCCGGCCTGATTTTCCCTGAGGATATTCATAATTGGAATCCTTATTCTCGCCAATACTATATGTGCCAGAACCTTGCCAGGCACGCTGAGCAGCGTTATGCCACGGTAATTGTCACAGCACAGTGGGTCACCTTTTTTGTGGATTGTGACTACCTCGCCATTAACCCAGTCCCTCGGACAGCGCTCTTGCGCCCACACCATACTAAGAAGCTGGTGCAGGGGGTGCAGAAGCGCCTCCAGGCCGTACTTTAGGAGCTCTGGATGTATACCATCCATGCCTGGCGCCTTCCCGTTTTTTAAGCGCCGCACAGCCGAGGAAATCTCAGCATGTGTCGGCGCATAGTCAGGAATGTTTAACGCTCGAGGAATTTCCGTAATTGTGGCTTCATTGGGTATATCAAATGGGTCCGAGGGAGGGGGGCGGTTAAGCACCCCGCAGAAATGATCTCTCCAGATCTTTTTGACACGCTCTACGTTCGATTCTATTGTTCCGCTGGGACTACGGATAGGCCCCGGTTGGCATCCGTCTGCCGCAAATTTCACGTGTAATTTTGTAAAGTCTCCTTGTGTCATTCCTACGTGATGCCGCCTCTGCTGCTTCAATTTTCTTGTCCAGGAATCGGCGTTTATCGAGTCGCACAGACTTTTTGACTACCTTATCCTGGAGTTGATAGTTATTCCGACGTTCCTCGACTCGATTTGGGTTTGTTTCACTGTCCCTCAGTGCTTTACGCCGGGCTCTCTCTTCAATATTTTTCCACGTATTGTCAGACATCCACTTTGGCTGGGTACTTTTTCTGACTCCAAGCACCCCATGTGCGGCTGACGCGACTGCATTCTTTATGCTGGACCATTCTAATTCAATGGGGTCGCGGCGTGGACTTTGCCGGTCATTAGCACAGTCGACGATGTTCTTTCTCACAGCGACGTCAAAGTCTAGCCGAATTCGAGGAGATTGTAGTCTCTCGATGTCGATTCTCTTTTGTGTTGGATGCCTTACTGGGCGTCTGAGTCTGAGACGGACTTTACCGACCAGCAGCTCATGATCGCTGTATATATCGGCACCCCTGTAGGTTCGGACGTCGATTTAAATCTATTGATTAGTATTATTTTCTGTTGCATACTATTATTATGTACTGTTTTTTTACATTTGTCAAGTGCATGGTGAACTAGCGTCAGCTATAATGCCATGTACTGTCCATTTGATTTTAAACAATAAACAATTAGTTGCTCTTAAAGTCAAGAGTTGCAGTTACGTTTATTTAAATTATAGTTTTCTTTTAGAGTTCCTTTGGCTATCACATGGTAAAAGCTTCGTAGCGCCAGGCCTGAAATCAAGACTTTTGTGACGGCAATGCGTTATTTGATTCTATGCAATATATATATTTCTGGTGTTTCGCCACTTTGCACTTTATATTATAGAGTTCCTTAACTAAATGTATATACATGCTGGTTTATATTATAAATAATTAATCGTCATATCACCAATCTTCCATGCATTTGATTCATGGACACAAAATTATAAAACAGCGTATAAAATATTAGCAAAGACAAAAATAATCATAATTTTCTACCAATATGACAAAATGGAATTTTTTTTTTATAATGCATATTATATGTAAATATGTATGCGTATAATTCGCTACGGACATGCTACTTTTGTTTTCTTTTTGAATCTTATAAAAACTAAATTAATTATGGGCTTTAGGGAGTAACAGTAATAATTTATTGCTCTCGAAAGTGTAGTGTAATAATGTAAATAAAAAACTGGCAGAAAGCTATTTAATTTTATATTACATCATATTATCCTAACATTACTGTGTATCCCCTCAGTGGCTACTCGTAAAATCCTGAAAATTCTTTAGGTTCCCCAAGCCTGAGAATGAAACAAAAAGTAAAAAATAAAGTATCGTTGCAAAATATTGTGAAGAATTTTACTTATTTGTATAAAAAGACACTTGTTTTTTCGTACTTGTATTTTTTTTTATTAAACAAAAACTTGTGTACAAAAGCGTACTTGAGCTAAAAATAATTATAGAGATGTCACCGACTCACGGATATGTGAATCTAAAAAATGTCTCTTCAAATTAGTCAATTTATGGTCAACTTGAAATATATAATGTATGACAATTAATTAAATTGAATAAACATTATCGCAAGATCTTCAATAAAAATAAATATGTGATTACTGGTTGAGTCATCTTCATTTCTTTATCCGTGTTGTTTTAATGAAGGCGCAGAGAACCGAAAAGTCACGATTAATATAATAATGTTTATTACACGTTGGCATGACGTTAATTAAATTGACATTTGATAAGTTCATCAGAAGAGTGTTAAAAATACCGATGTATTAAGTTAAAAAAATGTATCAAATATTGTTCATAGCTACGATTGAATGGATTTTTGTTAGCATTAGAAAAATAGTATAGATAAACAATATCAATTTGCCAAAGCATCATAGTTTTGTATCATTATAGGAATTGTACGATTCGTTTTGTGTAAAGGTTGATTCTCAAAAGACGAAACCAGTGCTACAATTTTAATAACGAAATATAATATTATTTTGTAATTTAAAAAAAAAAATCCATATATCAATATACATTGGTATATCGGGAAAACCGAAAAGACATTGAAGACCAGAGTATCAGAACACATGGCAGCATTTAGATTGAATAAGACACGTATACTTTTGCTAATCACTTAATTTTCTTAAAGACACGTGTTCAATCAGGGATAAAAATTTTGCATCCAAATACGGACGCCCATAAGCTCTTTTTCCAGAAAATTCTAGAAATAAACAGAGCGCAATTGAACAGTCTTCCGATTTTAAATGAAATATTAAACATGCCTGGGTCGCCGCTTTTATACCCTATATAAATATAATCATGAAACCTTTTCCGAGAAACAAATAAATATAATTCTTAAAACTACTCACTACTCAATTCTGTGGGCATTCCCATGGGCTTATCCTTTTCGCCAGCAATAGCTTTAAACTCAGTGATGCATTTATTTCTTATATAAACACGAAACATTCATTTGCTAAGCGTCAGTTCAAGTTCATCCGTGTACTTGAACGCTTAAAGATGCCGAAAGGCGAAACCCGGGTCGTTAGTGACAAAATCTGTGTGAATGTACAAAATTTTAAGGATTCAAATTTAATATTGAAATTCCACCAAGCACCTACAATCGAAATCTTAAATTGTATATCAACATTAATCAATGTACTTAAAATTCAATAATTTACCGATAAAGTGAGCTTCAACTATAAAGTTTCCGACTTTGGCATATTATATAATATTTTTATTCTGAAAACGTCTTGTAGCTTGCTTACCTATGTATATTATTTGATTGGTCTTTTGAAAGCTAAGTCCTCAAAAATTCATAATTTTCTGTCATCATTAGAGTTTTAAGAGCATACAACATTCAAACATTCAAAGCAAGACTATTTCAACTAGCCAGCCAATGTAAGAGATTTCCACACGGAATTTTACAAATTTCATCACAATAATTCGAGTTTATGACACTAACAGAAACCGTCTTCTTGTCTTATGAATATCTTTTACCGAAGATTGTCGATCAAATAGCTGCACACCCTGGATCAATTAATGAAAATACATTGCAGATAGCTGCTCGTTTATCAATTTGTTTGTTATTGTTTCTAAAAGAAGAATCTTGAATATTAAAATCAAGATAATTGCATAGCTTTGTACTTCTATTCTAGGGTCCAATACTTGTATATTATACTTAGTCTAATATTTGTATTGTTTGTTTTCTAGGGAATCTTCCGTTTGGCATGTGAACACGCCTTAAAAACAGCGAAGCGCGGCCGAGAAACACTCCTCACCTTATTGGAAGCCTTCGTCTATGACCCCTTGGTGGAGTGGGGCGACGGCGGTGGAGTTTGCGGCGTCGGTGTAGGGACCAGCGGAGCACCTGTCGTAGGAGTGGCTGCGGTAGCCGCTGCTCATGCTGCCGGTGGTGCCGGCGCCAGAGGAAAACGAGCGATCCTTGAGAGAAAATGCGCCATAGATATGCTCATCGTCAGGGTTGCGGAGGCTCGACACGCATGGCAAGAAAACAAGTAAGTAAATCCAGATTTTGGGTACGATTATTCTTCGTAATAAAAAGACATCGCAATCAATGAAATAATGATTTTATCGATTTCAATTTGTTATTAACCTATTAAAGTTATTAACCTATTATGTTCAACCTATTAAAATTTCCGAAAGAACAATATGAATTGTGGCAGACAATCTTTATGAAGAATATTTCTAAATGCCCCGTCATTTTTTTTCATCGTTAAGCGCAAGATTTTTTCATACCTTTTATTTACATATCTGACATGTTTTATTTAAATAGTAATATAATTTTTTTGTTGCTAAATATCACCAAGATTTGTTTGTGCAATTATAATAGCAACAAATCCGATGTTTGGGTTACGAAATGCCTAAGGTTAACCTCGGTAAATATTTACTTTCAATGTAGACAAGATGGCGCGTATCCCAATAATGATACTGACGTGTCGGAATGTCAAACATACTTTCAAATCTGATTCAAAATGATGCATATCATTAAAAACAGGCTCGTATTTTTCCGGACTGAATTTTAATTATGTTGTACGAAAACGCACGCTCTCGTATTGCAAAGATGACCCGTGAAAAAAATACTAATTTAAATTTAGAAGTTGTTTAACATCCCCCGTACTCGCTAGTTTTTGATTTGTATCTTTTTCGGTCGATGGAACAATCACTTAAGGATAAAAAAAAAAATTAAGATGGCAAAAGTCCTAGATAACGATGGAGATTATATATTATAACAAATTAAATAATTTGTTTAAAATAAATCAATAAATGTTCATAATGTTAAAAAAATGGACTTCTTTACGGTCCCCCTAATATAATATATAGATATATAGAAAATACGTTTCTTCGTGTTATTATTTATATAGTTAAAATAAAATGGGAAACTCTACAAAGTAAGTATGTACTGTTGATCCGTACACTCCGTGTAGCGCGTGTTTCTTTATTATTATTTTAATGTTAATAGTTCCCGAGAACGAGACTTAAGTATGTGTTTGTTTTTCAAATCTCGTTTTTACGCCGTAATAACTAAAATTTCACTAGTGTAGGTGGGGTAGTCTTTTTGCCGAAAACAATTTCCAGCTGTATGTAAAACCTTGATTAGAGGATGAAGCTTTTCGATTCTTTTACTCTTTTGTCTGAACCGTGACCCGTATTATTACTCCCGCGCACTGTTTTCTTTTATCTTTTCGTTTGAACACGTTCTCAATTACTTTTTGTTTCTATCCCGTTTTCAATTTTCTTGTTAATCTTATTACGCGCCGATAAACCTTGCTGTACCGAAACGTGGTGATTTTTAATGTATCGTTATGTGATAGCAACGAGTCTTATAATTATTATAATATAAAGTACCGATTTTTAGATTCCCGTTAGATGTGCAAAATACACGTATTTTGTTAAAAACATTTACTTTTCTCTTTACATGCGTATTTGTCTTTACTTTTTTTTACATTGTTTTGCACTAAAAAAATATTTATACAGCAGATCCGCTTTAACACTCAAAATCAATCATTGATCCAATGCCGAATTTCTCGCAAATGCTTTGTTGACCTCTCGAGTCTTACAGTGTAAATAAAATATTCCTGAGATTTTGAATTCGTATTCTTTTGTTTGTACAATGTTGATGTCATTCGAATACTTGATTAAAACGCTGATTGCTAACAAAACACCTTCCTAGCGGTGTTTTATTACAATATTATTTTACTGCTTCAAAATTTCAACGCCACTATTACGTAAAATATACTCAAAAAATATCGGTAACATTTTGACAGAATTACGCAATATTTAAGAAAAAGAAAATTAGACATTCGACAGCTGTCTTCGATTGTATATATTTCATGACATTTAATTTCCAAAGAAATACAATCGCGTGGCAAAAACGTGAACGTAAAAGTAACCTGTCATAATGTAACGTTATACAGAAAAAAATAATATTTTCTACTTCCTGGTTTGAATGTTGTCGTCCAAAACGATGCCGATAAAATGATATTGTCTATTTCATACATTAAATATCCAAAATATGCAAATTCATACAGTAAATATTGATCTTAACGTTGGAGTTTGGACGCATATTGTAAGTCGCGGGTTATCAAATAGAAAGCTTATGAATTATGAAAAATTCACCTTAAGTTTATTTGATTGTGAAATATTAACCATGGCATAAAAATTAGTTGCTCCTTTACCGAATTCGAAGGTCATTTTGCCGGCGACACCAATTGTAGAGTTTCTTTTCCATAATTGGGGGAAATGAGTTAAGTATGCAGGATTGTAAATTTTTGTCGTATTTGCAGTTTTGCAGTTTAAAATTGTGACTGTTTTTTTATAATGAATTTACTGACCATTTCCAGGAAACAAAATTTTAAAAATATTTTTTCTTAAATAAATATAAATGAAAAGTTTCTGTAATAGAAAATCGCATTTCCTGAAGAATGTAAATAGTCAGTTTTGGAAAAAAAAAAAACCTCACAATTATTATTATCATTTTTTTCCAATTAAGTAATTTTATACCTTGATCTTCCATTTTTTAACTCTGTCTTACTGCCGGATTTTTGAAAAATAAAAAGTACTTCAAGATAAGCAAACCTTGCGATGGTAATTTTGAGTTTTTTTTTTTTAGACAAAGATGAAAAAACATGCTTTGTTGGTGCACTCTTACCGCTTTTTTATATGAGGTATTTTTCTCAATGTTTAAATTTTTTCCCAGTTAAATCATTCAGCTTTATTTTTAGTTCATTTTTACGACTCTCTTGTGAATTTTTAAATCGTGTGTGACACACATATACCATCATTTTCCTTGGATGTGACTCGGCTACTGTTATTTGATTCGATAGTGGTGTGACTTTACTCATTTATTATAAATTTAAAGTCAAGCAGCTCAAATCCATACTGCTAATATGACAAATATGAGAAATGTTTTTACGGCAATATAGAATTTACTTACACTTTACAAGTTTACCTAAGATCTTTTTTATCTATTATTTTAGGCAAACATTTTCAACTCTTTCAGCTATCGTATATTTTCGTTTAATAGAATCTATTCAATTTCAATTCAACATATTATAATCTAATGGAAGGACACGTCACAATATGAAAATCAATTTCCGTCAGTAATATTTTCCATTCTCCACTCTTTGTTTGTCTTATCTAAAATAGTTTTACGAGAATATCTGTGCAGAATAATTCTATATTCGACATGCACTAGCGAACTCATCCATAAATGAATGAACTCTCTCTTGTCGGTATAAATACAAAGTTGCAACTACGGTTACAACGTCATTTCGCGTCGGGTTTTCAGATGTGTTTCTGTTTTCTTTTCCCTGCGCGACCATAAAAAAGAAAATCTTGCGGCAATATTTATATTTTTGTACAAACCGAAGTCTTAATAAATAAAATATCAAATAAATACGTCGATGAAGTCGACACAATATTTCTGTTTCTAATAAAGTAGTTTTATTTGGAAAATTACCATAGAGTGCTGCCAGAATGCTGCAAATATTTTGGGCACCGTTATAAAATAATCCCACTTCGGCGGATGTAATCAAATTCCTAGCGAACTGTATTTAGTCAATAACACAAATCAAAATTATTAATGTGGGTAAATTTTCATTTACCAATTCTTCTCACCAATAGATGTCACTGTCTAAATGTTTTAACGTGACTTTTTCATACACTGATTATGGACCACAATCCGGCCGCCTAATCGGATGAAATAAATAAAAAATCATTTCATCGGAATGGGCGATATAATATAATTATCTAGGAATATAATTTGATTATATTCCTAGATAATTTTCTAATTACATTTTATATTGATTGATTACCAATTTCAATACTTTACTTTGTTATCTAATTGTCCGATTCACTGTCAAGATAAACGATACCGATCTGA
Source organism: Himalopsyche anomala (assembly GCA_031772345.1). Taxonomy (NCBI): domain Eukaryota; kingdom Metazoa; phylum Arthropoda; class Insecta; order Trichoptera; family Rhyacophilidae; genus Himalopsyche; species Himalopsyche anomala. Next base: position 12,522,502 of record CM062831.1, read on the forward strand.
TTTTCTTTGATTCGGACAATTCTACCTTTTATTGAAACTGTATATGTACACACTTTTAACACAATAATGGAGGCATATCTTGGATAGAAACAGATTTATTGCTAAAGATAGATCTTTTGTTTAGCTGTCAGCTGTCAGTGGAGATAACGATATCTTTTGATGAAAATTGCAACATTTTCATACTAGCCAATATAAGTCATTGGTCACATGTTGTATGTACACTTTACCCTCTATTAAAAAACATTCGCAAGAATCTGTTTATTTACTTTTCGATATATTTGCCTATTTTTTTATATTTATATTAAGTAACAATAATTTGTTGCGTGGGATGGAAACACACTATAAATAATGAGACGATAGTGTTCAATTTATTTTTACTATCAACCACCACGGGGCCACGGCGAAAAAATAATTTTATTGGAGCAACAGTGGGGGCACGGGCAAATCCTGGAAGAGTTAAAAAAAAGGTCTCGCGTCTTTTCATTTTGGGAAATCCGTAAATTCCTAGGTAAAATTACTAGCGAACAAAATTTTCAGAAGAATTGAAAATTATTTTGGAATCTTTAAACTTCTCACTTCGTGTCGAAAAACTTATATGCTTATATAAAAAAACGGGTATGGAGGCAACGGAAAAATATGAAACTCAAAAGGTGTCACGGGCCCCAAAAAGGTTGAGAAACTGTGGCCTAAACATTTTGTGTGTAAAGCCATTCAATATCACAATTAAACAATATTTTTTTTATATAACACTTAACCATGTAGTGGCATTCCATGCTCATCTTTGATTAATTGTGTCGACTAATAAATATTGAAATCTCTCTTTGAAACTTCAACTATATTTATTTTTATATGCAGTTTATATCAACTATATTTATATTTGTATTGAGCAATTTTGCTTTCATCTTGAATGTAGAAAATCGATTTTTGTTTCGCGCTTTCGAGATTTCAGTTAGACGACTTGAATCGACCTTCAAAAATTTTCTATCAACCATTTATACACATGGCATGGACGATTAGATAAAACACATCAACACGGATCAGTTTCTGCGTAAAAACATACTAAAATATTTGTGGAGTGATTGATTTTTATACAGTAATAAATAAACGGAGTGGTTTTTTTAACGAACACTCACGGATTAATAATATCGTTAATTATATATTTATATATATATTCAAAAACACAATGTCTAGACCAGGCATGCCCAAACCTTGGCACGCGGGCCACATTTGGCCCTATTGAAATAAATTCTAAAATTGTAACCAATTTTTGAAATTTTTTCCTCTTTTTTGGGTGCCACTTACCGCCGCCAGACATTCATTTGTAGTAATGCCAATTTCTAAAGACCATCAAAAAAATGTAGAACCATAGATTAACAGACCATAATCTTTTGTTGACTACTAGCTACTATGCGATCTTTAAGGTACAACGGTAGCCGACTGAGCAAGACAGATTGGCACGAGCCGGTTGCTATCTCGCTCTAATGCCCAGGTTATACTTTATTAAGGATTTAAAAAAACTCGCCGATGTTTGTTATATTGAAATAATTAAAATATTGCACTTAAAAATATAAACAATCCATTACTTTGTTAAGCCCTAAACAACACTTTTCAATCACAGTCTACTATAGTAACATAGTATGTTATGTTATTCATATTATGAAGATTCAAAAAACTGCTTCATCGTTCTATTGATTGTCACTCGATTTAGCAACAGAAAGTTGTTTTTTAATAATATAAAAACACAATAAAGTACAGTTTTGTCACGGTGCCTCATATGGTATACTTTTTTTCCTAAAAAATAATAAATACTACCAAACGGTTTGCATTAATCAATTCTCATGATATGTAATGTGTATATATATATATATATACGGAGGTGGTCAGGTGATACTCGTGGTCCCAAAAAAGTAATTGTTGGTCTATCTCTATCGAAAATGTGAATATATTTTATATATAATAACATTTATCGTCGTGATTCCTGCACATCACAAGCCTTATTTTTGTATACAGCCAAATCGTGCGAAATCGTTATCGACGAGGATCTTATAGATTCGTCTGAACGTGAGAAATCATTACGCATGCATCTTAGCACTAGATTTAGTTAATTCTAGTCAAATCCAATAACTCATGGCGATACATTATTATTCGATATGTATGTAAATATTGATGAAACCCTTACAATATTTCGTCGATTTGCTCGCTCAATTTTTGAATCTATTAAATTATTTAACAAAATTTCGTTAAAAACTGATCCACGTGATAATAATTCTTGCACGATTTATGCAAACTCTTGGCCATTATTCAGTGAATAGATAATCAGCAAATTTGAACTAAATTGTTTTTAATTTAGTCTTAAATTTAAGCGATATTTCGTTCTTTCCGATATAGTAATTAATTTATTCTCAGATATTTAATTCATGGCAAACTCGAATACTCTTTACTCGGCTGAAATATTATGTGTATTATTTTTTATGCCGAACAAATTTGCTCACGGTATTTTTTTTATGACATTGTGAAGCATTTTGATAGCTGTTGGAAATTTTTCAATGTTCATATTATAGAGAAGTTCTGGTGTAAACCAATAGTTAGCCTTACGTAGAATTTCCATAGATAAAAAAGGAAAAGCCGAAAAAAATCAGATGCTCCTTTTCAAATTCATGAATTCCTGATCAACATAAAACATCAAACCCTTGACCCTCACGCGTTATTAAAAACACATACCTACATAAATAATTCAACTGCTTTCGAAGACCTTTTTCGTTCTGTCAATATAAAAAAAAATCGCTAACAAAATGTTATAAAACCCCCTTCGTTTTGTTTCTTTTATCAATAGAAATCCAATATTTTAAGAGTTTCTTTGGAGTTACCGCCTTTTAACCACATTCGTGGCTTAGTCGCCGGACATAATGCTAAACGACACGCGACGCCTATTTGATTCCATCACGCGACAGGTTAATAATTTCGCTCGCCAGTATTTTGGCAGTCTGACCCTTCACCCGCGATAACCGCCTTGCTTCTTTGTTAACCCTCTCGTGGACGAGCTGATATTGTTTGTTTTTCAAATTTAGGTCATCTATGATAATACGTTTTTGTTTTCACATCGATCGGTCGTCGCTTATCATTTATGTTCAACGACTCTATCTGCATCTATGTAGGCGAATATTATCCAAATTCTATTTTAAAATACTCGCTATCCATAAATATGCAAGTATCTGTGTTAAATGTTCTCTTATATCACTGGGCCCTAGTGCTTTCATAATGCTACTCTACAGTCAAAAATAAATTTCGGAAAATTTCTACAGTGTATAAATTTATTCAAATGGTGATTTCAGAAAGAGTGAAACATATCACCCGTTGTGGCCTAATTGGTTAGAGCTTGCTCTACTGACCAGGTGGGTCTGGTTTCGATTCCCGGTAAGGTCAATGTCAAACTTAGATTTTTTCAATTTAAATTTGTGACTTAAGTCGTGGGTGTTTGTGATGTCAATTTACCTCGAGTTGATCTCAAGTGATTTACAATAAATTCTCATCTAGTTTTTCTCGTACGATCTTTCAACTTTAAAAGGCTGTATTTTAAATATTTTTTAAAAAATGTACGAATGTCGCAATTAAATGTGTCTGTAAATTCTTCTTTCTATTAAAAATAAAGTATAATTAATAAATATATTGTAGTTTACTTTTAAGGTGTTCACTGTCAATACTTGGTGGAATGGCATTATAATAAAAATAATAAAAGATTTTTAGTACTTTTTCCACTTAAAATTTTTGTTCGATCAACACCGGTTTCGCTCATCACGAGCATTATCAACTGATAAGGAAAATAAATTAAACAGTGCTATTTATACAAGTTGAATTGAAATAAAAGGTGTAAGCAATTACTAACAATTAAAAGGATTTACAAATTACATTACAATTACACAAAATTAAAATTAAAATGCTTAACACCTATAACATACAATTAAAAAATCATCAATAATAAGTGGCAAATGATATCAATTATAAACACAATTAAAATTTGGGAAATTTTAGACAAAATGAAACTACATTACTAAAGTGAATAAATTAATGATGATTTAGTGTTTTTCCCGCTTCCATGTAATTGATGTACTTCAACAAAATCAGCAACAATGAAGATTCTGAAAAAGACATTTTTGAAAACCATATCAATTCTTACAAAAGAAATGAAATTTTTAAAAATAATATAAAAAAGGAGTTAGCATAGACTAGAATTAGGTTAATGAAACGGATATAACAAAGGAGATAATACAAATACAACCTGTTCGTTTAATAAATTACAGTTAGGTAAGAATTTATGTCTATTTATTTCTAAGATCTCTTGTTTATCAAGTTTTAAAGATTTATTGTTAACATGCAGGATTTTAAAGTTTTTTGAGATATCAAATGTATGCTTATTTAGGAACAAATGGTTCCCAAATGAAGATAATTCATTCCCTTTACGTGAGCAGGCTAGATGTTCTTTAAATCTGATATTAAAACCTCGTAAGTGATATTTTTTATTATATTGTAGTTTATTGCTGGAATGAGAAAGTACGATAAAAGATATCATGAATATTATTATTTATCGCTATAATTCACCCTTGTGGAGCTAATTGGATCTTAGTGCTCGAAATCAAATCGTGAGCTCGATTTCAGTGAATATTGTCTTTGTCCATTTGTCTACCTCTGTCAAGCGCACACACACCCTCCTTTTCTCTACCATCGCATGCTCAGAGAGAGAGGGTGTAAAGTATTTTTTTACAAAGCTCATTTTTATTTACTAGGTATGAATTAAGTTTTCATCGAACATGTCATATATAATTTTACGAATAGTGTATCAACGATGAAATAAATTGTCAAATATACACGACGTATAAAAATTATTATGTAATGTGTTTTTTGGACACGGTGTATTATATATAATTTTTATCCCCCCTTCGCCAGATGTGTATAATTTTGAACAATTTTGATTATAATATTATATTTATCAGAGCTATGCAAATATATTTGACACTAGTGTTCAGTTCCAATGTTGTATTAGGTAGGCACTCGAGGGGTTAACCTTCGAGCAGAGTGTTTAATTAACGCTGCCCGTTGGGATCAAAGAAAATTTTCATGCCTCATCGAAATTCATAGCGATATCGCCAGTTCGGACATCATTTATTCAGAACCCGGGCCGCACGTTTCAATCGCTGGGAGTTGCCGCAGAATAATTTTCACTGCTTGACCATTGAATGCCTCTAAATAAATCACATCTCCCGGACAGTAGCGTGAACATTAATCTAGACATGGTATGTAGGAAATGTTTGTATCATAATGTACATATTGGAAAGTCATGTTATAGCAACACACTAGCCGTAAAGAACGTTGCCAAAGAAACGTAAGGGCTTATGAGTAGGGCGTCCATTCCCGAAATCCCGGGATTGTGTCAGTACTAATCCCGGGATTTCGGAAATGAGGATAAGAAGTGAAAAAATTTCGAAATCCGCGTGAGAGCTAGACAAAAATGTCGCGCTGTTATTTTGCGCTGAGATTTTGGATTCGAAATTTTTTTGAAGAAATTTGGGCAAAATTGTAAATTCTTGTGATTTTAGATTTCAAAATTCTCGGAAGAGTTAAAAAAAAAAGTTCCTGCGCTGATGATATTGGCAAAATCGTAAATTTTTGGAAGACCTAAAAAAAAATCCGCAAATTTCTGGGTTTTTGAAATCGACATGAAATTGTTTAAAAAATCCCAGGATTTTAAAATAGCCAAGCAAAAATTTTCTCAATCCTAATCCCAATTTATGCACAATTTATGTTGAATGTTCAATACCGAGATCACAAAAGAAGTCCGGGATAAGATACCCTAGTCGCCACTGCTTCACCTTGTTGTATGTCATACAATTTGTCACGTAAAGAAGTATAACATTCTTCCTAGATTAAATCTTAGATCTTTGCTCGCATTGATTTTCATTTGACACGTAATCAATTAAAATCGATAAATTGTTTTATCACAAATAGTTTGTACGTGTGATAAGAAATTTTCTGACTTAGCAATTATGACAAGATAACCGCGTCACTAATAACATTTATTTATGTAAACCAGTGGTTTCAAAAATTCTAATCTCCGTTTAATATAGAATAAATTTATGATATAATGATATACATAAGGTAAAATCGGTATACAGCTATATTTCTCAGGTGAATGTATTTATTATTGATCTGTTGATATTATCTACGATTAGTTAATTTATTAAGCTTCTATGTATATGTCAGTGGTTTCTGCGATTGGTACAGGAGCTACTTTGAAAGTTTAAAATAGCTTATTTAAAAATCGGTTCAGACTGAAAATAGTAGCTCAAACTTTTCTCCTCACTATTGTTTAATTTGCTCAGCTGACAACTTAAAAATATTGGATTCATTTAGTTCGCAATAGGGCATCCAATCCAGGACTCTTAGTTACCATAATTTCACGTTTTATTTTTTCACTCATCCTTAATGTAAAATACAAAATAATATCTGGCCTTACTACGGGCAAGGCGACATGATTTTTTTTATTTTTCAACCACTATTACTTGGAATCAATTCAAGGAGAAAGGATCACAAGTGTCCACCCGTGTCCAAGATCTCAAATTAAAATTTAAAAAAGCTTACCACGCCCTAAAAAAATTGCAACTGAATTTTGTATCAAATTATGGAAATATACAGTGAAATTGTCTGTTCCTGTCTACACTGCTACAAAATATGAGAAAAAGTAAGACCAGAATTCATTTATTATTTATTTATGTTTTATATTGTACAAAAATATGTACTATCGGGAATTCATTTATGATTAAACATGGTATTTAGATTTAAAATTGGTTTTTTTTTTAAATGAAATAGTTAATTCCGATATCCTAGGCCTACGTCGCCAAATCAATTGATTGAAAAGTCGAATTCGCAATGGATGGTCAATAAAAGGGTATAAAATCTACATAAATATCTCCTAAAAAGCATACAACTTTATAGCTTAGTTGCTAATTTAAGGTATAAGTAATATTATAATTTTGTAATAATCTTCTATCATGAGTAGACAAACGTTTATACTGTCAGTTATTTCCATTATGGTCAAAGAAGAAGATAAATTTATCTTACATAAATATATTAGTAAAAACACAATATTCCTTTGTACTTCATTCCACTTTATTTAATATGTCAGGACCGGTTTCGCTCATTACGAGCATCGTCAACTGATAAGAAATATAATTTAACAATGCTATTTATACAAAAATGAACAGTTATAAACAACAATTGGCATTGAAAAGAAAATACCAATTAGATTAAAAGTGATTCTAAAATAGCACAAAATTAAAATGTTTATCACATCTAACATATAATTAAAAAGTCATCTCAGATTAATAAATTTAGAATGGGATCCCCATTGTGTTTTTACATATTGTGTTTTTACTAATATAATGCCTTTCCACCAAGTATTGACAGTGAACACCCTAAAAGTTACATAAATATGTAAATCGTTAGTATGAATTTTTCAATTTACTTAGCGGCCCCAAGAATCTTTGAGAAACGCTTTTATTCATATGTTCTATATGGCCGTTTATCATTTCAAATATTTCACTGTGAATCATTTATTCATTATTATTTGAAATATTGAGCGCATCTATCATATCGCTACGGTACTGTGCTTACGCTAGTGTTCACGAAACTCCCTGACCGGGAGGCAGCCTTTATTACGCTAGCATTTATTATCTTTAGATATTTTTGTATAACATATATCGTGAGGAAAAACTAACACAAAGATGAAGTCCTTCCTGGTTTTTGCTTTGCTTTGTGTGATCGCGGTCAAATCCGATAATGTTTGCTACACCTCAACAATCAACGTATGCACGGGTGACGTCGGAGGGGCCCACGATTTGAAATGCAATACACTCTTCGGCGGCTTCCACACTGTATCCGAATCCATGAAGAAATACGCTTTAGACCAACTGAAACAATCATACGAATACCTCTTGTTCGCTACGTATTTCGGTAACTACGAGAAGAACCGACCCGGTTTTAAAAAGTTGTTTTCAGAGCTCAGCGATAAAATGTGGGACAACTCTATCAGTCTGATCAAGCATACGTCTAAACGTGGCAGTAAAATGGTATTCCCGAGGCATCGTAGCGGACAGACTGTCAAACCTCTGCAGACCATTGAAATCAGCGAAATCGAAGCCATGGCCTACGCTCTGGACACGCAGAAAGAGTTGGCTCATACTGCCCACGAGATTCACTTCAAAGCCACCGGTAGAGACATCCGTGAACCGGAGGTCTCGGCGTACCTGGAGGAGAACTTCTTGCACCAGCAAGCTAACACTATTCGCACGCTGGCAGGTTATTCAAACGATCTGAAAAATCTGTACAGGAGACAAAATGACATCTCGTTGTCTGTCCACTTGTTCGATCAGTACATCGCAAAAGTTTGAAGATGTTTTCTATACAGTGGAATTACACATATATATTTAGTACGATTAATCTACGTAGAATATTATCTTTTAAAGTTGTTACACCGATAATTTTGTTAATATCATCTAAAGGAGTTATGCAACATTTTTTACAACTTATTATTTTTTAGACTTGAATAAACGTCGCAGTTTAATTTCAACATCATCCCGTTTTATTTTTGCCGTCATTCAATTAATATTTTACTCATATAATTTTATGTAATATTATAATAATGTTTTATTTCTGTGCATGTATTACAACAGTGAATTATTGTGATATTGTGTTAGAATTCTTATCGTTATTTACATTATATGCGTAAATAATAACATATTATTTTACATTATACCTTGTAATTATTTTATAACATCGCAAAAATTGATTGAATATAATTTATTTGTAAATTACAATTTATGGTTTTACTTTGTTAATCATCTCTGTCATTATCTATAATCAGAAAACAATTATCATATGCATATAACCTAGTTCTGTATGAGTTGATACGAAACAAAGGCGAACTCCTGAATAGTTCGTCAACCTCTTATTATTGATATCAAGTGATGTCATATAATAAATAACATTTACTACACCATTTTTTTTGCGTTCTAAAATGTTATACTCATTATTGCATTTGAAAAATCTGTTAGGCTAGTTTTTTTGCTTGAACCTTTTAATGATTTTCTAATATCTAGTTTTTCTAATTGTCTAATAATTTATGTGTACCGTCTTTCTATTTGAATTGAACTTCAATCGTTTAATCAAAATCTTTATATGATATTTTCATAGATCTTCAAATTAAAAGACCTGCGTCTTTTGTAAACTCCTCATACTTTCTTTTTTGTCTAATTATATCTGAATCGCTTGAGTAACAACTCCATATTCTTGAATAAGCCTTGCTGTATATTCACATTTTTAACTTTTTTCAATCAACATATTATTAGGCATTTTTAAAGGGTAATTATTATACGTTATTTTACACTAAAAGACAAATATTCATATTTCTACAGACATTTGTTAAGATGAAAATCAATCGACTACACACCCACCTTCTTAAAAAAAACATGGACACGTGGAGTAATGTACTTAAAGGACTGTAAACACGAAAGTGCGCGAATATTTTTAAAAACTTGTACTATTTTAATTTTTTAATGAAATTCATCCATGGACAATCCGCAAACCGGATAATCCACACACGGATAATCGGGACTATACTGCACCTTATTTGAGCATTTTCTATACAGGCCTTAGCGTATTGAGAATCACAATGAAGATTACAATCTACTCCTGTTCAATTCAGCTATAAAGTTTTATTGACGAATTTACCACTCTTGATTGTTATCTATTTACCCTACTAATAGGTGGGAAAACATACGCAACACTTCGATCCATTGCGAGGTTTGTATACTCTGGGAGAAGTCCCTCAGTAGTACTTTGAAAGGAATGTTTATTATACTTATTTCACATTCTAATTTAAAGTATTATTTGCTCTCCGATGTTCGGAGATAGCAACATCTGCGAAAGGAAAATATTATCATACTGTAGACGTTTATTGTTTTAATTTTCAGTCGCGAAACTCCTGAAGCTTATCTTATTTCGTTTTCAACAACATTCATTGAGCACCTGAAATACTTTTTTTACCTTGGAAAACACTGTCTGTGTGATTACGCCAGACATTAAACTTGGTCTTTTTCGAGAGACTTCTTGTTCTTTCAATTACATAAGAAAATTGTATGTATTATTTTATATTTATGTACCAACTTTTTTTTTTACACAATTTTGAAATAACACTCCACTAAAAAGAACGTATACTATATTTTTACGTGAATTATTAGTTTTATCATAATTCCCATCAACAAAAAATACAGAAGCGGATAACGGATTTCCTAATAAAAAGAAATCCAACAACACAAGGCAGTAATAACCAAAAAAGGCTTTATTAGATCACATTAGACGTGTCGGAGATTCCTAGCGATGAAAGCGATTTATGTCCAGTCCCTAATGAAGTTACTTATGTAATATAAAATTAAATTTGATAACTTTGTTATCTCACTTTTTGTGCTACAACTTGTGTCACTTGTTTCGCTTCTTTGGGAAGCATCATCAGACTATCGTGACGTTTACGAATAAAATAAAAAATAATTCAAATCGACTGTTATAAATCACAAAATAAAAGTCGAGGTTTGTCCTTTTCTACTAGACTCAGAGAGGGGTAAGATACAAACTTTGGTACTATTAATTAAAAACTAATTACTTTCATTATGTGTGGCAAAACCCAATTGAAATAAATTTAACAATGGTGATCCACATCATCAGATGTTTAAATTTTACAACAAATTTATTTATTTAATAAAAAATAACTTTCACAAAGTTACCGCCGAATCTATCAAAGATATTGCCCACATTTATAATTAAATAGCAATGAATAGTATTATTTTTTCTTTATTAAAATACATTATAAAGAAAGTTACCTTTTTTACACGATTACCGCAGTGTTTTTTGTAATTTCTTTAATTTTTCTATGAATGCTATCACTATTTTTACACGATTTTTGTGGAACACTCGACTTTGGAAAGGAAAAAGGATGTAACCCACAGTTTTTTAAAAACGGTTTTTTTTTCGATAATCACAATGTATCAAACTTGATACACATTCTATCAAAAGGATGTAAGCTGCAAATGCCTAATTAGTATTTAAATTTACCTTTTTTTTTAAGGTTTTTCTTAGACAATTTCTTAAATTAATATTAGATTATGTCAATTAAACACCAGCTTAGAAGTCTCCATGTACTTCCAGGTTGTGTATATTTCATAATTTGCATATGGCCCAATATCATCAAAAAACGTTTTTGTGCTTCCTGTAAAATTTGCTATGGTTGGTTATCATATGTAAAAAAAAGTTGAGTTCACATCAATTCTCGAATATAATATTCTTAAATATTTTCATTATCCTTCATGCATTACTTTTTTTATATTAAAGTATATAAACCCTAAAATCTTAAAGTAATGTCTTTTTATTACACTCATACAGTATCTTTTTCCATAAATAATGGGAATAGATAAAACTTTAAACTTTTAAATGTATAAATTCACTTGTTCTTGATATAAGTATCCCATTGGTTCTGTAAAATCAATTTAATTTTTTATATCAGATCTAGGGATCACTGTATCTTTATTATTTACAAAAATTTTAATGTGTTTTTTTTTGCTTCTAGGGAAGATATGCTGAAAGAGCTGCCAGAAGTGACTCGAATCACCGCTAATTGGTTGGATCAACTCAGAGCACTCAAGGTAGCGGAAGGTCACCTTCAGCACGACCACAGAAAGATGGCTTTAGTGAAGGAGCTTGAAGCTTTAGGCTCTGATTTAAAAGATCACGCGTTGTATGTCGCCGCTCAGCGATACACTGCGTATAAACAAATGAGGGATGCACTGGAAGACTCTGCCAAAGGCCTCCGCGAAATGCACGAGGACTGTGGTAATAAAATAGAGAACTACATTCGGCTATAGAAACAATCAAAACCCCTCAATTATCGCAGTGGATTCAGGAGCTGAATTTTCCTATTGACCATGACGGCCATCTCGTCTTCGATCTCATCAGAGATTTTCTTTTGAACGCCGGACAGAGCTCTATGATCACCCATTGCGAACAGTCTGAGGCGGAACTCGGACAATGCGCCAGCAAACAGACACTCCTCACTAAGTACTGCTCTTGAACTATTGTCACAATATTCGGCAGTGGTACAGTATTACCCCCAAAGCTCAATGGAAAAACATCGCACGGCGCTTTATCGAAAATGGACAGAGATTCTCCTCAATACTGATTCTCCAGACATTTGTCGCGATGTGATGACTCAAGTGCAATCGTTTTTGTCTCCGGACTACATTCACAGTTCTTCCGTTCAGCAAGCGATTGCGGTATCCTATCAACTGCAGTCGATACATAGCGAAGCCAATATAAAATTAAATAAGCTTTACGAAAAGTTGCAAGCCGAAGGTGGACAAGAGGCTTTGCCGAGATGTAAAAATAATTACCTGGACGCCAAAACTACAGTTTCTAATTTCATAGCACAACAGAAAGGAGCAGACAAAGCTATGGAATGTGTTATAGTGACGGCGCTGTGCTCATTGAATAGAAGATATCTTAGACTCGAATCGGGAGCCCAAAGTGCAGGAGAGTCGCTCGTCGATCTTACATCTAGAGACGGAGAATGGTTCCTCGATGACATGAACATTATATCTTCATTGATTGTCGAATTTATTGCTTATATTCCCTCACATCATAATGGCTCCGTTTTGAATGATGACAGAATTAACGTTGCTCAGATTGTTTGAAAGTTTCGAAATCCATCTTTTCCGATATCCAAGAGTTAAGCTACACTTCCAAACCATTATTCTCCCAGAAGCTGCAAAAAAGATTCAAGCGGAAGATCCGTCAGTCCTCCAGATGATCAATGAACTAAATTCGGTCGTTAGGAACACAGCCTGTCCGCTAAGTGAACTACTTGCACAGATGGAATTGCATCTAAGATACATGATTATGGATATAGATGTGAGTATTACTGAATCTATCAACTTATTAGGAAAAGTCGATCATTGGAGCTGTGCATGATGTCTCTTCACCGGTCTTGCTTCACTATACAAAGTAAAGGAAACACATGTATCAGTCTTAATCATTTTTATATAATATAAACTACTACAATGCTACTAAATCCATTTAAAATAATAATTACTCATGTATTGTTATATTTCAGTCCCCATCTGTCAATGCACAATTAATCACTGCAGACTTGCGGATTCGCTACGAAGCATTAGTCAGCGGAATGTTAGAACCTTCAAGCGCAGGGAAAATGCTTTTAATGGGCTCCGACGGACTCTTCGTGCCTCTGGTGGCTCGCGGAACTACCTTATTAGATGTGTTACCAACACTCAGTGTACCACATATATGGAAAAAAGTCGATCAGATCAGGGAAGCTATGGATCTTGCGGTAAGCTGAATTTTGTTTTCTTCGTTGAAATGAACTTTCTCTACAACCTTTTTTTAATATAATACCATGTTATTTAATAATGTTGCTATCGCTTTTAATTATTCAGGCACCTCTGCAAATGAGCAGCTGAGGTCTATCTTGGAGGATATAATTTGATCAAACGAATTCAGGCGCAAAATGAATTTTTCAACCACTGCGTTGAAATGTCTTGTGCATTCAAAGGCGTAAACACTGTCGCTGTACATGATGATGAACGACTCTACAAACCAATTAAAAGGTATATTCACTATATAGTGCATTGTTAAATATGAAAACACAATGAAAGTAGATGACATGAATATTGTAAAAACAGAGAATTGATAAATCAATATAAGCATAAACGTGATAATTTTCTTATTCCAACCAGTGGAGTTCAGTTTTAATTTAATAAATTAACTTCCTCGAAGCTACTTCCGAAGCCATTGAAAACATAACTCTTTTTCATTTTTAGGTTTTATGGCAGAATTATATTGGAAGACAGTTTACTGGGCGTGCAATCTCAATGCCTCACATCACCATCTGCCTGTTTGATGCAAAGACTCGGATTGAATGTTAATATGGAGATAGAGCAACGAGACATTGGTTTGTGATTGTGTTTTTTTGTTTAATTTTTAAATTATGACTTTTTGGTACAAGAAAAGCTATTATAGTTTAGTCTTCAAATTTAATACCAGTGTTTCAATTTTGTTCTCTCAAATTTTTCAGGTGCATCTTGGAAAGTTCCTCTCGAAGAGCTCTGTGAAATAACAATTAGCAGCTCAGTAAAGACAGGAATGTTTTCCACCGTCCTCTCTCCAGCAAGCCAACGCTTTGAGCGCCAATCTGGATGCGGCTTTTAGGAGATGGTAAAATAAATATTTAATGCCGTCATATTTCATGTATTAGATGTAAGAATGACCACACCATTTATTACCTCATTTTTTACAAAAATTTTGTTCACATATTGCACATATTTCCCTTTTTTTAATAATTATAAAGTTGATAATGCAACTAAAGTTTTTTATTTCACCAATAATGTATATTTTTTTTATTTGATAGGGACACTAATCAAAACTCTGGAGCGTTCGTTGCACATTCAAAGTGCATCAGCGACACGTCTACAGTTACAAGGGACAGCTCACGCATGGATGAGGAATTGCTGTCGCGGAGGCCCCGCTAATTTACCCTCGTCCACAGCTAACCCTCCTGGACCGCCATCCGCGGAATTGATCCGTGTCGCTGCACAACTTGCCGCTCTAAGGCCTCGACTGGATAGAGCGTTGGAGAAACATAGGGGGCTATGTAGCTAGCGCTGAACAAAGGTTTAATCTCTACCTATATGTAATATTGCAAATTATAAAATAAAATTTAAGTAAATATAAAATTCTTAATACTGAAAGTGTTCAGGTGCGGGTGGCATCAGAACTTTTAATGTGAAAGATTATTTAACCAATTGAATGCTGCCATAGATTTATAAGGCAGCAAAGCAAACCTGTTAAAATGAAAAAATATTATGTTCCTGACTATGTGCTTGCTATCTGTGTTTATTTCATATATTTATTTTACTTTTAACGTGAAAAAAAAGACACATCTCAGATAAAATAATATACTAGATGCAATCTGATCACTAAATTGTTTACTTTTAATACTTTTAAAACACATTTTCCATTTGAATGCACTGACTTAATAATAAAACGGATGAATGCACACATTTATTCACCAATATCATTTTTGCTTAGTATTTCCATGATTTCTAGTTTGAAATAAACAACTCCATTGTATTTCAATGAACAACAAACAGCTACACGCAGAATGTGAATAAAATATATAAAATTAAATGGTTTTGATTTACCTAATATAAATATATGCAGTACTTCACATCAAAATTATCAAAACACAATGGTTGAATTCAATTTACTCGGTTTCATCTATGATAGAGATGCACGTTTGTTTTCTATCATCACAATTATGTAGTCAAATATTCTAACAATTGAAAATGCTTAAATATGGATGTCTTTTTTATAGTTTCATAATTACTGTTTTTCTGCCATATATACCATGAAATATTGAATTTATAAAATTGTGTCTCACTAATAATTGTTATCAATTTTAGATTGAAATGGGCATCCGTGCGAATCCTGCTCTGACATCATAATGGCGGCTTTCGAGTTGCGCTGTCAACATTCGTGTCGTATCGTCTTACCGTAGAATGCTCTCTCAGCCGCCTCGGTTGGCAAGACCTGCGCAGCGTTGGGTGCAATTGGTAGTGGTTTCTCTCCAGCACAACAGTCCCGTGCTGATCTTCCAACATTGGCTTCCAGAAGAAGATCTGCACTAGCATTAGCCGCGCGTGCCCCTTCTGCCCCTCAACCTCTACACGAGGCACTTCTGCAACTTTTGAGACCAGAAGGAAACATAGATGTTCTTTGGGTGAGTGACATTGGCTACCACATGGTTTGGGATCCATCCGGTTTGGTAAAGGAGACAGGCAGAATTCAGAGCTTTCTTGAGGCATCTGCAGCATAAGTCTAAGCCAGGTCCAGTGTCTCTTCTTCACTTTGGACGTGTTAAAGGGCTGTTTAGTCTGTTCTCATATCTCCAGTAAACACGGAGACCTCACTGTAAGAATATTAAAGACTTTTATTGATTCGTACATTCGGTTTACGGAGCTCACGGGCTCGAATACCAGTGAAGGGAGCTTAATAAATTGATTTAATAAATTTCTATTCAAAGACATAGATGTCTGTGATATTTGAAACCTGAAATTCCTCCCCACTCACCATATCCTGAAAATGGGGTGTAGCATTAGCAATTAGCTATCTACTAGCTCTGTTCTAGCTCTATCCTTCTATCCCTAATCTCTTGAGCAACTAACAACCGAGTAACGAGCAGTTTTCATAGAAATACCTCTGTTAAGATTAATCTATTAGGAGTCCA
>CM062831.1:12538997-12575959 GCA_031772345.1 Himalopsyche anomala
TTTAAATCTATTGATTAGTATTATTTTCTGTTGCATACTATTATTATACACTGTTTTTTTTATATTTGTCAAGTGCATGGTGAACTGGCGTCAGCTATAATGCCATGTACTGTCCATTTGATTTTAAACAATAAACAATTAGTTGCTCTTAAAGTCAACAGTTGCAGTTACGTTTATTTAAATTATACTTTTCTTTTAGAGTTCCTTTGGCTATCACATGGTAAAATCTTCGTAGCGCCAGGCCTGAAATCAAGACTTTTGTGACGGCAATGCGTTATTTGATTATATGCAACATATATATTTCTAGTGTTTCGCCACTTTGCACTTTATATTATAGAGTTCCTTAACTAAATGTATATACATGCTGGTTTATATTATTAATAATTGATCGTCATATCACCAATCTTCCATTCATTTGATTCATTGACACAAAATTATAAAACAGCGTATAAAATATTAGCAAAGACAAAAATAATCATAATTTTCTACCAAAATGACAAAATGGAATATTTTTTTTTATAATGCATATTATATGTAAATATGTATGCGTATAATTCGCTACGGACATGCTACTTTTGTTTTCTTTTTGAATCTTATAAAAACTAAATTAATTATGGGCATTAGGGAGTAACAGTAATAATTTATTGCTCTCGAAAGTGTAGTGTAATAATGTAAATAAAAAACTGGCAGAAAGCTATTTAATTTTATATTACATCATATTATCCTAACATTACTGTGTATCCCCTCAGTGGCTACTCGTAAAATCCTGAAAATTCTTTAGGTTCCCCAAGCCTGCGAATGAAACAAAAAGTAAAAAATAAAGTATCGTTGCAAAATATTGTGAAGAATTTTACTTATTTGTATAAAAAGACACTTGTTTTTTCGTACTGGTATTTTTTTTTATTAAACAAAAACTTGTGTACAAAAGCGTACTTGAGCTAAAAATAATTATAGAGATGTCACCGACTCACGGATATGTGAATCTAAAAAACGTCTCTTCAAATTAGTCAATTTATGGTCAACTTGAAATATATAATGTATGACAATTAATTAAATTGAATAAACATTATCGCAAGATCTTCAACAAAAATAAATATGTGATTACTGGTTGAGTCATCTTCATTTCTTTATCCGTGTTGTTTTAATGAAGGCGCAGAGAACCGAAAAGTCACGATTAATATAATAATGTTTATTACACGTTGGCATGACGTTAATTAAATTGACATTTGATAAGTTCATCAGAAGAGTGTTAAAAATACCGATGTATTAAGTTAAAAAAATATATCAAATATTGTTCATAGCTACGATTGAATGGATTTTGTTAGCATTAGAAAAATAGTAAAGATAAACAATATCAATTTGCCAAAGCATCATAGTTTTGTATCATTATAGGAATTGTACGATTCGTTTTGTGTAAAGGTTGATTCTCAAAAGACGAAACAGTGCTACAATTTTAATAACGAAATATAATTATTTTGTAATTTAAAAAAAAAATCCATATATCAATATACATTGGTATATCGGGAAAACCGAAAAGACATTGAAGACCAGAGTATCAGAACACATGGCAGCATTTAGATTGAATAAGACACGTATACTTTTGCTAATCACTTAATTTTCTTAAAGACACGTGTTCAATCAGGAACAAGGGATAAAAATTTTGCATCCAAATACGGACGCCCATAAGCTCTTTTTCCAGGAAATTCTAGAAATAAACAGAGCGCAATTGAACAGTCTTCCGATTTTAAATGAAATATTAAACATGCCTGGGTCGCCGCTTTTATACCCTATATAAATATAATCATGAAACCTTTTCCGAGAAACAAATAAATATAATTCTTAAAACTACTCACTACTCAATTCTGTGGGCATTCCCATATCCTTTTCGCCAGCAATAGCTTTAAACTCAGTGATGCATTTATTTCTTATATAAACACGAAACATTCATTTGCTAAGCGTCAGTTCAAGTTCATCCGTGTACTTGAACGCTTAAAGATGCCGAAAGGCGAAACCCGGGTCGTTAGTGACAAAATCTGTGTGAATGTACAAAATTTTAAGGATTCAAATTTAATATTGAAATTCCACCAAGCACCAACAATCGAAATCTTAAATTGTATATCAACATTAATCAATGTACTTAAAATTCAATAATTTACCGATAAAGTGAGCTTCAACTATAAAGTTTCCGACTTTGGCATATTATATAATATTTTTATTCTGAAAACGTCTTGTAGCTTACCTATGTATATTATTTGATTGGTCTTTTGAAAGCTAAGTCCTCAAAAATTCATAATTTTCTGTCATCATTAGAGTTTTAAGAGCATACAACATTCAAACATTCAAAGCTCTTCTATTTCAACTAGCCAGCCAATGGTAGAGATTTCCACACGGAATTTAACAAATTTCATCTCAATCATTCGAGTTTATAACACTATCAGAAACTGGATATCTTTTACCGAAGATTGTCGATCAAATAGCTTTATATTCTGGCTTATTCTTACCTGATGCACACCCTGGATCAATTAATGAAAATACATTGCAGATAGCTGCTCGTTTATCAATCTGTTTGTTATTGTTTCTAAAAGAAGAATCTTGAATATTAAAATCAAGATAATTGCATAGCTTTGTACTTCTAGTCTAGGGTCCAATACTTGTATATTATACTTAGTCTAATATTTGTATTGTTTGTTTTCTAGGGAATCTTCCGTTTGGCATGTGAACACGCCTTAAAAACAGCGAAGCGCGGCCGAGAAACACTCCTCACCTTATTGGAAGCCTTCGTCTACGACCCTTTGGTGGAGTGGGGTGACGGCGGAGGAGTGTGCGGCGTCGGTGTAGGGACCAGCGGAGCACCTGTCGTAGGAGTGGCTGCGGTAGCCGCTGCTCATGCTGCCGGTGGTGCCGGTGCCAGAGGAAAACGAGCGATCCTTGAGAGGAAATGCGCCATAGATATGCTCATCGTCAGGGTTGCGGAGGCTCGACACGCATGGCAAGAAAACAAGTAAGTAAATCCAGATTTTGGGTACGATTATTCTTCGTAATAAAAAGACATCGCAACCAATGGAATAATGATTTTATCGATTTCAATTTGTTATTAACATATTAAAGTTATCAACCTATTATGTTCAACCTATTAAAATTTCCGAAGGAACAATATGAATTGTGGCAGACAATCTTTATGAAGAATATTTCTAAATTCCCCGTCATTTCTTTTCATCGTTAAGTGCAAGATTTTTTCATACCTTTTATTTACATATCTGACATGTTTTATTTAAATAGTAATATAATTTTTTTGTTGCTAAATATCACCAAGATTTGTTTGTGCAATTATAATAGCAACAAATCCGATGTTTGGGTTACGAAATGCCTAAGGTTAACCTCGGTAAATATTTACTTTCAATGTAGACAAGATGGCGCGTATCCCAATAATGATACTGACGTGTCGGAATGTCAAACATACTTTCAAATCTGATTCAAAATGATGCATATCATTAAAAACAGGCTCGTATTTTTCCGGACTGAATTTTAATTATGTTGTACGAAAACGCACGCTCTCGTATTGCAAAGATGACCCGTGAAAAATTACTAATTTAAATTTAGAAGTTGTTTAACATCCCCCGTACTCGCTAGTTTTTGATTTGTATCTTTTTCGGTCGATGGAACAATTACTTAGGGATAAAAAAAAAATTAAGATGGCAAAAGTCCTAGATAACGATGGAGATTATATATTATAACAAATTAAATAATTTGTTTACCATAAATTAGTAAATGTTCATTATATTAAAAAAAAATGGACTTCTTTACGGTCCCCCTAATATAATATATAGATATATATAGAAAATACGTTTCTTCGTGTTATTATTTATATAGTTAAAATAAAATGGGAAACTCTACAAAGTAAGTATGTACTGTTGATCCGTACACTCCATGTAGCGCGTGTTTCTTTATTATTATTTTAATGTTAATAGTTCCCGAGAACGAGACTTAAGTATGTGTTTGTTTTTCAAATCTCGTTTTTACACCGTAATAACTAAAATTTCACTAGTACCTCTTTTTGCCGAAAACAATTTCTAGCTGTATGTAAAACCTTGATTAGAGGATGAAGCTTTTCGATTCTTTTACTCTTTTGTCTGAACCGTGACCCGTATTATTACTCCCGCGCACTGTTTTCTTTTATCTTTTCGTTTGAACACGTTCTCAATTACTTTTTGTTTCTATCCCGTTTTCAATTTTCTTGTTAATCTTATTACGCGCCGATAAACCTTGCTGTACCGAAACGTGGTGATTTTTAATGTATCGTTATGTGATAGCAACGAGTCTTATAATTATTATAATATAAAGTACCGATTCTTAGATTCCCGTTAGATGTGCAAAATACACATATTTTGTTAAAAACATTTACTTTTCTCAAGATAGTTACGATCTCTCTTTATATGCGTATTTGTCTTTACTTTTTTTTTACATCGTTTTGCACTAAAAAAATATTTATACAGCAGATCCGCTTTAACACTCAAAATCAATCATTGATCCAATGCCGAATTTCTCGCAAATGCTTTGTTGACCTCTCGAGTCTTACAGTGTAAATAAAATATTCCTGAGATTTTGAATTCGTATTTTTTTGTTTGTACAATGTTGATGTCATTCGAATACTTGATTAAAACGCTGGTTGCCAACAATACACCTTCCTAGCGGTGTTTTATTACAATATTATTTTACTGCTTCAAAATTTCAACGCCACTATTACGTAAAATATACTCAAAAAATATAGGTAACATTTTGACAGAATTACACAATATTTAAGAAAAAGAAAATTAGACATTCGACAGCTGTCTTCGATTGTATATATTTCATGACATTTAATTTCCAAAGAAATACAATCGCGTGGCAAAAACGTGAACGTAAAAGTAACCTGTCATAATGTAACGTTATACAGAGAAAAAAAAATATTTTCTACTTCCTGGTTTGAATGTTGTCGTCCAAAACGATGCCGATAAAATGATATTGTCTATTTCATACATTAAATATCCAAAATATGCAAATTCATACAGTAAATATTGATCTTAACGTTGGAGTTTGGACGCATATTGTAAGTCGCGGGTTATCAAATAGAAAGCTTATGAATTATGAAAAATTCACGTTAAGTTTATTTGATTGTGAAATACTAACCATGGAATAAAAATTAGTCGCTCCTTTACCGAATTCGAAGGTCATTTTGCCGGCGACACCAATTGTAGAGTTTCTCTTCCATAATTGGGGGAAATGAGTTAAGTATGCAGGATTGTAAATTTTTGTCGTTTTTGCAGTTTTGCAGTTTAAAATTGGGACTGTTTTTTTATAATGAATTTACTGACCATTTCCTGGAAACAAAATTTTAAAAATATTTTTTCTTAAATAAATATAAATGAAAAGTTTCTGTAATAGAAAATCGCATTTCCTGAAAAATGTAAATAGTCAGTTTTGGAAAAAAAAACCTCACAATTATTATTATCATTTTTTCCAATTAAGTAATTTTCTACCTTGGTCTTCCATTTTTTTAACTCTGTCTTACTGCCGGATTTTTGAAAAATGAAAAGTACTTCAAGATAAGCAAACCTTGCGATGGTAATTTTGAGTTTTTGTTTTTTAAGACAAAGATGAAAAAACATGCTTTGTTGGTGCACTCTTACCGCTTTTTTATATGAGGTATTTTTCTCAATGTTTAAATTTTTTCCCAGTTAAATCATTCAGCTTTATTTTTAGTTCATTTTTACGACTCTCTTGTGAATTTTTAAATCGTGTGTGACACACATATACCATCATTTTCCTTGGATGTGACTCGGCTACTGTTATTTGATTCGATAATGGTGTGACTTTAGTCATTAATTATAAATTTAAAGTCAAGCAGCTCAAATCCATACTGCTAATATGACAAATATGAGAAATGTTTTTACGGTAATATAGAATTTACTTACACTTCTTTTTCACAAGATCTTTTTTATCTATTATTTTAGGCAAACATTTTCAACCCTTTCAGCTATCGTATATTTTCGTTTAATAGAATCTATTCAATTTCAATTCAACATATTATAATCTAATGGAAGGACACGTCACAATATGAAAATCAATTTCCGTCAGTAATATTTTCCATTCTCCACTCTTTGTTTGTCTTATCTAAAATAGTTTTACGAGAATATCTGTGCAGAATAATTCTATATTCGACATGCACTAGCGAACTCATCCATAAATGAATGAACTCTCTCGTCGGTATAAATACAAAGTTGCAACTACGGTTACATCGTCATTTCGCGTCGGGTTTTCAGATGTGTTTCTGTTTTCTTTTCCCTGCGCGACCATAAAAAAGAGAATCTTGCGGCAATATTTATATTTTTGTACAAACCGAAGTCTTAATAAATAAAATATCAAATAAATACTTCGATGAAGTCGACACAATATTTCTGTTTCTAATAAAGTAGTTTTATTTGGAAAATTACCATAGAGTGCTGCCAGAATGCTGCAAATATTTTGGGCACCGTTATAAAATAATCCCACTTCGGCGGATGTAATCAAATTCCTAGCGAACTGTATTTAGTCAATAACACAAATCAAAATTATTAATGTGGGTAAATTTTCATTTACCAATTCTTCTCACCAATAGATGTCACTGTCTAAATGTTTTAACGTGACTTTTTCATACACTGATTATGGACCACAATCCGGCCGCCTAATCGGATGAAATAAATAAAAAATCATTTCATCGGAATGGGCGATATAATATAATTATCTAGGAATATAATTTGATTATACTCCTAGATAATGTTTTAATTACATTTTATATTGATTGATTACCAATTTCAATACTTTACTTTGTTATCTAATTGTCCGATTCACTGTCAAGATAAACGATACCGATCTGATTTTCTTTGATTCGGACAATTCTACCTTTTATTGAAACTGTATATGTACACACTTTTAACACAATAATGGAGGCATATCTTGGATAGAAACAGATTTATTGCTAAAGATAGATCTTTTGTTTAGCTGTCAGCTGTCAGTGGAGATAACGATATCTGTTGATGAAAATTGCAACATTTTCATACTAGCCAATATAAGTCATTGGTCACATGTTGTATGTACACTTTACCCTCTATTAAAAAACATTCGCAAGAATCTGTTTATTTACTTTTCGATATATTTGCCTATTTTTTTAATATTTATATTAAGTAACAATAATTTGTTGCGTGTGATGGAAACACACTATAAATAATGAGACGATAGTGTTCAATTTATTTTTACTATCAACCACCACGGGGCCACGGCGAAAAAATAATTTTATTGGAGCAACAGTGGGGGCACGGGCAAATCCTGGAAGAGCTAAAAAAAAGGTCTCGCGTCTTTTCATTTTGGGAAATCCGTAAATTCCTTGGTAAAATTACTAGCGAACAAAATTTTCAGAAGAATTGAAAATTATTTTGGTATCTATAAACTTCTCACTTCGTGTCGAAAAACTTATAGGCTCATATAAAAAAGCGGGTATGGGGGCAACGGAAAAATATGAGACTCATAAGGTGTCACGGGCCCCAAAAAGGTTGAGAAACTGTGGCCTAAACATTTTGAGTGTAAAGCCATTCAATATCACAATTAAACAATATTTTTTTTATATAACACTTAACCATGTAGTGGCATTCCATGCTCATCTTTGATTAATTGTGTTGACTAATAAATATTGAAATCTCTCTTTGAAACTTCAACTATATTTATTTTTATATGCAGTTATGTTTTTATCACATTTGTTATTGAGCAATTTTGCTTTCATCTTGAATGTAGAAAATCGATTTTTGATTCGCGCTTTCGAGATTTCAGTTAGACGACTTGAATCGACCTTCAAAAATTTTCTATCAGCCATTTATGCACATGGCGTGGACGATTAGATAAAAACACATCAACACGGATCAATTTCTGCGTAAAAACATACTAAAATATTTGTGGAGTGATTGATTTTTATACAGTAATAAATAAAAGGAGTGGTTTTTTTAACGAACACTCACGGATTAATAATATCGTTAATTATATATTTATATATATATATATATATATATATATATATTCCAAAACACAATGTCTAGACCAGGCATGCCCAAACCTTGGCACGCGGGCCACATTTGGCCCTATTGAAATAAATTCTAAAATTGTAACGAATTTTTGAAATTTTTTCCTCTTTTTTGGGTGCCACTTACCGCCGCCAGACATTCATTTGTAGTAATGCCAATTTCTAAAGACCATCAAAAAAATGTAGAACCATAGATTAACAGACCATAATCTTTTGTTGACTACTAGCTACTATGCGATCTTTAATGTACAACGGTAGCGGACTGAGCAAGACAGATTGGCACGAGCCGGTTGCTATCTCGCTCTAATGCCCAGGTTATACTTTATTAAGGATTTAAAAAAACTCGCCGATGTTTGTTATATTGAAATAATTAGAATATTGCACTTAAAAATATAAACAATCCATTACTTTGTTAAGCCCTAAACAACACTTTTCAATCACAGTCTACTATAGTAACATAATATGTTATGTTATTCATATTATGAAGATTCAAAAAACTGCTTCATCGTTCTATTGATTGTCACTCGATTTAGCAACAGAAAGTTGTTTTTAATAATATAAAAACACAATAAAGTACAGTTTTGTCAAGATGCCTCATACGGTATACTTTTTTTTCCTAAAAAATAATAAATACTACCAAACGGTTTGCATCAATCAATTCTCATGGTGTGTAATGTGTATATATATATATATATATATATATATATATATATATATATATATATATATATACGGAGGTGGTCAGGTGATACTCGTGGTCCCAAAAAAGTAATTGTTGGTCTATCTCTATCGAAAATGTGAATATATTTATATTATAATGATTCCTGCACATCACAGGCCTTATTTTTATATTTGTATACAGCCAAATCGTGCGAAATCGTTATCGACGAGGATCTTATAGATTCGTCTGAACGTGAGAAATCATTACGCATGCATCTTAGCACTAGATTTAGTTAATTCTAGTCAAATCCGATAACTCATGGCGATACATTATTATTCGATATGTATGTAAATATTGATGAAACCCTTACAATATTTCGTCGATTTGCTCGCTCAATTTTTGAATCTATTAAATTATTTAACAAAATTTCGTTAAAAACTGATCCACGTGATAATAATTCTTGCACGATTTATGCAAACTCTTGGCCATTATTCAGTGAATAGATAATCAGCAAATTTGAACTAAATTTCATTGTTCTTAATTTAGTCTTAAATTTAAGCGATATTTCGTTCTTTCCGATATAGTAATTAATTTATTCTCAGATATTTAATTCATGGCAAACTCGAATACTCTTTACTCGGCTGAAATATTATGTGTATTATTTTTTTATGCCGAACAAATTTGCTCACGGTATTTTTTTTATGACATTGTGAAGCATTTTGATAGCTGTTGGAAATTTTTCAATGTTCATATTATAGAGAGGTTCTGGTGTAAACCAATAGTTAGCCTTACGTAGAATTTCCATAGATAAAAAAGGAAAAGCCGAAAAAAATCAGATGCTCCTTTCAAATTCATGAATTCCTGATCAACATAAAACATCAAACCCTTGACCCTCACGCGTTATTAAAAACACATACCTACATAAATAATTCAACTGCTTTCGAAGACCTTTTTCGTTCTGTCAATATAAAAAAAATCGCTAACAAAATGTTATAAAACCCCCTTCGTTTTGTTTCTTTTATCAATAGAAATCCAATATTTTAAGAGTTTCTTTGGAGTTACCGCCTTTTAACCACATTCGTGGCTTAGTCGCCGGACATAATGCTAAACGACACGCGACGCCTATTTGATTCCATCACGCGACAGGTTAATAATTTCGCTCGCCAGTATTTTGGCAGTCTGACCCTTCACCCGCGATAACCGCCTTGTTTCTTTGTTAACCCTCTCGTGGACGAGCTGATATTGTTTGTTTTTCAAATTTAGGTCATCTATGATAATACGTTTTTGTTTTCACATCGATCGGTCGTCGCTTATCATTTATGTTCAACGACTCTATCTGCATTTATGTACATATATTTTTTGAGATATCAAATGTATGCTTATTTAGGAACAAATGGTTCCCAAATGAAGATAATTCACTCCCTTTACGTGAGCAGGCTAGATGTTCTTTAAATCTGATATTAAAAGCTCGTAAGTGATATTTTTTATTATATTGTAATTTATTGCTGGAATGAGAAAGTACGATAAAAGATATCATGAATATTATTATTTATCGCTATAATTCACCCTTGTGGTGCTAATTGGATCTTAGTGCTCGAAATCAAATCGTGAGCTCGATTTCAGTGAATATTGTCTTTGTCCATTTGTCTACCTCTGTCAAGCGCACACACACCCTCCTTTTCTCTACCATCGCATGCTCAGAGAGAGAGGGTGTAAAATATTTTTTTTACAAAGCTTATTTTTATTTACTAGGTATGAATTAAGTTTTCATCGAACATGTCATATATA
This sequence comes from Himalopsyche anomala, assembly GCA_031772345.1. Lineage (NCBI taxonomy): Eukaryota > Metazoa > Arthropoda > Insecta > Trichoptera > Rhyacophilidae > Himalopsyche > Himalopsyche anomala. The sequence continues at coordinate 12,549,533 of CM062831.1, forward strand.
ATTTTACGAATAGTGTGTCAACGCTGAAATTAATTGTCAAATATACACGACGTTTAAAAATTATTATTTAATGTGTTTTTTGGACACGGTGTATTATATATAATTTGTATCCCCCCTCCGCCAGATGTGTATAATTTTGAACAATTTTGATTATAATATTATATTTATCAGAGCTATGCAAATATATTTGACACTAGTGTTCAGTTCCAATGTTGTATTAGGTAGGCACTCGAGGGGTTAACCTTCGAGCAGAGTGTTTAATTAACGCTGCCCGTTGGGATCAAAGAAAATTTTCATGCCTCATCGAAATTCATAGCGATATCGCCAGTTCGGACATCATTTATTCAGAACCCGGGCCGCACGTTTCAATCGCTGGGAGTTGCCGCAGAATAATTTTCACTACTTGACCGTTGAATGCCTCTAAATAAATCACATCTCCCGGACAGTAGCGTGAACATTAATCTAGACATGGTATGTAGGAAATGTTTGTATCATGATGTACATATTGGAAAGTCATGTTATAGCAACACACTAGCCGTAAAGAACGTTGCCAAAGAAACGTAAGGGCTTATGAGTAGGGCGTCCATTCCCGAAATCCCGGGATTGTGTCAGTACTAATCCCGGGATTTCGGAAATGAGGATAAGAAGTGAAAAAATTTCGAAATCCGCGTGAGAGCTAGACAAAAATGTCGCGCTGTTATTTTGCATTGAGATTTTGGATTCGAAATTTTTTTGAAGAAATTTGGGCAAAACTGTAAATTCTTGTGATTTTAGATTTCAAAATTCTCGGAAGAGTTAAAAAAAAAAGTTCCTGCGCTGATGATATTGGCAAAATCGTAAATTTTTGGAAGACCTAAAAAAAAAAGTTTCCACACTGGTAATTTTGAAAAATCCGCAAATTTCTAGGTTTTTGAAATCGACATGAAATTGTTTAAAAAATCCCAGGATTTTAAAATAGCCAAGCAAAAATTTTCTCAATCCGAATCCCAATTTATGCACAATTTATGTTGAATGTTCAATACCGAGATCACAAAAGAAGTCCGGGATAAGATACCCTAGTCGCCACTGCTTCACCTTGTTGTATGTCATACAATTTGTCACGTAAAGAAGTATAACATTCTTCCTAGATTAAATCTTAGATCTTTGCTCGCATTGATTTTCATTTGACACGTAATCAATTAAAATCGATAAATTGTTTTATCACAAATAGTTTGTACGTGTGATAAGAAATTTTCTGACTTAGCAATTATGACAAGATAACCGCGTCACTAATAACATTTATTTATGTAAACCAGTGGTTTCAAAAATTCTAATCTCCGTTTAATATAGAATAAATTTATGATATAATGATATACATAAGTTAAAATCGGTATACAGCTATATTTCTCAGGTGAATGTATTTATTATTGATCTGTTGATATTATCTACGATTAGTTAATTTATTAAGCTTCTATGTATATGTCAGTGGTTTCTGCGATTGGTACAGGAGCTACTTTGAAAGTTTAAAATAGCTTATTTAAAAATCGGTTCAGACTGAAAATAGTAGCTCAAACTTTTCTCCTCACTATTGTTTCATTTGCTCAGCTGACAACTTAAAAATATTGGATTCATTTAGTTCGCAATAGGGCATCCAATCCAGGACTCTTAGTTACCATAATTTCACGTTTTCATTTTTTCACTCATCCTTAATGTAAAATACAAAATAATATCTGGCCTTACTACGGGCAAGGCGACATGATTTTTTTATTTTTCAACCACTATTACTTGGAATCAATTCAAGGAGAAAGGATCACAAGTGTCCACCCGTGTCCAAGATCTCAAATTAAAATTTAAAAAAGCTTATCACGCCCTAAAAAAATTGCAACTGAATTTTGTATCAAATTATGGAAATATACAGTGAAATTGTCTGTTCCTGTCTACACTGCTACAAAATATGAGAAAAAGTAAGACCAGAATTCATTTATTATTTATTTATGTTTTATATTGTACAAAAATATGTACTATCGGGAATTCATTTATGATTAAACATGGTATTTAGATTTAAAATTGGTTTTTTTTTAAAATGAAATAGTTAATTCCGATATCCTAGGCCTACGTCGCCAAATCAATTGATTGAAAAGTCGAATTCGCAATGGATGGTCAATAAAAAGGTATAAAATCTACATAAATATCTCCTAAAAAGCATACAACTTTATAGCTTAGTTGCTAATTTAAGGTATAAGTAATATTATAATTTTGTAATAATCTTCTATCATGAGTAGACAAACGTTTATACTGTCAGTTATTTCCATTATGGTCAAAGAAGAAGATAAATTTATCTTACATAAATATATTAGTAAAAACACAATATTCCTTTGTACTTCATTCCACTTTATTTAATATGTCAGGACCGGTTTCGCTCATTACGAGCATTGTCAACTGATAAGAAATATAATTTAACAATGCTATTTATACAAAAATGAACAGTTATAAACAACAATTGGCATTGAAAAGAAAATACCAATTAGATTAAAAGTGATTCTAAAATAGCACAAAATTAAATTGTTTAACACATCTAACATATAATTAAAAAGTCATCTCAGATTAATAAATTTAGAATGGGATCCCCATTGTGTTTTTACATATTGTGTTTTTACTAATATAATGCCTTTCCACCAAGTATTGACAGTGAACACCCTAAAAGTTACATAAATATGTAAATCGTTAGTATGAATTTTTCAATTTACTTAGCGGCCCCAAGAATCTTTGAGAAACGCTTTTATTCATATATTCTATATGGCCGTTTATCATTTCAAATTTTCAAATATTTCACTGTGAATCATTTATTCATTATTATTTGAAATATTGAGCGCATCTATCATATCGCTACGGTACTGTGCTTACGCTAGTGTTCGCGAAACTCCCTGACCGGGAGGCAGCCTTTATTACGCTAGCATTTATTATCTTTAGATATTTTTGTATAACATATATCGTGAGGAAAAACTAACACAAAGATGAAGTCCTTCCTGGTTTTTGCTTTGCTTTGTGTGATCGCGGTCAAGTCCGATAATGTTTGCTACACCTCAACAATCAACGCATGCACGGGTGACGTCGGAGGGGCCCACGATTTGAAATGCAATACACTCTTCGGCGGCTTCCACACTGTATCCGAATCCATGAAGAAATACGCTTTAGACCAACTGAAACAATCATACGAATACCTCTTGTTCGCTACGTATTTCGGTAACTACGAGAAGAACCGACCCGGTTTTAAAAAGTTGTTTTCAGAGCTCAGCGATAAAATGTGGGACAACTCTATCAGTCTGATCAAGCATACGTCTAAACGTGGCAGTAAAATGGTATTCCCGAGGCATCGTAGCGGACAGACTGTCAAACCTCTGCAGACCATTGAAATCAGCGAAATCGAAGCCATGGCCTACGCTCTGGACACGCAGAAAGAGTTGGCTCATACTGCCCACGAGATTCACTTCAAAGCCACCGGTAGAGACATCCGTGAACCGGAGGTCTCGGCGTACCTGGAGGAGAACTTCTTGCACCAGCAAGCTAATACTATTCGCACGCTGGCAGGTTATTCAAACGATTTGAAAAATCTGTACAGGAGACAAAATGACATCTCGTTGTCTGTCCACTTGTTCGATCAGTACATCGCAAAAGTTTGAAGATGTTTTCTATACAGTGGCATTACACATATATATTTAGTACGATTAATCTACGTAGAATATTATCTTTTAAAGTTGTTACACCGATAATTCTGTTAATATCATCTAAAGGAGTTATGCAACATTTTTTTACAACTTATTATTTTTTAGACTTGAATAAACGTCGCAGTTTAATTTCAACATCATCCCGTTTTATTTTTGCCGTCATTCAAATAATATTTTACTCATATAATTTTATGTAATATTATAATAATGTTTTATTTCTGTGCATGTATTACAACAGTGAATTATTGTGATATTGTGTTAGAATTCTTATCGTTATTTACATTATATGCGTAAATAATAACATATTATTTTACATTATACCTTGTAATTATTTTATAACATCGCAAAAATTGATTGAATATAATTTATTTGTAAATTACAATTTATGGTTTTACTTTGTTAATCATCTCTGTCATTATCTATAATCAGAAAACAATTATCATATGCATATAACCTAGTTCTGTATGTGTTGATACGAAACAATGGCGAACTCCTGAATAGTTCGTCAACCTCTTATTATTGATATCAAGTGATGTCATATAATAAATAACATTTACTACACCATTTTTTTTGCGTTCTAAAATGCTATACTCATTATTGCATTTGAAAAATCTGTAAGGCTAGTTTTTTTGCTTGAACCTTTTAATGATTTTCTAATATCTAGTTTTTCTAATTGTCTAATAATTTATGTGTACCGTCTTTCTATTTGAATTGAACTTCAATCGTTTAATCAAAATCTTTATATGATATTTTCATAGATCTTCAAATTAAAAGACCTGCATCTTTTGTAAACTCCTCATACTTTCGTTTTTGTCTAATTATATCTGAATCGCTTGAGTAACAACTCCATATTCTTGAATAAGCCTTGCTGTAGATTCACATTTTTAACTTTTTTCAATCAACATATTATAAGGCATTTTTAAAGGGTAATTATTATACGTTATTTTACACTAAAAGACAAATATTCATATTTCTACAGACATTTGTTAAGATGAAAATCAATCGGGTACACACCCACCTTCTTAACAAAAACATGGACACGTGGAGTAATGTACTTAAAGGACTGTAAACACGAAAGTGCGCGAATATTTTTAAAAACTTGTACTATTTTAATTTTTTAATGAAATTCATCCATGGACAATCCGCAAACCGGATAATCCACACACGGATAATCGGGACTATACTGCACCTTATTTGAGCATTTTCTATACAGGCCTTAGCGTATTGAGAATCACAATGAAGATTACAATCTACTCCTGTTCAATTCAGCTATAAAGTTTTATTGACGAATTTACCACTCTTGATTGTTATCTATTTACCCTACTAATAGGTGGGAAAACATACGCAACACTTCGATCCATTGCGAGGTTTGTGTACTCTGGGAGAAGTCCCTCAGTAGTACTTTGAAAGGAATGTTTATTATACTTATTTCACATTCTAATTTAAAGTATTCTTCGCTCTCCGATGTTCGGAGATAGCAACATCTGCGAAAGGAAAATATTATCATATTGTAGACGTTTATTGTTTTAATTTTCAGTCGCGAAACTTCCCCAAACTCCTGAAGCTTATCTTATTTCGTTTTCAACAACATTCATTGAGCACCTGAAATACTTTTTTTACCTTGGAAAACACTGTCTGTGTGATTACGCCAGACGTTAAACTTGGTCTTTTTCGAGAGACTTCTTGTTCTTTCAATTACATAAGAAAATTGTATGTATTATTTTATTTGTATGTACCAACTTTTTTTTTTTACACAATTTTGAAATAACACTCCACTAAAAAGAACGTATACTATATTTTTACATGAATTATTAGTTCTATCATAATTCCCATCAACAAAAAATACAGAAGCGGATAACGGATTTCCTAATAAAAAGAAATCCAACAACACAAGGCAGTAATAACCAAAAAAGGCTTTATTAGATCACATTAGACGTGTCGGAGATTCCTAGCGATGAAAGCGATTTATGTCCAGTCCCTAATGAAGTTACTTATGTAATATAAAATTAAATTTGATAACTTTGTTATCTCACTTTTTGTGCTACAACTTGTTTCACGTGTTTCGCTTCTTTGGGAAGCATTATCAGACTATCGTGACGTTTACGAATAAAATAAAAAATAATTCAAATCGACTGTTATAAATCACAAAATAAAAGTCGAGGTTTGTCCTTTTCTACTAGACTCAGAGAGGGGTAATTAAAAACTAATTACTTTCATTATGTGTGGCAAAACCAAATGGAAATAAATTTAACAATGGTGATCCACATCATCAGATGTTTAAATTTTACAACAAATTTATTTTTTTAATAAAAAATAACTTTCACAAAGTTACCGCCGAATCTATCAAAGATATTGCCCACATTTATAATTAAATAGCAATGAATAGTATTATTTTTTCTTTATTAAAATACATTATAAAGAAAGTTACCTTTTTTACACGATTACCGCAGTGTTTTTTGTAATTTCTTTAATTTTTCTATGAATGCTATCACTATTTTTACACGATTTTTGTGGAACACTCGACTTTGGAAAGGAAAAAGGATGTAACCCACAGTTTTTTAAAAACGGTTTTTTTTTCGATAATCACAATGTATCAAACTTGATACACATTCTATCAAAAGGATGTAAGCTGCAAATGCCTAATTAGTATCTAAATTTACCTTTTTTTTTTAAGGTTTTTCTTTGACAATTTCTTAAATTAATATTAGATTATGTCAATTAAACACCAGCTTAGAAGTCTCCATGTACTTCCAGGTTGTGTATATTTCATAATTTGCATATGGCCCAATATCATCAAAACACGTTTTTGTGCTTCCTGTAAAATTTGCTATGGTTGGTTATCATATGTAAAAAAAAGTTGAGTTCACATCAATTCTCGAATATAATATTCTTAAATATTTTCATTATCCTTCATGCATTACTTTTTTTATATTAAAGTATATAAACCCTAAAATCTTAAAGTAATGTCTTTTTATTACACTCATACAGTATCTTTTTCCATAAATAATGGGAATAGATAAAACTTTAAACTTTTAAATGTATAAATTCACTTGTTCTTGATATAAGTATCCCATTGGTTCTGTAAAATCAATTTAATTTTTTATATCAGATCTAGGGATCACTGTATCTTTATTATTTACAAAAATTTTAATGTGTTTTTTTTTGCTTCTAGGGAAGATATGCTGAAAGAGCTGCCAGAAGTGACTCGAATCACCGCTAATTGGCTGGATCAACTCAGAGCACTCAAGGTAGCGGAAGGTCACCTTCAGCACGACCACAGAAAGATGGCTTTAGTGAAGGAGCTTGAAGCTTTAGGCTCTGATTTAAAAGATCACGCGTTGTATGTCGCCGCTCAGCGATACACTGCGTATAAACAAATGAGGGATGCACTGGAAGACTCTGCCAAAGGCCTCCGCGAAATGCACGAGGACTGTGGTAATAAAATAGAGAACTACATTCGGGCTATAGAAACAATCAAAACCCCTCAATTATCGCAGTGGATTCAGGAGCTGAATTTTCCTATTGACCACGACGGCCATCTCGTCTTCGATCTCATCAGAGATTTTCTTTTGAACGCCGGACAGAGCTCTATGATCACCCATTGCGAACAGTCTGAGGCGGAACTCGGACAATGCGCCAGCCAACAGACACTCCTCACTAAGACTGCTCTTGAACTATTGTCACAATATTCGGCAGTGGTACAGTATTACCCCCAAAGCTCAATGGAAAAACATCGCACGGCGCTTTATCGAAAATGGACAGAGATTCTCCTCAATACTGATTCTCCAGACATTTGTCGCGATGTGATGACTCAAGTGCAATCGTTTTTGTCTCCGGACTACATTCACAGTTCTTCCGTTCAGCAAGCGATTGCGGTATCCTATCAACTGCAGTCGATACACAGCGAAGCCAATATAAAATTAAATAAGCTTTACGAAAAGTTACAAGCCGAAGGTGGACAAGAGGCTTTGCCGAGATGTAAAAATAATTACCTGGACGCCAAAACTACAGTTTCTAATTTCATAGCACAACAGAAAGGAGCAGACAAAGCTATGGAATGTGTTATAGTGACGGCGCTGTGCTCATTGAATAGAAGATATCTTAGACTCGAATCGGGAGCCCAAAGTGCAGGAGAGTCGCTCGTTGATCTTACATCTAGAGACGGAGAATGGTTCCTCGATGACATGAACATTATATCTTCATTGATTGTCGAATTTATTGCTTATATTCCCTCACATCATAATGGCTCCGTTTTGAATGATGACAGAATTAACGTTGCTCTAGATTGTTTGAAAGTTTCGAAATCCATCTTTTCCGATATCCAAGAGTTAAGCTACAACTTCCAAACCATTATTCTCCCAGAAGCTGCAAAAAAGATTCAAGCGGAAGATCCGTCAGTCCTCCAGATGATCAATGAACTAAATTCGGTCGTTAGGAACACAGCCTGTCCGCTAAGTGAACTACTTGCACAGATGGAATTGCATCTAAGATACATGATTATGGATATAGATGTGAGTATTACTGATTCTATCAACTTATTAGGAAAAGTCGATCATTGGAGCTGTGCATGATGTCTCTTCACCGGTCTTGCTTCACTATACAAAGTAAAGGAAACACATGTATCAGTCTTAATCATTTTTATATAATTAAACTACTACAATGCTACTAAATCCATTTAAAATAATAATTACTCATGTATTGTTATATTTCAGTCCCCATCTGTCAATGCACAATTAATCACTGCAGACTTGCGGATTCGCTACGAAGCATTAGTCAGCGGAATGTTAGAACCTTCAAGCGCAGGGAAAATGCTTTTAATGGGCTCCGACGGACTCTTCGTGCCTCTGGTGGCTCGCGGAACTACCTTATTAGATGTGTTACCAACACTCAGTGTACCACATATATGGAAAAAAGTCGATCAGATCAGGGAAGCTATGGATCTTGCGGTAAGCTGAATTTTGTTTTCTTCGTTGAAATGAACTTTTCTACAACCTTTTTTTAATATAATACCATGTTATTTATATATGTTGCTATCGCTTTTAATTTTCAGGCACCTCTGCAAAATGAGCAGCTGAGGTCTATCTTGGAGGATATAATTTTGATCAAACGAATTCAGGCGCTAAATGAATTTTTCAACCACTGCGTTGAAATGTCTTGTGCATTCAAAGGCGTCAACACTGTCGCTGTACATGATGATGAACGACTCTACAAACCAATTAAAAGGTATATTCACTATATAGTGCATTGTTAAATATGAAAACACAATGAAAGTAGATGACATGAATATTGTAAAAACAGAGAATTGATAAATCAATATAAGCATAAACGTGATAATTTTCTTATTCCAACCAGTGGAGTTCAGTTTTAATTTAATAAATTAACTTCCTCGAAGCTACTTCCGAAGCCATTGAAAACATAACTCTTTTTCATTTTTAGGTTTATGGCAGATTATATTGGAAGACAGTTTCTGGGCGTGCAATCTCAATGCCTCAGCATCACCATCTGCCTGTTGATGCAAAGACTCGGATTGAATGTTAATATGGAGATAGAGCAACGAGACATTGGTTTGTGATTGTGTTTTTTGTTTAATTTTTAAATTATGACTTTTGGTACAAGAAAAGCTATTTAGTTTAGTCTTCAAATTTAATACCAGTGTTTCAATTTTGTTTCTCAATTTTTCAGGTGCATCTTGGAAAGTTCCTCTCGAAGAGCTCTGTGAAATAACAATTAGCAGCTCAGTAAAGACAGGAATGTTTTCACCGTCCTCTCTCCAGCAAGCCAACGCTTTGAGCGCCAATCTGGATGCGGCTTTTAGGAGATGGTAAAATAAATTTTAATGCCGTCATTTTCATGTATTAGATGTAAGAATGACCACACCATTTATTTACCTTCATTTTTTACAAAAATTTTGTTCACATATTGCACATATTTCCCTTTTTTTAATAATTATAAGTTGATAATGCAACTAAAGTTTTTTATTTCACCAATAATGTATATTTTTTTTATTTGATAGGGACACTATCAAAACTCTGGAGCGTTCGTTGCACATTCAAAGTGCATCAGCGACACGTCTACAGTTACAAGGGACAGCTCACGCATGGATGAGGAATTGCTGTCGCGGAGGCCCCGCTAATTTACCCTCGTCCACAGCTAACCCTCCTGGACCGCCATCCGCGGAATTGATCCGTGTCGCTGCACAACTTGCCGCTCTAAGGCCTCGACTGGATAGAGCGTTGGAGAAACATAGGGGGCTAGTAGCTAGCGCTGAACAAAGGTTTAATCTCTACCTATATGTAATATTTGCAAATTATAAAATAAAATTTAAGTAAATATAAAATTCTTATACTGAAAGTGTTCAGGTGCGGGTGGCATCAGAACTTTTAATGTGAAAGATTATTTAACCAATTGAATGCTGCCATAGATTTATAAGGCAGCAAAGCAAACCTGTTAAAATGAAAAAATATTATGTTCCTGACTATGTGCTTGCTATCTGTGTTATTTCATATATTTATTTTACTTTAACGTGAAAAAAAAGACACATCTCAGATAAAATAATATACTAGATGCAATCTGATCACTAAATTGTTTACTTTTAATACTTTAAAACACATTTTCCATTTGAATGCACTGACTTAATAATAAAACGGATGAATGCACACATTTATTCAACCAATATCATTTTTGCTTAGTATTTCCATGATTTCTAGTTTGAAATAAACAACTCCATTGTATTTCAATGAACAACAAACAGCTACACGCAGAATGTGAATAAAATATATAAAATTAAATGGTTTTGATTTACCTAATATAAATATTGCAGTACTTCACATCAAAATTATCAAAACACAATGGTTGAATTCAATTTACTCGGTTTTATCTATGATAGAGATGTGCACGTTTGTTTTCTATCATCACAATTATGTAGTCAAATATTCTAACAATTGAAAATGTTAAATATGGATGTCTTTTTTATAGTTTCATAATTACTGTTTTTCTGCCTATATACCATGAAATATTGAATTTATAAAATTGTGTCTCACTAATAATTGTTATCAATTTTAGATTGAAATGGGCATCCGGTGCGAATCCTGCTCTGACATCAGTGATGGCGGCTTTCGAGTGCGCTGTCAACATTCGTGTCGATCGTCTTACCGTAGAATGCTCTCTAGCCGCCTCGGTTGGCAAGACCTGCGCAGCGTTGGGTGTAATTGGTAGTGGTTTCTCTCCAGCACAACAGTCTCGTGCTGATCTTCCAACATTGGCTTCCAGAAGAAGATCTGCACTAGCATTAGCCGCGCGTGCCCCTTCTGCCCCTCAACCTCTACACGAGGCACTTCTGCAACTTTTGAGACCAGAAGGAAACATAGATGTTCTTTGGGTGAGTGACATTGGCTACCACATGGTTTTGGGATCCATCCGGTTGGTAAAGGAGACAGGCAGAATTCAGGCTTTCTTGAGGCATCTGCAGCATATGTCTAAGCCAGGTCCATTGTCTCTTCTTCACTTTGGACGTGTTAAAGGGCTGTTTAGTCTGTTCTCATATCTCCAGAACACGGAGACTCACTGTAAGAATATTAAGACTTTTATTGATTCGTACATTCGGTTTACGGAGCTCACGGGCTCGAATACCAGTGAAGGGAGCTTAATAAATTGATTTATAAATTTCTATTCAAAGACATAGATGTCTGTGATATTTGAAACCTGAAATTCCTCCCCACTCACCATATCCTGAAAATGGGGTGTAGCATTAGCAATTAGCTATCTACTAGCTCTGTTCTAGCTCTATCCTTCTATCCCTAATCTCTTGAGCAACTAACAACCGAGTAACGAGCAGTTTTCATAGAAATACCTCTGTTAAGGTTAATCTATTAGGAGTCCATATGATCCACATTTGAAGCAAACATGCATAGATGAAAAAAATATAATTGCCAGTATTTTATCGGTATCGCTCTTTCAGTCAACTGAATTTCCCTTTTTGTTTTATTGGATTTGGAAATGATCGGCAGAAACTTAATAATATTTTCGAATTGCAGGTTAACAATGTCTCTGCTCTTTTGTCTGACATGATATCTCAGTTACAAAAGCGCATTACAGAGTTGAAAAAGAATCTAGTGGGAGCCGAAGAAATTCTACGGTCAGCGGCTGGCAAGGTGGCCAACCTGAAGAGTGTTCACGAAAAACTGATATCGGATGCCAAGGGTCTGCTCAAATCGATTTCCAAAACCCAAGAAGGCACCGCTGTGAAAGTCCACGACTTTCTTGCTAAACATGGAATTTATATTGACGAATTGACAGCTCTTTCCGATGGACTGAACGCGGAAACGCTGGCTGAGGACGAAGTTTCGATGTGTACGCAGCTCGCCAACAAATTGGAATCGAACACTCCCAGTATTTATGCTGAGTTGATCAGGTATGCTATTTCTATTATTAATTATTTAATTGTTTTGTCTAATATGTCAATCTTTACTAAAATGCCTTTTTAGCAATTTAATATTTCAATTATATTACCGTATCATTGCTACACTGACATATCTCTGTTCAGTAGACTCCCGCTTGTCTGACATTGTTCTTGCATTATTTAAATACATTGAACAGCAAGTCAACTGGTATCGAGGAATATTTGTGCCACATCTAAAAGAAAAAATAATCATTTGTGTCCTTTTGTATGTTTCTATTAATCCGAATAGCTTTTTTCTTTCATCCAACTCAGCGAAGCAGTAATCTACTATACAATATGACAAATAATTATGAGATTGAGCGACGTACAATTTACAATATTGACTGTGGTGAATGCGTCACATATTGGTGGTTTATTTAAATTATATAATATATCTAAATTACCAGCTCTGATAACTCATCAAATAAGAAATTTTAATACTTTCGATGGTTTCGGCGGTAACTTTGTGGAGGTTCATTTTAATATAAAATTTATAATAACTTTGATTATTCCACGTATTGTGTAACTAACTGTGACACGTTTTTCGCCTCTTCCAGAGGCATCTTCAGACTTACTATCGCAAATTTTGCTTACGTAATGAAGCAAGATTGATTCTAAATTGATTCTAAAGTTTTAAATTATGAAATTACAAAATGGAGTTTGGGTTTTTTTCCTTTTAAGGAAAGCAAAGAGGGGGGGTGATTGAATCGAAATAAAGCAAACAAATAATGATACTAATGAGCTGCTATCAATCAGATTGGGATTTTTCCCTTTTAAAGGGAAGCAAAGAGGGGTTATAGAATCGAAACAAAGCAAACAAATATAATCATACTACTAATGACGTTAAACATTACAAACTATTAAACTAATGAGCTGCAATCAATCAGATATGTTGGTGATTACTCTATTAATTGGAAACAATGTAAAATTTGCTTCCCTTAAAAGGAAAAAAAAACCCAAACTCCATTTTGTAATTTCATAATTTAAAATTTTAGAATCAATCTTGCTTCATTACGTAAGCAAAATTTGCGATAGTAAGTCTGAAGATGCCTCTGAAAGAGGCGAAACACGTGTCACAGTTAGTTACACAATACGTGGAATAATCAAAGTTATTTTAAATTTTATATTAAAATATTTTAAGGTATCTTAACATCAATTAGATTGTAAAATCTAAAGTTCTCTCCAATCAAATCAAAATATCACGATTCAATAATTTTTCCAGCTTCGAAGGAGCATGGCAAACTGATGAGAGCTCAGTCAATAAAAGAAGAGGTACTTTGGTACGTCAAGCGGCCGGGGTGTGGAACAGTCCTGCCAGGCAAACTACACCGCCCAAGAGTGAGTTCAAATTTTTTGTGATTATTACCACTTAAAAGTTTATCTACTTGCAGTGTAATTATTTTGTAGTACTGATAATATTAAGGTAGTTCATAAAATTGTGCGGGCTGAAACTATTTCTCGATATGATACGATTACGATATTATTGTGATTACAGACGGGGGTGGTCAGCAGCAGAACGCTTACGCGGCATCCGTTTGGAAAAGGGTTCGCCTCAAGCTAGAAGGAAGAGATCCCGACTCTGCGCGGAAACACTCCAACCAGGAACAGGTATTATAAAATAGATTGCAATTATTTATTATTGAAAGGTCAACCTTAGACATTGCTTAAAATAATTTATTTGATGAAAGAATTGAGTTTGTGATGAATACAATGTTTAAAAATAGATAATACCTTGTGATGATTCTTGATTAATTTAATTTTACTTTCCAAACACCACATCCCTGTTGATTGTTCAATCTATTGTATTGTATTGGTTTCAAACTTGCCTACAATGAAAATGGAGGGCTTAAAGCTAGTAGCTATTCACTTTGGTTGCTGTCATAATATGTCAGTATAATTGAGTTCTAACAACTACAGCAGAGGTTACCAAACTTTTTGAGAAACGAGCCGGATGATTTTTTTTAAAATGTTGGGGGGTTGGACAAAAAACTTTTGTTGGAATCCTATTGAAATTTTTATATATTTAAGATCAAGATCAAGGATTGGAATATTTGGTGGGTCGGATGCGGCCTAGTTTGGTGACCACTGCACTACAGTATTCTTATGGATTGTATCTGACAAGGCAAGCAAGGTTGACACTCCACCGACCAATAAATATTTCTAAATGCAATAGAAACTCTTCAATCTTGAATAAATATTTCATAAGTATAGATATTTATGCAACAAATGAAATATCGATTGATGGAGCCTGTTTCCACGAGACTTGACTAAAAATACTGTGATTTGTTTGATTTTCAGGTAGAATACATAATAAACGAAGCAATGTCTCTGGATAATCTGTGTCTGCTGTACGAGGGCTGGACCCCGTGGGTGTGATGACCCTCTCAGGAGGCGAAACCCGACACAAAACCAATGGACGCGAGGCGAGACAAAAGTTGTTCCCGGCGCGGCGAGATGTACACGCGAAGCGGACGCCCAATCTGCGACGCATCAGTACTCACAATCGGGCGCAGTCAGCAATCTTATGTCCAAATCAAAATCAAAATCAACCAACATCCGGTCCATCCCGCGCTCTGCGCGGTGTGAGCGACATTCGGATGCAACGCCTCAACCGAGGCTAGATCCGGATTTTTCGGAAAATTTCCGGGTAATCGTGGCTTAAAAGCTTCGATATCAAAAAAAAAAATAGGCGAGCGATGCGCCGTTTAGATCCTCCGAAAGATTCAAATCAATAAGGAGTGTTATTTTACAATGCTTGCACGAAAGTCATAGTAACTCTGGTCAAATAAAAGACGCGCCAAACGTTTAAGAGGTACGATTTAATTCTCTTTGAATTAGACGGCAAATTGAAATAAATTTCACGCAAGATATCGTTACAAATTTGATAATGTGAATTTTAAAACTCTTTTTCATTGACACATTCGCATACATAAAGTTCTGATATCAATTTCTTTCAAAAGAGTATCCCGAGAATGTTTTTTTACGACATTGACCGATCAATACAATTATCTGACTTTATTTATTAACACTCTCTTGTTTTTAGTTAAATGTTTTTCATATTTTGTTTTGAAACTGCAATCTGAATTCAAATTTCTTTTTTATTTTATTATTTTCAGTCATGCTTTATTTTTAGTTTTTTCCAGCATATATTTTTTGTGTATTCATCTTTACACTCATACTTTTATTTTATTATAGTGCCTGTTTTTCTTTATATCTTTAATGAAATCAGATTCACACAGCAGGTGGAGAGTTTCTTAGTTTCATCTAGAAAATTTCAATGAAGAAATATTCTTTTAAAAAAATTTGAGGGTTACCAGAAGTTTTGAAATAATAAAAAAATGATAAAAATAATTTTAAATAACAGTAATAATTGCAGTTTTTTTTTCATTGGTATTGTAATATATCTGCAAACTGGATGTTTTTTGTGCCAATATATACTAAAAAAAATGCTTGCTTAATTAAATTCACTGGCAACCCTCGTTTTTATATTTTCTCTCTTAGAATAATTATGTTTCAAAATTGACTAATTAAGAACTTCATATTTTACTAATATTAATATAGCAACATAAAATAAGTGTACTATAACGGGGGGACAAAATATTGAATAAATATATGAAGGATTAACAGCAATATTCATAGACCAATAAGAATTACCGAATCAAAAATGTATTGTGTGCTTATTGACAAATATAACTATCATACAAGTCATATATGGTTAATGAAAGTGTAAGGGAAAGGTGTATAAATGTGTATAATCAATTAAAAACATTTCATTTCTATTTATATTCATGTATATTGTACTAAATAATCTCAATGTAATTCCTCCAATAACATAGTTTACTATAAGAACAAAAGAGAGACGTTTGTTTTTTTAAACACTTATTTATTAAAAATGGAATAATCCCATCGTCAAGAGTTCTTAATTATATATTGAATGCAATGGTTTAAATATCACACCAGTAGAACAACACCGTCCCAATCCCAAATGTAATTTTTCGAGCTAATCGCATTTAGAGTTTTCAACATTCTTTATTTCTTTGTATCATCATTAATTAAAATTGAACTGAACCATAGTTATTGATGGTGCACACATAATATTATATTTTTTTAATAACAGCCATATTTTAACTATGGTAATGTTGTTCCAGATATTTTGAAAATATTTGAGAATGCAATACAGCAATAATTCATATAACTTACAGACAGTACTATGTAGAGATATTGCAGTCATAAATTATCATAAACAATTACCGGGCAGTTTTATTGGCATTCGCTCAAAACATATTTTTTTTGGTTGTGGCGGTGTTGTCCTAGTGGGTGGGTGCGATATGATATTAAAATGTTGTTTGTAGCAATGAGCTGTTTTAATTACAAACACTTTTTAAAAAATTTCAAAAGAATTTACTCAATCGGTATTTAAAAATTGTTAATTAACATTTTTATTGTGTACTCCGCAGTTAGAATAAATATCATTTATTGCTGACGCCAATGCGCCGTGCATTTTTAAACTACATTACAGAATATAGAATACATCACGAAAATAACATTGGTATCACTTGGCAAGAGATTAAAAAAAATGTACTCTAAATTATAATAGGTAAACTTCATTTTACTCTGTCATTGTTTCCATAATTTTTCCATCAAGGTTTAAAGTTCATTAACTTAATTGATTGAGAATTGATTATCGCTGAATATAATAATTCAGCAATAATCTGTCAACATATTTGTCCAGTCTTTTCCATAGTATATGAATTGATAACACAAATTTACCATTGTACCGATACTTATTTTACTAAATGACGACTGGGACATAACAATCATTTTGCAGAGTGTTTTTTTTTTAAAAAAACATATGTTAATACATGCACTATTTACGTAACTTCCTTTTACAAAATAAATTTATTAATTTATTAATGCACTTATTGAATCCTTCATATATAGTTCTAAAAGACATCTCCTTAGCTATAATTTTTTAATATAAGTAACTGATGTAGATTAGTAACAATATTATTTCAGTAGACTTAGCGTATGCAACAATGTTTTGGCTACTTACTAATAAATGATGTATAATCTAAGTCTCATTAACAAATGGTTGGCGCGAAACAAAGTGATCTATTCGAAGAGCTCAATATAGCTTTGTTGTTTTGCTAAGGATTGGAATGTTTTTTTTAGATGTAATCAATTTAATACTTACCGATTCATATTGTCTTATATGCACAAGTTTAAAATATAGTTGTAAATTTCGTTAATACCATTCCTTATAGTTTTCCTAATTAACAAATTGTTTTTTAATTTTAAATTAGTTTCAAGTATTTTCCCTGACCATTTGTGAACAAGATTAGTTATCCATAATAATTAGATTATTGACATTAATAGTTAAATTGTATCATTTAAAATTGGTGTAAAATCATAGTTAGGAAAAATCAGTTTACCAATATAACTATCAGTAACTATTAATTAATGTTATATATCCACTAATCGCCGTGTATTTTTTTTCTTGTGACTATAAAGGACTACAAATAAAACGAAATTGTTTTTATTAATCATGATTTATGTCGTATTGAGATGAAATGATTACACATTTTTCTAAATATTGTTTGATGCATATTCAATTTATTTTATTCATTTTGTTGACACTCCATACTGTTTTATACATGCAACAAATTAATAAATCATATATATAACATTAACAAAATATATATATAATAAATACTGTGACATTTCGGTCTATCATTTCACCCTCTCTTGTTGATCATTTATTTCATGTCTTATATCCTGCAAAATTATCGTACAAAGTATCAAAAATGTCATCATATTAATGCTCCATGTGCACAGTGGCGTAGCAAGGGGGGGTGGACCGACCCGGGCGGCATTTTCGAAAATAAACAGAAAATTTTGAAAGTAATATGAAAATAAAGATTGATATGTATACAGAACGAATGTAAGCAATATCACTTTCACTATATTTTCTTCCTCCCACTGTCAATATATACTTTTTTGGAGCCGAAATTTTTGAAATTTTCAAAGGTAAAAAAACAAATACAATTTTTTTTTGGATATAGAATCAATGCAAGCTTTATTTCAATATTATGCTTTCTTTCGTCTAATTTGTGCTTGTGACTTACTGATTAAATACAACTTTTTGGGGGTCGCGTTTTTAAGAAATAGAAAAAAATTCTTTCGTATAAAGAATCAATGCAAGCGATAATTAATTCACCATTTTATCCTTGCATCAATTTTGAAAATTATTAAAAATTAAAAATTTTGATGCTGTTCCTGCTAAGCAAACAGAGATGTGAAGGAAAATTGAAATATTCTTCCTTACTCTTATACTTTTGCAATTTATTTTAAAAATCTCTTTCTTATTTAATTTACATTCATACCAGATCGACCAGTGGCGACTTTTGACTTATACGATTTGTACACTCAAAAAAAATTTAAAAAAACAGTCGGGGTCGTTAATTTTATCCGACTACGGTAACGACTCCAACTCTTCAACCATGTTTTTAATAAAATATTAACTGTCAGTTAAAATAGATTTTGATAACTTTACAAACGATTTTGTTAAGAAAAAAGCCAGAAAATTAAATTTAAATATGTTTTTTTCCAAATATTATATTTAAAAAATAAAATCTGGTATCTTTTGTTATGGATTAACTTACAACTTTAAATTCGTTTACTTATTTGTAAAATGAATACTTATAATAGCAATAATTTGCCATCTGAAAAAAATAACAAAATACAATATTTTTAGAGAAATTATATTTATGAGTAAAAAAAATTAAGCCACCTGTAGTATAATCTCATAGCTAAAAAAATATAAGTAATGAAAAAAAAAAGAATTATTGGGGGTGGGGGAGCAAATTCAAGAAACACCCTGGGCGTTGGGTCTCCTTCCTACGCCATTGCATGTGCATACCATTTTTAAATTCATACAGAACAAAATACACTTACAATGTGCAGCTTCAAACATTATAACTCAACTTTCAAATATCATTGTTACCACTGGTCCCAAACATGATGGTTTGGGATTCCACTTTGATGCTAAAATCGTCGAGAGAGATCAAGAAATAGTGTTACAAATGAAAAAAATTACAACTTCTCAAAATTCAATAATAAGAAATATTTATAAAATATTATATTGATAAATGTATGAATTCACATAACTTTATATAATAATTTTCAACATAATAAAGATAATTATATTTTCTAGTAGAATATATTAGAATTAGACAATAAGAAGTATAAGTCCAAGCGGAACACCAAAAGATACAAGTGACAGCACACATGCATTAAACAACTTTTATATATTAGGTAAAGCGAAAAGAAATGATCGTTATTTTAGGGCGCTCTTTGAAATCATTTTGCGCTTGGTTCCTGTCGAGTAAGTTAGTCAATATTGGTATAATTTTGAAGCTCCTTTTATCCCGTTTTGGTTTCAATACATTTTTTTTTATTTTCACCCATAGAAAAAATGTCACAGTCGGAGATCAAAGAGTTGCGGTGTGTGTTATTGTTTTTGTTTGACAAGAGGTTGAAAGCCAAGAAAGCATTTGCGAAACCTATGGAGATATTCTAAAGATTTGTAAGTGTCAGTAAACAGTTTAAAAATCGTGACTGAAATTTAGAAAATAAACCAAAATCGGAAAGTCTATGAAATCTATAAATCGGTCTATTTTTAATAATCTGGATACTCGAGGTTTTACTGTATATGAAAACCATTCTATAGAGAAAGGACTTTATTCAAAAACATTTTTTTTTTCGAATTCTAGTTTAAAGGCATTCCAAGATCTCGGGGCCTCACGCGGCCACTTGGCGCTAGACCCGACCCTGTACACCAAAAGTGTAAAAAGGTCTCGTTTAAAAGTTGTGTTTATTTTATTTTACATTTAACCAGAAGGTGAACAGCATCAATATATTCACAGCAGGAAGGAATGTGTGCTGGAAATTTTTGAGGAACAACCATGACTTTTAGTTATGCTACTTTGGTAAGTTGAATTTTGAAAGATAAAACTAAAACTGATATCATCTATTGTCAGATTTTCAATAAAGCCAAATCTCAGAATTTTCAGAGCAAAAATCAACTCATGAAATGTCAGCGTACTTGAATTGAGCACGCTGCAGTACGGACGAAAAATTTATTGAATCAAGACTTATTGTGGTGTACGTGAAAACCAAATATTACAGTCATTAAATAATATTTTTAAAAGTGAAGAACAACAAAATTAACAATTTTAATAAAACAAACAGTTGCATGTACGTACCAAAGTCTTTTTTATAGTCCACCATCAAGAAGTATTTATAAGCAAATATTGCAGTGTCTAAAAGCTATCTATTTAGTATATACAGTCGAACTTGGGTATTACAAGGAAGATGGGACCGACTGAATTTGCTCGTTATATCAGAGAATAGGTATTTTTAAATGCTTACTAACATACCCTATCTAAGTATCTGTAGCGGTCACATAGCACAAAAAGTCACAATTCAAACAAAAATACACAAATAGAATTTATTTACACACATAATACATTTTTCTATCAATCCACTTTTCTTATAAAATTTTTAATTGATGCTTGTTTCATTGTTTTCACTCTCATTGTTCATAAATTTCTCCTCAAAGCACTCAACCCATTGAAAAACTCTTGGATGGTCTCAGTGCTCTGTGCAAAAAATTCAAGTCGTCTCTGAGATCGTCGTTACTGGTTTGGATTTTTCAATTTGACATTCACTGGCCACATCATCGTCTTTGTTGAGTACAGCTTCCACAATATCACTTTCTGTAGGAACCCCAGAAGTTAACAAGTCCTCGTCAACACGCACAAAATCATCCATTTTATCATTGAAAAAAACAATTTCGTTACTTTTAACTACTAAGCCAATGGAAAATTATCTTCTTCGTTTTCCAACCATAAATCATTCATTCCATTTTCCACAAAATTCAAATTTGATTTCATGAAACAATTGGATATTGTAGTCAGAGTAACATTATTCCATACATCCTTAAGTAAAATTATGGCACTGAATATTGAGAGATTATGACTAAGCTGTTTTTCCCTTTGTTTAATAAGGTGTAACACTGCAAACCTTTTATAATAACCTATTAAACTTTTGATTACCCCCAAGTCCATCGGTTGTAAAATAGAACTTGCATTAGGAGGAAGAAACACAAGTTTGATATTGGATAGGTTTTTAATTTTGGAATGCACAAGGCAGTTATCAACTAAAAGGAGAATTTTTCTTTTCTTCCTGGATAACTCATTGTTCCAATCAGAAACATACTTCTGGAAAATATCAAATCATCTATGCCTTTTTGTTTGCTGTATATTCGACAGGAAGGTTCTTAATATTTTTGAAGCATCGTGGTATAAGGGATTTTCCGATCACTAAAAGTTTTCTTTTGTCACTCCCAAACAAGTTTGCGAAATCCATAACGATAGATTAAACGAATCTTGGATTTTTTTCCACCAACACATTTATACATTAAAACTTAAATGTAGTGTCGGGTGTCATGTTGTAAAATAGACCTGTTTCATCTGTGTTATAGATATCATTATCATCGAAATCCTTTCTCAGTCTTGACCAGACACTATAAACCCACTCACTTGCCATTGCACTGTTAAAAAATGCTGCTTCTCCACTTATTTTTGCATAAACAATATTGTGTCAAGTTTTAAATCAAACCAACCATTATTACATTTGAAATCCTCGTTTCCAAACTTTTTCGCTTGCACCTTTAATATTGGCCTATCGATGGAAAATCTTGCGCTTCTTTGTCGCTATTTCCGTGATTGTAATAACCTAGTTTGACTGTATTTATTTTAAGTATGGTTAGGTATTATCAAGACATCATTATATCAAATTTAATGCTCAGTTATTATATTTAATTAAATGAAAAAATTATATATCCAAAGTATTTTGTCACAAGAAAACTGTTTTTTTTTCAAAATTAAGCGGACCACACTGATATACGTTAATGTATTTCCATATGCAAACCAATCAACCCAATTTTGCAAAAAATAGTGTCAAAAGTATTATTTTAAGAATATTCTAAGATTTTTCTTTTAACTATAATATTATTGTATCTAAACCAGGGGCCACCAAGTTTTTTGAGAAACTGGCCGAATGTTTTTTTTAAAAACATTGGGGGGCCAGACAAAAATAATATTAACCCTTTTAATCCCAGACCATTTTGGAAAGTGCTCTCGAAAAATCCCAAGGCATATTTTCGTGAAAAACGGTAGTCTTGATTATATTATTTATCTCAGCTAAGATTAACATTGCATTGTTATTTTTTTTCATAATGTCATTTTTATGATGTATAAGTATAATAAGTAAGTGTTTTATATAGATTATAAAATAATACAAATGAAAAAAAAAGACATTAAATAATTTATTACAAACATTTTCATGTTATATAATTATATTATATTTATATTTCATGTTAGAAAAAATAGTTCTCTTTATATCAAAAAAAACATAAATTCAACAATGAAAAATTTATTAAAAAATAGTGCACAAAGTTTTAATCCAATTATAATATCACATACAAAGTGGGCATTTGGTTTAAACAATTTTAGGAATGAAAAAAATAAATATATATTTTATATTCCAAATTATGTATAGTTCAGAGATAAAAAAATAGGAAAAGAAGAAATATTTAACACTGGGATTGATTTACAAGCAGCACAACTAACTGCTGCCACATGCTTTTTCGGACATTCAATAGAATTCACTAGAATACGACAAATATATAGAATGTGACAAATATACAGCTCTAATCGTTGAAAAATTTGCTTAACATTAACTAAGATAATACAAGCCATTTAAACGTGTTCGAAAAACTGGGGCCTCTGGGATTCTTCGCATAAATTCGCAGGGCTGATGTATCGGCCCCATAAGATTAAAAGGGTTAATGGAATCATATAATATTTATATATTAAAAATCAGGGACTGGATTGAAATCTTTGGAAGGCCGGTCTGGCCCGCGGGCTGTAGTTTGGTGACCGATGATCTAAGCAAAACTGTATAAAATCGTATAAATGGAATAAGCCACTTCCGTAGTCCATCTTGGACTAGTGGAGTGAAATTTCTAATAAGGGCTAATAGAAATCATTTTAGATTTAAAGGTTTATTTTACAAGTTCACATAATATCACAGGCAAAACAATAGTCCACATGATGGTGTATTGTTAATTGATTCTTTTATAAGTCATATTTTTACAATATGTAGCTGTAAAATGCCAATATCATTTCTTTTTATAATCAATAAAAGTATTAGTGAAAACTTTCAGGAAATCATTTCTTAATTCTATGAGTTGCAAATTATTTGAAAATGCAGTAGAAAGCAAAATTACATTTATCTTAAGAAATCTATTTTACAGAAGAAGATCTATTTTATATACTTTGATGTTGGTATTACAATGTCTAATGCAAAGGATAACATATACTACATGTTATGAAAGTTTTTTCTAAAACATCGTTTCAATAAAATGAAAATACTGGACATTGAAGCAGGATATGATACATAATATTGGTGCATAGGCTTTGTAAGAATTGAAAAGGTTAGTGAACTGACAAAGTTATTTATCATATCCGACAATCGGCTGCAATGATGGTTCTGGATAATGCAAAAATCTCGGGAGAGTTTTAACTCTACGTGTCTTTTTTCTCGACCTGGGAGATTTTTGCAATTGGCAAGTTTTCTAGTGATAAATTCTTCAATCAATATAATCAAAATCTACAGACTTTTAAAGTAGATTTGAATTTCATATCTATAGCAAACGGAAAGAAACAAAACATTAGTCGAATGGAAGCAATCCTTATATGTTTAAGAGAGGATTCAAGGAAAAACAGTAAACAAATTTGATCTTATTTTCAAGGTTTAAAAATCTCTATGTACAGTGGAACTTGGTTATTACGATCACGGAAATAGTGAGATCTCAGATGTAATGAGGAAACAGTCATTGACATTTTAGTTTATGGTTTTCTCCATACATTTATTCACTTTTATAACGTGCTACTTCTCGGGCATACCGAGCAAAAATATCGTCAATGAGAGTGAAAAAAAATGAAACAAGCATCAATTAAAAATTTTATAAGAAAAATGGATTGCCAGAAAAATGTAATATGTGTGTAATGGGTGTGTAAATAAATTCTATTGTGTATTTTTGTTTGAATAGCAACTTTTCCAATTGTTCAACTTTTCCAACAGTGATGGGTATATTTGCAATCATTTAAAAATACCTATTCTCTGATATAACGAGTAATGCTTATAACGAGCAAATTCAGTCGGTCCCATCTTCCTAGTAATAACCAAATTCGACTGTATGTACATTGCATTTGATTAATTCTTACGAAAGTTGTCAGTTATTTCTGAAAAATTATCAACAAAATGTAATTCTTTAAATATAATTGTACATTATAATAATATGCCGCATTTTTTTTCCAACCACATCCACATCTAATGTGGAGTATATAGACTTCTAATGAAGCTTCTCAGCAGAAAATATTTTTGAGGACTGGTTTTTATTCATTCTCAATCTCATTGTTTCTCGAGAGTAAGGATAGAAGGGTATGTCTAGAAAGAGTTTTATTTTGTTTTGAATTTGTAGTTGCTGCAACTTAACAGGAAGAAGGTTCAAGAGGACCACTTGGCTACAAGACCGGCCTGCATTAACACATTGAAATATTGCACCCAAGTTTATATTGAAATGCAATCAAAATTAACCTGCCATTCTCTCAGATGAACTTGCAACTAGTTGATATTTATCATTCATTCAATGCTCACGATTCTTTTTTCACTTACAACTAGCTGTGAGAAGCCGACACAGTTTATAATAAATATATATATTATTTTAATCCATGTCCACTTCTAATACGTAGCAGAAAGACTTAATGTAGGTATCTCGACAGAAGTTTTTTCTAGGAGAACTGTTTGTTACTCAATTATATACCAATAGTAATTTTGTCAACAAGCAGTATGAAAACTGACCATGCATAGACATACTATGCACGCTTAGTTGTAAGGGGATAAAAGCTCTTAAAATTCACATATTTAAGATTAAAAATAAAATGTTTAGATCAAGTATTCTGTTTGATTTTGTATATTTTATCCACAAGTGAAATATTCATAACATATAACATAACAATTAAAGCTTTAAAAACAAAAACGATTTTGAATTACATTGCCATTTCATTATTACACACCTTTTTAAAATGTCGATAATATCAGTGTCAAAATGCGTAGTTAAAATAATAATACCAACATTTTTGAATTACAAAATGAAATAATAAATAAACACATTCACAACTATCCAATAAAAGCACCCATTCTATAGGATATAACTAGTTATCTGTAGTGAAATATAATATATACTATAACCCTTTAATTATAACTACTTATCCCTCTGTACAGCAGGCACAATCGACTCTTTGTTCAGTTCGTTTCTATTAACAGTCAAACGGCCAATTTCGAGAGGACCTCTTCTTTTCAGAGTTCCTCCCTTTCGGCGGCTTGTCTTTTCAACATTAAAATTTCATCCAATTGCATTTTGTACATATCTTTTACATCTTGGAGGTCAAGTCTTAATTCTTGAAGCTGCTCTTCTTTTTCTCCATACATTTGAAGAAGGGCATCATACTGGTGCTGTAGACTCTAAAAAAATATATAAAAATCGAGTTAGACAAATATAATTTGCGCTGTTTATCCCTACAATAAGCCAGGGTTCGTGGAGTTTAATTTCGGCGTATACATGTATTTGACAGAGTTCATTTTTTCCTAGAACAAGATGACAACGTCCGTTATTATGGAATAGTGTCCAAAGTGTAGCCATGAATGGTGATAGTTTCAGTATCAGATTACTGTCAAACCTTTATGTAATAATGAACTCTGGATAAGGATGAAATTACCCGACAAATTTTTATCCTCGTAGTATTAATGTTATAAATTCACAAGTTTAAGCAATGTTGTGTGCATGATTAACAAGTAAAAATTGTGTGATGACTCAAAGTCTCCCCACAATCAGTTGCGCACATCGAGTCATTGGAATGTGTGGTCCGTTTGTCTCTTCTCTTTCATCGCTGCATATTGTCTCGCTGGACAATCCACAGTGTTAGCCGAATGGTTGCTCGATTTACTGCGCTTGAAAAATGCCGCACATTTGAAGGGTCATCCTTCAAGGGCAGTTCTCTCGATCACGTCTCTCGGTAGCACAGCGGACAAAAAACAATTGTCTTTGAAAAACGAGCCTGTGCCATATGGCCGTGAAAGTGACAGTTAGTGCAACAA